>JASAOG010000032.1:0-600000 GCA_030265305.1 Biomphalaria pfeifferi
CATCTATTTGTCCGTTGTGTTTGTCCAATGTCATCATCCTTCATAGTTCTACACAAAGGCCCATTGTCCAAAGACCAATACGTAGGCCTACACTATGACCTATGCGAGTTACACCTTTACTCTTTTGGTCAGACTCTTTGGTGGACAAACCAGCAGATTGTTTCGCGTGACAAAGAGGGTAGGGGTTAAACCCACTGATTCTGTTGTATAAAAAAAAAAAAAAGAGGGAACTGAGGGTCTGATAAGATTTGTTGCCTTTTGTTTATACGATCGCCTTATCTGTAGCTGAAGCTTTGTGTGGGGTACAAACTGCTAGCGACAACTATTCGCCGTTATCTCGAGATCTAGATCAAAACCTGTACTGTATACACGGCCTGGGCTTCTAGATGTTTGCGTCCTTGGCAGAGTCCCCCAGCGTAACTTTGAGCTTTACAGACATACGTTTCTTTTCTGAGGCTTCATTACGGCCAATGTTATCGCAGCCCATGGGTCCAATTACTTCTAAAGAAGAGCAAGCTGTGAAAAAAAAAAACATAACTTTGGGATCCACCTTTCGAGAAATTAAACGGGCTAATAGCCAAATAGCGAGTATTTAAAAAGTTGTTAAAAAAACCTAGCTGCTAAGTTCATTGAGCTACCACACACACACTGGCTTGTTGTATGCTTCAACGTCCAGTTCTGTTGTGCTTCTGTACGTCAAGTTACTTTTATTTATGGTGAGATAAAATATAGGCTACTTTGTTTGTATTGATTATACACACACACACACACACACACTCAAGCAAACTTAGATAAACTTAGAAAAGACTCTCTTGGCTGTTTGATGAAGTAGAGAAAATAAAAAATTCTGCCAGTTGTTCGGCATTCTCTTTAAAGACTTCCCCCCTCCCTTTTACTCCAGCAGACCCACTAGAGACTATGATAACATAGGTGCGAATATACTGTTCATGTGAAATGGACAAAGGCGTGTATTATGTACCTGACATTAGCTGTTTGTGTTTACTTATTTAGATAAATAAATAGTTTAAATAAATAAAGTATACACATTCTAAATGATTGCTTGTGAAGATAGGCCTACATCGTCAAGATAGAAGACTTATAAATGAGTAATTAGGGACATTCTCAGACGAGCGTCCCGAGACATGGCGTTAAATTGCGCTCCTCTTTCCTTAGCACTTTTGGAGCTCAAAAGTGCCCTACTTTTTTTTCTATCATTGTGTCTGCCTCCTCTTTTCCTAGTCTGCCTTCATTGATCAATCACTCTGTCTCCTTATCTTCGACCTATGCTGGAAGGCGGTGGCTGGAGGGTCAATCAGGGAGCTGCTGTATCGGACACATGTCTGATGCAGCAGCTGACTGAGTATAGCACCTGTGTAGCCCTGGCGGGCTCATTCTGGACTTCCGAATGGCCCGTCTCCTTGTTGGACTCGATGGCGGGTGGGGATCACAGGTGCCGAACTAACAAGAATATATATGGACAAAAAAAAACATTAAACTACTTGCCCCAGATTTAAGTCTGGGCAAGAGACGCCGTATTAAGGCAAAAAAAGATGAGGCCACAAAAAGCTGTACTACCTGGCCATCATTTTTGGTGGTCAGGTGTACAGAGGAGGGGAAAAGTCTGACAAGCTGAGCCCTTTCCTTATCTATAAGGGACTCAAGTCAGTAGTGGGAGAGCCCAAGAGTGTGTCTAAGCTACACAAATCAATGGAACTTCTTGTAGAAGTAGATGGAAAGACACACTCTGATGGGCTTTTAAGATGCAGAAGACTCTGTGATCTCCAAGTGGAAGTCATGCCACACAAGAGTCTGAACACCAGCAGAGGTGTAATCAGCTCAAGTGACCCACTGGAATGTTCCGAGAAGGAAATAGTGGAGGGCATTGAAGGAGTCACCCATGCCCGGCGCATTACCAGGCGCAGGGATGGTGATGAGGTCAAAACCGCCACTATTATCCTCACATTCGGAACTAGGACACCGCCAGAGTATGTGAAGGCAGGATACCTACGAGTTCCAGTGAGGCCCTACATACCTAACCCCATGAGGTGCTTAAAGTGCCAGGGTTTTGGACACGGCGCGGCAGTCTGCTAGAGCAACACTGTGTGTGCCAGATGTGCTGGAGAGAGTCATGAGGACAAGGGCTGCACAGCCCAGTTCAAATGCCCAAACTGTCACGCTGGCCACTCAGCCTACTCCAAGGACTGCCCTGTGTGGAAACAGGAGGTTGCCGTGCAGGAGTACAAGGCAAGAAATGGATGTATCTTCAACCAGGCGAAATCGGCTGTATTGGCCCTACCCAAGGGCCAATTCGGCTTGACAAAGACCTACGCCCAGGCTGTTGCTAAGATAGGAAGATCCATAGCCACACACTGACGGACACATTGACCCCACCACCACCTCCTCCTCCTCCAACTCAGAAAGAAAACACCGCCAAAGAACACACTCTGAAGAAACAAGAAAGCCCTGTTGTCATGCTAAAGAACAGGTTCTCTGTGCTCGCTGATGAGAGCATGGAGACTGAGCAGCATGTCAAAACCAATACTCCGGGAGAACCCTGAGACATCATGTCTGACACAGGTTCTCCTCAGAGAACCCAGCCAGACATCCCAACCTCTACCGAATTAGAGGTTGACCAACTCCCTAAGGGGAGAAATCAAAGCGGAGAGTATGCCCGAGGTGAGAGAGGAGGAAATAACCTCCGCTCTAACCAGAGGGATCTCCCCTCTCCAGAGAGAAAGACTTTCCCCCAAAAGGGGGTTGTCCTCCAAGGACGAACTGTCACGTCCCCCAGAGAAATAGCTGACTGCCTTGCATCCACAATAGCAGAAAAGTCATCCACTGCACACTACACGCCAGAGTTCCAAAAGTCAAAACCAGGGAGGAAAGACACCCCGTTGATTTCAGATCTGAGAACAATGAAGACTACAACAAACCGTTCTCGCTTGAGGAACTGAGGGAATCGCTAGACAAGTCACATGACACAGCGCCTGGAGAAGATGAAATCCAATACCAGTTCCTCAAGCACCTTCCCGAACTCTCATTGACAGTCCTGCTAGGGGTCTATAACTGTGTGTGGCAAACAGGCGCTTTCCCAAACAGCTGGAGGAAAGCCAGTTATACCGATACCTAAACCGGAAAGGGACGGCTCTGACCCAGCTAACTATCGACCAATAGCACTAAGAAGTTGCATCTGCAAAACCATGGAAAGAATGATTAACAGTAGGCTGGTCTGGTACCTGGAGAGGAATAAAGTGATCTCCAACTACCAGTGCGGATTCCGGCAGGGGCGGACAACAACTGACCACCTGGTAAGGCTGGAAGCTTATATTAGAAATGCATTACTCAGAAGAGAACATCTAGTAGCTGTATTCTTCGATATAGAAAAGGCCTATGACACAACCTGGAAACATGGCATTCTACGTGACCTGGAGCTTATGGGGCTTAAGGGACCCCTTCCCCGTTTTGTGGGGGAATTCCTGAAAGACCGAAAATTTCAGGTTCGAGTGGGCAACCCCGCTTCTGACTCTCTTTGACCAGGAAATGGGTGTACCCCAGGGCAGTATTCTGTCAGTCACCCTGTTCAACATTAAAATAAATAGCATCATAAATGCTCTGTCCCCTGGCATAGAGTGCTCTTTGTATGTTGATGACTTTGTCATTTTTACTTATGGAAAAAAAAACATGAACACCCCGATGGCTGCTCCATCTTTACTGCCGAATTGCATGCAATACGCTTGCACTTATGGCCGTAAAAGCATCAGAAAGGAGGAAATTTATAATCTGCTCCGACTCCAAATCTGCATTGCAAGCTTTGGGGCGGATGAAGACTGACATCCCATTGGTACATAAGAGCCTGAAGCTGTTGGACCTAATAACAGCTGACCATAGGGATGTCACCTTCATCTTGGTCCCCTCCCATGTTGGCATTGAGGGAAATGAAGTCGCAGACAGAGAAGCAAAGAGAGCCCTAAATCATGCGGTTGTCAGGAACCCAAATTCCCTGCTCGGACCTGAGACAAAGTATTGCCTCTGCCACCTATCGAGAGTGGCAGAACCGATGGGAGGCTGAGACTCACAATAAACTCAGGCAGATTGTGGCGGATGTCAGGTGGCGGCCCACATCTAAGGGTCTGACAACGCGTTGGGTAGCACGACCATGTCCAGACTTAGGATTGGCCACACCTACATCACGCACTCTTTTGTGCTAAAGAAAAAGAGCCCCTACTTTGTGAGTATTGTGACACTCGTCTCACCGTGGAACATATCCTCATCGAATGCCCCAGATACCAGGATGTCAGGGAGAAATATTTTAGAGCCACTAATTTAAAAACACTAATGTCGACCCTGGAAGGGTACTGGGCTTTATCCGGGTAAGTGGGGTTATCTACGAAGTTCTGATTTATGAATTTGTGAAGATGTACTATTTACATTAGATTTTTACCAAATAATTAAATTTTTACTACCTTTACTATTTTAACTGTGAATAGACCTTGATTTTAATGATATGACTGTATAGAACTTGGCCCTTGTTGTTTAGAGAGAAAGTAGTCCTTAAGGGACTGCAGGCACGACATGGCCTAAATTGTTGCTGATGTGCCTAAAATCAAAATCAAATCAAATCATTCTCAGACGACAAGCGTCGGCAATGTAAAAAATGAACGTCTAATTGCGCGCGTACACACAGTATCGGAGGTTTAAAATGTACTTTTTTTTTTGTTTCAAGGTATCAGTTCAGATAATTGGGGGAGGGGGAAGTCATGTGTGGATGGCACCTATCCGGAAGTGACATAGTGTTCGAATCCCCCCCCCCTTTTCTGCCTCATTCCTACTGCCGCCCTGGTCAAATACTTAAATGGTTTCATCTCATTTTTGGCCGAGAAGGGGGGAGTAGCGATACCCCACAAAAAGTTGTTCCGTCGTTAGAGGTAAACAAAGGATTAAGAGATAAAAATCTCATGCTTATGGGACTTGAACAGCTTACACACACACACACACTGAGGAGGGAACTGGTACAGATGGGCAAGGCTGAGCCCAGCGTGATAAATAAATTCTCAGGTGTCAGTAGGAAAGCAAGCTGTCCCACACACAGAGCAGAGGACTCGATGTCTGATTTACACCACAATCTCATTTCATTTCCCTCCCCCCCCCCCCTCTCTCTCTCTCTCTCACTCTCACTCTCACCTCTCACAGTTTGCGTCTTCCCTTCTCTCTAACCTTTAACCCATAAATTTAGCTCTAGCCTAAAGTTCGTCTAATTCAAAATTAGTGACTACACTTTCAAGCGCAGCAACTTTTTTTTTTTTTAAAGAAAGTCAATATGCTGAAATAATCTAGTAAGCAACAAGTACTTCTTGTCTAGATTTGTGAACCTCAGCACGTACTTTAATGTTTTGAACTAAATGTTGCTTTCAACATTGTTAGGGGTTCAACCTTTTTTTTTCCTCCACCTACCACTTTATCCTTATTCAGAGTGTCGTATGCTCTCTGGTTATCTGACTGGTCTTTTACATGATAAATAGATATAAAGATATATATAGATAGACATTTATCTATCTATTGACAGCCTGACAAGCCAATAGATTGCTTACGTTGAGACTGTTCTTTTCAAATGTTTTTGTACATGTTCTGTCAGAAGGGGACAGTATCCAATAGGTTGGGCTGGAGAACTGTCGGTGTTACTGCGTGCTGTGAGAACGGAAAGAATCAGTCATAATATGACTGATATCTGACCTGTCAGATGTGAGCCATGGGACTCTGGGATATGTTCAGCTAGAAAAAAAGTGGTCAGGTTGTAGCTGGACTTGGATTCCGCCCTCTTACTTTTTTTTTTTTTGGTTGTGGGGAGGGGAGGATGTTTCAAAGCACACCCAATTATTGAACATACAATGGCTAATTATCTCGATTTCACCATTTAGAATATAAAGATTGCTGGTGTTAAATACATAGACTGAATGAAAAAAGGTGTGGGTCATTTTAAATATTGTTACACGATCTCTCCCAATCAGGTCTTCTGTAAACACTGCTAAAGACAACACAGCACATCTAACACATCAAGAACTTGACAAGGCTCCAAATAATCTGGTGCTTTAATAATGGTCAATTAAAACAGCCAATATATGACAATTGGCAATACACCAACACTAAAAATGCTATACTGTACAAAACCGTACTAAACTAATAAACTCTACTGTCTCTATCTCTTCCTGGACTCGTACATTCACTTCAGGGCTCTACCAAGTCCGACTTCATGGCAGACAAACAGTCCCGGTCTACTCGCTGTCCTGTCTCGAACTGCACTGCCTTACACACACTGTGTGTCTGGTCGACGCAGGCCTATGATCAGATGACCATAACCCGGGTCCTAGTCACGTGCAAAGTCAATGCCAGTACTGTCTCTTGCCCTTCGATATAGCACGCTAAACTGTATTACTGGCCTGTGTCACATATGTCAGCTGATCACACAGTCAACCCTATTGCGTCGCGAATAGGGTTACAACAATAGGTTTTATTTCCTGCATATACTCCCCGCTTCTATAATAACAATAAAAAAAAGTGTCACTTTAAAAAATACTTAGGTCATGACACTGCTAGCCCCCCATCCCAATACACACCTGCACAATAACAAATACGGTACGCATAACTGGGAGGACAAATTTGTACCAATACGCCTTCTCTAGTGCTATTAGAGCATCGAATGGGTTGCCTGAGTCAGCCAGGAAAACCAATGACTTGGCAGAGCTTAAGTCATTGATTAACATGCATGACTACATTGACCTAAGGACACGCGTAGGACTTAATCCTCTCTTTTTTTGAAGTAACGTCTGTATTTCCTAAGATCTGTTACTACTCATAGTTAATCAAAGCTTTGAACTCAATGGATCCCGATTAAGGGGCAATCACAAATTGGATCATAAACGAGTCAGAGCTATGAGATTTTAACAAATATATTTACTCCCATAGTTTACGTTTTAAATGTTACAGAGAATAGATCATTGCTTGTCACCTACTGAGCCAATGTCTTTCCTCTATTTCCCCATCCATTTGAGGTTCTGCTTAAGTCACAACGTCATGAAGACCAAAGCACCAGAACGGGACACTACCTGTATAACAAAAGTTAGGTTCCAGTAAGGGCTTGAAGGCGCTGGCAGACATCCTCTTACCATGGGATAAGGGGTTGAGGTGGCTGAGTGGGTAAATGGCTTCCGAACCGATTGGTCTCGGACTCCAATCCCGATGGAGACTTTTTTTTTTTTTTAATTTCGTGATTTTTAGCACGCCCCCTAGTTCACCCAGGTACCTGAATGGGGAAAGTAAAGTACTTAAGCTTATCTCCCTCTAAAGCTGCCAAAGTCTTCTCTGTTTTCTTTCTTTACACCAAAAATCCTTGTTTTTAATCATCACTTCACTGTCTCTAAGTAACCCGTTCCCATTGGTTTAATGAAACAAATCCAAATGTTTGCGCCGAACTCCGTGTCCTAACAGTAGGGTAGGTTTTGTTCATTCCGTCATCATGGTGAATGGAAGATAACAAAAACGTCAATTAAGTTGCCCCACTACTTTCTGATCACGGCGATGTAAAGTGGGATGACTCTGCTTCAAAGGCAGAGCCCCAGTTTTACCCGTGGATAGGCCCCGGGGAGACATCAACTGATCGCGTTGCGTCTAACTGGTTGTCTGTTGATAAACGAGACGGCTTTGGACTCCATCCAAAACGTGTCGGACGAGGCTGACCTGAGAGCAAGATGCAGGTCCTCCATAGGAAACGTTTCTGCTCATGCGAAAAAAACAAAACTTGCATCAACTGCAGTTTGTGGGGGGGGGGGGGGGGGGGGGGGGGAGAATGAGGTCGGGGCGGTGTTACTAGGTGAGTTTTACTCACAAGCAAACGTGTGTATCATGTTGGGGTGGGGGAATTAAATACCTTTGTTTTCTGGTTCACTGTAACACTTGAAGTGTTCACTGGCTCTTGCAAATCTAGACCATAAAATACATTTCTGATGTGCGACATTGAATTTTTTTTTTTCTGACAAAGCTTATTCTATCAACTCACTCCGTCTGTCTACCTGGTACACATTTTGTACACGTTTTTTTTCCCATTTCCCAGTCTCGGGTTTGAAATTTTGCACAATTATTTTTTAGTCGATTACAATACATGATTTAAAAAAATTAACCAATTAGTTAATCAATTAGTAGTAATTCATAATGCAAAAGCCCTGGACAGAAACTCTGCTGTTGTACGTAGTTCATACATGTCACCATATAGGTCGAGAAGGGAGTTAAATCTTGAAGTATTGAGAGCTATGGCAGTTATTTTGTGGTTCTTCCCCTTAGATAAACTTTATCTTATTTTTTTATTTTGCTTGTTTTGTTGTTGTTGCTGTTGTTTTCTTTTACTGTAACGGCGAGATAGTTTTGTTGAGTGGGTCACTGTACTAGGATGAGATAGTTTTGTTGAGTGGGTCACTGTACTAGGGGTGAGATAGTTTTGTAGAGTGGGTCACTGTACTAGGGTGAGACATTGAACGGAGGGAAAGAACTATTTATGATTTGTTAAGAGGGGGAGGAGACAAGATTTTCAATCCTAGACTAACCGTACTTTAGACGAGTTATATTTTCATGAAAATATTTTATATGCACGAAAGTAAATTTTAGTTAATGAATTATCTTAAAATGAAGGGTGTTTAGTATAAAATACCCTCGGTAAGGCCAAATTCTGCATAGGTCCCACATATCTTGTTCTGTGGAAGGTAACGTCTTGAAGACTAATGTCTTGAGAAAGTGGAGAGAGATGTACACGTAGAGAGGCTTCGTGTACGCTTTACTACTATAGCAATCGCTCTTGGTGTATACTCTTTACTTGTGTAAACTCTTTGCTTTGTTTGCCCTCCACAGAGCACTTACACGAGTCGGTCAAGGAGGCGCAGAATAGAATGGTCCGAGAAACTGACTTCATTGTACAAAATGCCCAGGGACGTCCACAAGAAGATCATGGACGACTTTTTCAGTCAGCTCACCCACTACCTCAACGGCGAGGGCCGCTCTGGCACCACCGAGATCATCGAGGGCTTCTTCAGGCATCTTTTCCCTTTGGTCTACGACTACGTCATCGTGGACTCGTCCAAAACCGCCCACGGCGGTCGAGAGTTCCACGCTTTGCCTGATGAGCCACTACACCGCTGTGGAACCCTTTGGCAACCTGCCGGCGCACCTCGGGAAGAAAGTCTCGTTCGCTTTCCAGCGCGCTAGGGTGTTCTCGGAGACCTTGAAGATAATGATCCACACGGTGAACGCCAGCGACAAAGTCACCGTGGACAACGAGTGCAAGAGGGCAGTGGCGCGGCTCCAGTAACTGCTCCATGTGCAGCGCCAGGCAGGAGACGAGGCCTCTGTCGCGGTTTCTGTATCAACGTCATGAGGGGCTGCCTGTCCAAGATCTCCGAAATTTCGTCCTCGTGGGACGACCTGGTCATCGCTTTTTCAGAACCTCCAGTGTGGGCATGTTCAAGCAGAGTACCGCCCAGGAGTTGCTCTCGTATATGGATATCAACATCACGGACGCCATGCTGCAGGCCAGCGAAGATGGACCCAGGATATACAAAGAGGTTTGTCATGTTGCATTAGTCAAAACATTTTTATTATGTTCATTAACGCCAGCCCAAATTTTGTTTCCCCCCACATCATTATGCACACTGTCCACGCTATTTCTGAAAAGATTTTAACGATCTTTAAACTGAAATATTGGTTTAACCATATGGGGCCTTATGAAGCTTTTGCTTAACAGAACTGTGCAGTCACTGGAACTTTCCCAAAATCCCGAGTGATACTGACAAAATAAAGGTGTAAAACCGAGAACTTCGGTTCGGCAGCAAAGAAATCTATGAATTAACCACTGCAGCCCATTAGCATAATATGTACACACATCGTCCTCAGAACTGTCACTAGGTGATTGTGGATTCTCGAGAAGCTACCTTCCCTGGGCACAGAGTCTAGCGAAAAAATTCACATTCAATCTTCTAAGTTTCAACGAAAGCTCTGTAAACATGCCTTGTTTCTTCCACTAGTCACGTGATACCTAGCTTTCTCTATCTTGTATGTCCTCTAAAAAAACTCTGACTGCTTTATTTCCAAAGAGATGTGGAGATCTCTCACCACCAAGGGTTACTTGCGTTCAATCTATACAACAAGTTGTTTTGTTTTTTTCTTATTACACTCGCCCACACACTTTCTGAAAGGGTCCCTAAATGACATTGTCGAGTGGTGCCCTCTCAGGTTATCTCCCCCCCCCCCCCCAAACTTCGGACCACCCGTAATCATTTTTCGCAGGTAGCTCAAATCACACAAAACCAAAAGTTAGTTCAGACCATAACTAGTGCACATGCATTGCTGTACTTTTCAAGTAGTCTCTGCATCAATATTAATATTTCTTTCTTTTTTTTTTATATTTAACTCTACTAGTAATGTAAACCCGTCATTAATTGGAACCATTTTCCTTGTCAGACCTTTTTTTTTATAAAGTATCATATTTATCAATGTCTAGCCCACCTTTATTATATTATTAATTAATTAATGATTACAAAAATAAAGATGAAAAGATATATTTGGGGGGGGGGGGGGGGGGGGCTTTATTCATCCCCGTTGAAGATGTACGTTTTACTTTACATTGAATGAACTGAACTGCAAGTCAGTTTTCCATTTCTTTACTACTTCATTTCTGATCATCACGTAGACATGTTCATTTGAATCTTTTCAAAGCCGTCACATTTTTCTTGGCGCCACTGAGCTGTTCATGTTTTTATTTTAAAATGTTAATCTAAATATTTGAAGTTGCACATATGGAACACTTGCTTAATGTAGATCAGTACCTATACACTATATATGTTTCAAAAATTAGGTGAGGTGTATTGCTAGCGATAATGTTGTCTTAAACGTTTTGAATGTAACAAATTTTTCTTTAAATCTACAACTTAGCAGTTGATATTTTAAAAAATGTCACTATTGAAGGAAGGTCGAAGATCTGATTTATAAATTGTGAACATAAAATATTTACATAAGATTTTTACCGAATTATGAAATTTTTACTATCTTTACTATTTTAACTGTGAAAGGACCTTGTTTTTAATGATTTAACTGTATAGAATTTAGCCCTTGTTATATAAAGGGAGAGTGATCCTTGAAGGATTACGGGCACGACATGGCCTAAATTGTGCCGATGTGCCTAAACTCAAAACTCAAACTCAAAAACTTGAAGGAAGTGATTTTAAAAATGACTTTCTGAACGTGCTTTTTATTTTAGCTATTTCAAAGAACCATAGTGAGAAAATACCAAGATTGTTGTTACGAAAATACTCTGATCCACTAGTACACCAACAACCTTGTACGCTACTAACACTCTCATCATTTCATGTGATCTTGTGTAACAGCAGGCTCATGCATGCGTCATCTTGGCCTTTCTTACCCTGGGATACGTGCCCTACCCCCCCCCCCTTTCCATTTCATGTAGCTCGGCTTGTAAGTGGGAGGCTGGTTTTAACAAAACTTATATCAACTCACTTTGGTAAAAAGTTTGTGCACGCTATTTCTCCCACACCCAATCTCGGATCAAGTTAAAATTTTGCACAATTATTTCTAGTACCTGACAAAACAAGAATCAATTTAAAAAAATACTAGTTACTTAATTAACTATTAGTAATTATGTTGTTGTTTTTTTTTGGTATCAAGCAATGGAAAGAAATTGTACTTAACAGATGTGATGATATAAGTTGAATTAGTCCCTTTGAGGAAGCTTGAACCTTGATTTTGAATTCAAGTCGTACAACTACAACTTTTTTTTAAATGCATTTTTAAAGTGATCACGGTAACATTTAATATCCCCTTCTTCCCCCCCCCCCCCCCCCCCCCAAAATAATTGATACAATAACACTTTATATAAGCTTTTATATATATATATATATATATATATATATATATATATATATATATATATATAAATATATATATATATATATATATATATATATTGTTCGCTTATTGTTGTTATTGTATTTTTTTTTTGTTTAGTGGAATGTTATTTCATCGGACAATGCCTCTAAAGAAAAAATAAGACAATTTTTTTCATTAAAAAAAAATTGAATTGTATTTGTAAACAGCAGGGAGTGGGGTGGGACTAAAACAAGGTGAGACGTCTGCTCATTGGGTACGAAGAAGAAAACAAAAATCTCAAAACCTCTTCAGATAACTTTTGGGGGCCACAGTGATGCTCTATATATACACATTCTACACATGACATTTCGCCAACTTTTAAATCTCATTTAAGAAGTTTATATTTAGGTGCATATAATACGCATACTTATTTTTTTTAAACCATAAACATACTTTTTTTTTTTTTAAGACCATAAGTGAGTATTCATTTTCCTTAAACAGCAATGAAATCTTTTTGCTACAGGAGACTAACTTCATGTTATAAAAGAGGTGGATGAGTTTGAAAACGCAATATGTAGGCCTATATTTCATTTTTAAACATCAGAAGACCAGATGTTGCCGTTACACGAAGCAGGCTATGGTGTTATCAGATTTTCAATAGGATTCTAAGATCTAGTAGTTTTTTTTTTTTTTTTTTTTTTTTTTTTGGGGGGGGGGGGGGGTAGATCTAAAGTTGACGGACAAATAAACGGGGCGGTACAAAATAAGTATTGGCTTTTCTCCTACTGTGTGTCTGATTTTTTTAAAATTCTATAGCCACTCTGCAACTGCTCCTGTTTGTACAAAACAACGATACAAATTGCTCAAATCCACTGATGTTGCTTTTAAGACTACATCAACGTATGCAGTAGAGCTCGGCATCACTTAGCTATACAATCTTCACGGAGCCTATTGAAAATGGCACCGGAGGAGAAAAAAATGTGGAACGGAAATGCTGTCTGGAGGCCAGACTCCACCCTCCATCATAAAGATAGACACAAGGGCAACAATTTCTATTCCAGGCAAGGCTCTGATTGTGTCCCTTACATCGCTCATGTCTTATAAAAAATTCATGGGCCTCCACATTTTCGGATTGCGTCTATAGACTTCGTGGGTAACGCTGTGGTTTGGATTTTTAGCTTTATTACGACAGTGGAACCCGCTTAACTGCATTCTGCTTAAGTGCAAAACGTTTTTTTTTTAAATCTAACCTGAAGGACCCCACTTTTACCTATTAAAATTAAAGTAAATATTTCGTAAGTCCGGATGATTACAATGTGCAGAATAAATTCCGCTGATATTGTATAATGTATATTATACTTGTTACGATCCCAATCCGGAAGGGTCACCAGAGAATGTTGATCACTTCAAAGCTGCATACTTTCACCTCATTGAGATACCAGATGTTCCTTTAAAAGATCTGAAAACCACTACAGAGTCCACCTCAGATATAGGCTGGTTATCTACATCTCAAATATAGGTTATATATATCTCACATTAAGGACTGGTTATCTTTATCTTGGATATAGGACTGGTTATATACATCTCAGATATAGGGCTGGTTATCTACGATATAGGGCTGGTTATATCTTCATCTCAGATCAAGGACTGGTTATTTACATCTCAGATATAGGGCTGGTTATCTACATCTCAGATATAGGACTAGTTATCTACATCTCAGATAGATGACTTTTTATCTACATCTCAGATAGAGGACTGGTTATCTACATCTCAGATATAGGACTGGTTATCTACATCTCAGATATAGGACTGGTTATCTACATCTCAGATACAGGACTGGTTATCTACATCTCAGATACAGGACTGGTTATCTACATCTCAGATACAGTGATGGGAACTGACTTTGCAAAAATTTTAGGAAATTTTGTAAGCGCCCCCCCCCCCTTCCGTTTTTGAACTGGCCTGTCGCGGCGACTTAAAAAAAGATGTTGCTGAAAATCATTTTATTTAATATTTTCTTTAATTAATGTTGTATTACATAACATTTACACTGCATTGAGCATTACTGCAAACAAAATGCATTCATGGCACTATTGTTTGTATATATATAGATGGGAGGAGAAAGCTATTTGCAGTCTGAGTATTCTGTAATAGATAACCGCTTTACAGATATTGTATCAACTTCTTTCTCAAACATCTATAAGGATTAAATGTGTTTGAAAAACATGCTTGAGTTTTGGAAATACTTCAAAAGTATGAGCTACACTTCTGTTTGTTTCACTAATTATTAAATTTTGTACAAGAGAAACTGTTTACTAAGCTTTGCACATGAAGTCCACCAAAAATGCTTTAAAAAGCTATTGAGAGAAAGCTGCTGAATCTCTGCTGAGTTCTTAAGCAAGACAAGCAAGAACAACCAGATGAGGAACAATGCTTAGAGGAAGAGAAAGTTTAGCAATAAAACTGCAAATTGAGGCTTCCTTGTGTGACTCTTTTTCATGCTGATACAAGTTGTTTAGAAGAAGTGGATCTCTACCACACTGGGCTTTTATAGCATTAGTAATGATAAGTTATTAGTTAGAGAAAATTGTTAAACTTTTATATTAATATATATATATATCCCTCACAATAGATAGATCTATATCTAAAATCTAGAGCTACTTATATCTAATAACTTGACTCTAGATCCAATATATTATTATTAGATATCAACATTCTATCAGGCTTATACTCAGTAACTCACTATAGTCATGTAAAGAAGTTTAAGAAGGCCTACTACTATATAAAAAAGTATATTATATATATATCCAGATGGCCGGTAGGTCTATCACTCTATTAGATGAGTAGATCTAGATCTTATTATTATTATAATAGATCTAGATGTCTAAATCTAATCCCATTTGAACTCATGGAAGTCGGCAGGCAGGGTTCAAATTAGAAAAATCTAGGGGCCATCGTAACAACAGTGAAAAAATAAAAGATCTGGAATTGTAGTAATAGCGGCGATTAGCACTACATTAACATAGCGACCGGGCATCATTCATGATACTCTTAAGACTTAAGTTTAAGTCTAATACTTTTCAAAAGCTGGCAAGCAGCCATTGAAGTCTAGATGCTCTAGATCTAGATCAAAAGTATTCAAATTAAAGAATCTATATATCTTATCTAGAATATATCTATCTAGATCTAGACTGATTCAAACCACTCTAGTCTGGACCGAGATCTAGACTTATAAGACAATACGGTAACACAAGATTTTTTTTTTTTTAAATAGAACTTTAACTGTGTCAAAAGACTGGATTTGCGCATGTTCAAAACAAATCAAAAATCTTATTTCGCATTCTTCCAAAAATGGAAAAATAAAATCGGATTTTTTTTTTCATAAAAAAATATTTTTTTTTAAAATCGGATTTAAAAAAAAATGTCTGGAAAACTTCGGATTTTTTTTGCTAGAAAATCGGATCAGAAGAAATTATCGGAATTCCGACATTTGTCGGAAAATTCCCATCACTGCAGATATATTCAAACCACTCTAGTCTGGACCGAGATCTAGACTTTTAAGACAATACGGTAACACAAGATTTTTTTTTTTAAATAGAACTTTAACTGTGTCAAAAGACTGGATGTGCGCATGTTCAAAACAAATCAAAAATCTTATTTCGCATTCTTCCGAAAATGGACAAATAATAAAATCGCATTTTTTTTTCATTAAAAAAATTGAAAATTAAAATCGTATTTAAAAAAAAAATGTCTGGAAAACTTCGGATTTTTTTGCTAGAAAATCGGATCAGAAGAAATTATCGGAATTCCGACATTTGTCGGAAAATTCCCATCACTGCAGATATATGACTGGTTATCTACACTCATATGTAGGACTGGTTATCTACATCTCAGATATAGGACTGGTTATCTACATCTCAGATATAGGATTGGTTTTCTGAAACCTCAAACACTGATGCTTAGAACGATTAGGAAGAAAATAAAGTCGTTACAAAATGTCAATAATGTGTTTTTATGGATTGATTTAACACCTTGATGTGAAATAGATTGACAGTCTTCTGGCTTGTGTCCTTAGAAAACGTATTTGTGTTAAATAAAACAGTCAGACGGGGTCGCGGCTTTGTTGCCAGTAGCAGACGGCTCAGCTAGTAGCCAGTAGGCCATTGTTTATTACGTCTGTAGGTTGAGCACTGGCTCAGCTAATGCCAATACATCAAAAAGATCACTGCCTGTTTCTGTTGTTTTTTTTTGCTCCGTTAGCGGGAAACCCAAATGCTGGACAGCTGTTTCTTTCTCATTCCTCTGTGTCTCCCCCCTCCGCCCACACCTTCGCCTGCCTCTCTACTACTCTAAAGCCAATCACGTACGGGGGTAGGGGTGCACTGGCTGAGAGTGCAGAGAACAAACATGTACGTACATACACATACACCACTGGTTAGCAAGCATTGGCTCAAGAGCTGTACACAGACAGGTTTGTACGCAATCATTAGAAAGCATTGTACACACAGTAGACGCATAGCGTTTTAAGTGTACATGAGAATTCTGTTGTACTGTCTGAGATATGTTACACACACTGAAAGAGTGTCTAGCGGATATTGGTTGCGTATGGAGGGGGGGGGGGGGGGGCTTCCAAACAACCGGCCAAGGTTTGATTCCCTTCATGGCGGCTTTAAGGCGTCTGCTAATTGTGCACCTGCACATGGCCAAACACAGATTGAATACAAAACAGTTTAAGATGTGCCAATATGGCGAACAAAATAGACCGCCGATACTTCCCTTGTCCTCGAACGTCAGTACCCTAGGCCTAGAGCCACGGTGCCAAGTATTTTGAGCGATTAACCAGCTTGAGCAGTCATATGCTCCTAACTCACATTTTGTTTGTCTGGCAATGCTTGAGATTAATCTGCGGACATTATTTGTGTGGATTTTGAAGAGAAAATGTCCCTGTGCTGTTGCAAAACTCGCATTTTTATGAATCTATGTCCCGCTTCAGATTTACAAAGCAGCTCATGTCAGAAGTAGTCTACTTATGTACAAAAAATATAGATTTTCTGAACGGTTTTATGAAAACAAACTAGACACTAACCTCAGTTTAAACCTTGAGATCATTTTGAACCCTCAGTTCTTGTCACTGTTGACATAAAAGAAAAAAGTTTGAAAGTGGAAAATTATTTTGGTGCTGGGGAGGTAATTATACATTTTTTTAAAATGCGTTCTTTTTCTATTTCGCCCATGTCAACTCATTGGATCAAATTACTTCGAAATATATTTCGCTGGGCCTCCTGGCCTTTCTTTTGCCCTTTTGGTATCACGCCGCTGATATAGTTTTAGTGACTTTCATTCATTTTAATTTTTTTTTTTTTTTTTTTTTTTTTAGGAAACCTCAGAATTTGCGCTATTCAATTTTAGCTTTATCATCATAGGAATCCTTGGGCCTTAGACCTCTTTTCTTTGCCTCTTTTTTTGGGCTTTATATGCCTCTTTTATGTGCCCTCTTGCCTCTTTCGTGGGCTTTTTTTTTTTATAGTTTTTTATTTGTAAGTTCTCATAATTCACAAGTCTTAAATCATAAACAATTGAAAAGTGATTAACCTGAAAATATAACAAGATTACAAAAGACAGTTTGTGTGGAAACACAAACTCAAAATCGGCCCCCGAAGTGGTACACCCAGGCAGGCTTCAATATTTTCAGAAAGAACATCCAAATAAAATTATATCAAAGACAAATGAGAGATAAGAATGGAGGAAGAAGGTTGACAGATCTTGTGTAGTGCCCCAACGGTACAGCAGATCAAAGGATAGGTGCAAGTGAATGCAAATTTAGATGTGAACCTGGCCTAACTAGTCCTTGTGGTCTATAGGGCAGATGATGTAAAGTTCATCTGTTTTTGTGGCCTACGGTTAATGAGGGTGTCATGTAGCCAGCACAACGACCAACCGCCTTTACTTTTTCCCAACTAATATCAGGTGCCCATTGGAGCTGGGTGGACTCAGAGGTGCCTAAGTTGAAAAGCCCAGTCTTTACCAGGATTCGAATCCGGGGCCCCCGGTTCGGAAGCCAAGCGCTTTACCGCTAAGCTACGGCTCCTCTCCTGGCCTAACTGAAGTCTTATAATTGATGTAATCGTTTTGAAATGGCTCAATCTCTTATTCGAATGCTCAATAAAAAAAAAATTTTCGCAACAAGAAAAAAAGTCCACGAAAATGAAGTTTGCAAGATTAGTATTCGTATTAATTTAGGTATAACTTATAATGCATACTAATTAGCTTTTTCTCTTTAAAAAGCTGCTTGCATAACTGAGTTTAAAAATTAGTTTTTTTGCTTTTAGAAAAAAAAAAGTAGCCGTTGCATCAGAACTTTGAATGGTCTGAAATATTGTGATGGATTTTCAATATCTTTTTTAGTTTACGAGATCTAAACGGGACAGACTGACAGACATTTCGCACAAAACTAATAGCGTCTTTTCCCCTTTCGGGGGCCGCTAATAATAGTAATAGAAAAACTATTTAATATCAAAGACATACTACCTAACTATTGAAACCACTAAAAATGATATAAGGATCCTCTACCCCAGAACAATCAACACAATACCTAATATCCCTGACCACCAACACCCCATTTCTGGAATACTGCCTGAGTATTGTACAAGCATATGAAAATCAAACTAGATAATTCTCTACTCTAAAATCAATAATTTTCCTAAATGTCAATTCTAATTGATTAGGATGAAACACTTTATTATTATGTAGGGCTTTGAGCCAGCTAGCCCAAACAAGATTCCTGTATTCGGAAACATCATATTTCATATTGGCTGCCTGGTCGTGCGGTTTGCGCGCTGGATTGTCGTTCAGATTTATCGGTGGTCCAGGGTTCAAACCCTTCCCGCTCCCATCCCCCGTCGTCCTACGGGAGGTTTGGACTAGGAAGTAATTATCTTCAACTCTGAAGGAACATCCGAAACATGTAAAACATTTTACAAACAAACATTTTTCATGACACAAAAACTTAGTATTATTATTATTCTCCGACACTGACAGGGTCGAAAGATAAAAAAATAATGTCAACAATATATTATTATTCAATATTATTATTATTATATCATTATCATTAATTGTTATTATTACTTATTTACACCTCCAGGCCACGTCTCGCTGTAAAAACACTTCGGAAGACTCCAAAATGGTCTTCAAAAAATTGCCAGCACCGACACCGACCACCTCCACGCACCCTCCCGCCAGCCACGCCAAGTCCATCAGGGCGGACATCAGCACTCTGGTATTACACCTGGAGGACTCCAAAGGGTTCCTCCACCGAATAGCTGACGGTCTGTGCAAGACACCCATTATCTATGATCAGGAGATGCAGAGTGAGACCTGTTGGAACGGATCAACAGTCGGCAGGTAGGTCAATAAAATGATTTACGTATTCATCCGAACTAGGTCAAGCACCGGGGACTTTTTTTTTTTGCCATAGTGTATAGTGAACTATATATATATGGCTATGTGATGATACGCACTTCGAATTATCGGGCTCAAATCCTGTTCGGCCGAGGCCAGTCGTCATAGTAGGTAGGCCTTTTAGTCAGAGTGTTACAAGGTCATCTGTCGTCATCGAGAAGTACATAGAAGACTAATTCATAAGGCGCTGGTTGTAAGTGTGTATGTGTTTCATGTGTGAATGTTGTTTGTATTTGCATCTATATTGCTATTGTTACAGTAGTTACACTGAGATGGTCAATTGTAGTCAGACTAAATTTTCATTTGATTGGGCCATTAAAAATGATCTTAACTTAAACAGCTGAACCTCTTTGAGATCAATACTTTTCCTTGAGGTACAACTGGGAGCCTGGCACAATTGTGTGAGTGAGTTTGTTGGTTGTAACCACAAGATATGAAGTGGTGAACTCATTGTCCAACAGGCCATTCCAAAAGCAGGAAACTTTCACTTCTCTAGTTCAAAGCCTGTCGGACGGAGGACACTGCCTCAAAAAGGAGGACATGTCCTCATTTTGGCGGACGTCTGGGAACCTTATTCGCATATCTGTCTAATTCTTGGTTGAGGGAAGTAACTCAAGTATATTGACAACAATCGTTTCTAAAAACAAAAAAACTTGACAGAGGCGTAGCTAGGTGGGAGGGAGGGGAGATTATGAAAATCCCCCATGGCCCCCACTTGAGGAAAGTCTCTCAAATGAGGGGGGGGGGGGGGGTTTACAGTAAATATTACTCAAAATACAGGGGCCCCCAAAGAGGTAACCCCCCCCCCCCCGGGTCCCTAAATGATGGCAAATTCCTAGCTACGCCACTGAAGCTTGAGAGAAACCTACTAAAGCCATACCTATCGCCGCGTGTCCATTACTCAACACCTTCTTTACATCTAAACGTCTTTGAAACACCGATAAGACAAATTGTTTTCAAATTAGAATTTCCAAAGAGTGCCTTGGATGAGGGAGAATAAAAGGGGGTCGAGATCAAGCGTTTACATAATATTTCATTACTGTATTGATTCCATAAACTGATAATTTTATATAAAAAACAAAATAGGCCTATGCTGTAAAACGACAGCACTACTACATCTAGTATCTACAAAGATGTTCTTGTCCCCTTATTATAAATTGTTGTTGTTGTTACATTTTGTCTCAAATCTACTGCTGTGGACTAGGCCATGCGTAACTGGCAAAAAGAGAACTTACTGATCACGGTTATGTCTGCTCTTGAAATGGCAAAATATGTAGTTCGCAACTGGAACAGGGTAGCCACCTGCACTCCTTAATCTTCGGACTCGAAGACAAACGTATTAGTAGTAGTAGTAGTACTAGTAGTAGGCCTAGTATTGCTATTATTATGGGACATTATTTACTTGACTTGGTCATTTGTCAAGCCAGGCAGAGGAAATAAAAAGAGACTTACTTGTCTGGTGAATTGACCGAAGGAAACACGAGTGCTGCGCGGATGAATAGTACACTATTTTCTTCTGTCAATATCGCCACACTGTTTGCACTCTGTTAAGGGGAGGGGGGAGTTTTTATCTTGACTTGTGACGACTAGAAGCTTCATAAACTATCTTACTTATTGGTTCTCAATACCCCCCCCCCCCAAGTATATATATGTGTTGTGTTGTGTTGTGTGTGTGTGTGTGTGTGCGCACGTGTTTGTAAAAAAAAAAATTTGACATGTTTCGGACATCCCTTCATATTTGAAGCCCAGACCTCCCGCAGAAAGAGAAGGGATGGCGACGGTCAGGCTTCGAACCCGGGACCATTTAGACCATCGAAGCTTGAATGATAGTCCAGAGTACATACCACACGACCGCACAGGAGTACAAGCTCCCTTTTGATAGTGGAAGATGATCCCAATCTTATTTTCTAAGAATTAGAAGATAACTACAAGTGTCTGATGTTCACATTTGAAAGGTCGATGACATGCACGGCATGGGTTTGGTCTATCCCTTTGTTATCTACATTGTCCCCAAGTTAGTTTACTTGTCAGTTTTGTGTTTGCTATCCTCTTTGGCTCGTAGGCTAAAACAACGACACTGACGTCTCCACGTCATAAGGAGAGATCATGGGTTAGTTTTTTTTCGCCAGCCATGGGTGTTGAATCCGCATTCGTTGTGTGAGATCTTTAGGGTCTCTGTATCTCTCTTGAGTTAAGTATCACAGACAACGACTTTCGTATCACAACTTCCTATTTAAAAAAATCGTTCATTTAAATTCTGTATACATTTCTTATATCATAATAAGATGATACTTAATCTTTTAATTTAATTCATAGAACTTTGAATAAAAGAATCGTTCTATAAAATTATTAAATTCATTGTATAGCAAATGCCCCCCGGGGCTAAACGTAACCCCACGTTGAGAATCGCTGATCTCAACTAATTTAACCAATGACTTGATTGTTTGTTGAAGTCTGGCCACCAAACATACATTCACTATTTGTTTGTTGAAATCTGTCCACCAAACATACATTCACTATTTGTTCGTTGAAGTCTGGCCACCAAACATGCATTCACTATTTGTTTGTTGAAGTTTGGCCACCAAGCATACATTCACTATTTGTTTGTTGAAGTCTGGCCACCAAACGTACATTCACTATTTGTTTGCTCTGAAAAAGGTGTTCAAAACAAAACAACGTAAAAAGGTACGCCCTGTTTCTGAACGCCATTTGGTCACGTTAAATTGTGATGAAGCCATAAAAGTCTCACTAGCTGCTAAAAAGTCGGTCTTTATGATGTTTGAACAATAAAACGTCTTCCTTAGTGGGACTCTTGACGTCTCCATCTGGACTTGCGGTAACATGTTTATTGTAAGCGGTGATTGACAAGGACATTGGTGACTGGCAGGTATTAGATCAAGTAGGCTTATTATAGATTTTTCGTTTGGGTGTTTGAGTGTCACAACCTAGTCATGAAACACAGAGTGGAAGAACAGAGGCGTTGCTTTCACTCAAAGGAGTTTGTGGACAACGTGAACCCCCACCCCCGCCCTCCTCCCTTGGAACTGTAAAATAGAAGCTATATCCAATGATGAATTATTTTTCTAGCACGTATAACACATAATCAAAAGACATTTTATTAAATATCCCTCCCTCTTTTTAATGCTTCTGTAAAAATGGACCCCCATCCCCGGGTGTAAAATAAAAATATCTGGTAGAGAAAGAAAACAGAAATAAATATACATACACACTAAATGCATTCTCTCTTTTTAAAACAAGGATCATTTTCTGTAGATTGTTATTAGCTTGAAGAACAGAAAACACTTAATTTAGTAATACAAATATTTTTATAACATTATTTAAAAAAAGAACAAAACCGTATGTGTACATATTAAATGCATATTAATTTTTTGTTAAAGGAAAGTGATATTAAATGTGCAAGTTCTCTATGTCTTTCTTCTAGAATATACAATACTTTTAAATAGAAGTATTCTTATTCATTGGTGGATCTTTATTCAAGGTTTCGAATATGTGTAGGAGCCTTCACACAAATCTTGCCTTGGGGCCACCACATACTTAACTCCGGCCCTGTGTTCAGTGTGTTGTATGATGTTTTGAAATATGTTGGCAGATTGAGCTTAACTTTGTTTCTTCTTTGGTGTGTGGGAGGGGGTGCTGTGCTTTAAAAATCAAAATTATTCTGACTCTGCTGTTAGCATCAAAGACCCTTATTGTCCAACCATCTAACTTCAAATTGGAACATTCGTCTTTAAATATCGCTGCTCTGGGGCGGTGTTGAGCTGGCACTGGGTTTGATTGGGGGCAAAGAAAGGGAAGGGAGGCGGACAAAGGGTTTGACCAGCCTGCAATGTTTGAGTGGACACTAAGTACCGGTTAAACAGAGATCAACGCTTGGCTCGCCCAACCGTAGTCATTGGGTTTGAGCCTTTTTTTGTTTTTCTTTTTAGGAAGCTCGTTTTAAGAGTCAGTAGCCTCTGGTCAATAGCCCCTTTCGTCAAATAAAGGGGGGAATAAAAGAAAATGTAGCAATGAGGAATGTTTAGTATTCTCTCAGTAGTGTATTCAGAGCGCTTTAATGTTGACAAGATCGGACCATATACGTGTCACAGGAGTCAGGGTATATACAGTTATTGAGATTTATATTTTCAACATTAAGACGCTGGGTGAGATGTTGATTGAGTGCGCACTTCTATGACATTTGACCTTTCACCTCTCAACTATTTGCGGCGTCTGATTAAAGGGACTGCACCCTAAGAAAGTAATACACAATGGCATAAAGCGGGTTTATTTAAATGGGAAGGTGCGAACGTAGTGGTGACGTGAAATTTGTTGCTATAGTGCCCACGCCGTGGCTAGATCTGTGCTAAGTATACGTTTCAACGAGGTGAACTATTTCTAGATTGACTGCAGCGCCTCCTTCAAACGACGCTCCTCAGACCTTGACTGTCTCCATCTTGCCATTCAGATCTTCACACTTAGAGACTTGCCATCATGTTGCCTTTTCAGGCGAGTTCAAGTAGCGCCCCCCATCCCAATCTTAAGTAAGTCTTTGCTTGTCACATTAATTGATTAGACAGTACTTTACTATTTGAAAAGGGAAGGAAAATACAATTACAATGGAGGGGGGGGGGGAGGAAGGGAGATATTTAAGTTGTTTTTTAAAACGTAAAACCCAAATTCTTAGAAATTCTTCAACATCATTCAAATATTTATATTTTGTTGTACATTTCTGTCAAGAAGCTCATGTTCACAAACATTATCTGTTAGTTGAGAAGTCCTTTATGTGGTAGCTCCAATCGAGACACATTGGCATAGACTGAACATTGACGTGCCACGTCGCAACATGTAGGGAAGTGGAGACCAATAGCTCGTTGCCATGTGAGACAGGCCTGTACGACGTGGCAACGAGCTATTGGTTTCCTCTGACCACAAGTTGCGACGTGGCAGGTCGGTGTTGAGGCCTACTATTGGTCTCGCTCCAACCAATGGAAGGATCCTATTTAAGAAAGATAGGTGCGACTGGTGAGATTTTTACGATAGACTGTAGCCTACAATGTCAAGGACGCTAGATCTAAATTGAACGTAATGTTGTCAAAAAGTCCAGGTCTATTACAAATTTATTTACATGACTGATCCAAACTAATTGAGACAATTACACCAAATAGAGTCTTTATATATATATAGTTTCTTAAGTTTTGTTGTTGTTGTTTTTAATTTTGCTTGTTTCTGAACTAAACTTCCAATTTGATTTTTTTACTCCCAGGATTTATTTCAGGTCTGTGGGACCTTGCTTGGCGCCGTGTAGTTTATTCTAAAGCTTGAATCGAGTACAAGACCTTTTTTAATCTAAGCTATCTTTAGACGTCAGACATTTAGTGGGGAAATACAAAAGCTCTTCTTTTTTTTTTTTCGTTGTTCAAGTCAATTTATATCCCTTGTAAGTCTTCGACTACATCATCTACAGTTAGAACTCAAAATTTCGAATTTAATGACATGGTATTAAATAAAAATAACAAATCGAGGCTGTCTATATCATTTACAGTTGTAGTGCATTACACAGTACTGTTTAACTCATTATGGTACAGTACTGTATATTATAGTAAGGTTTAGTACCGTATAGCATGGTATAGTACAGTACTGTGTAGTATAGTATGGTACAATGATGTCTAGTATAGTGTGTGGTACAGTACTGTGTAGTATAGTGTGGTACAGTACTGTGTAGTATAGTGTGGTACAGTACTGTGTAGTATAGTGTGGTACAGTACTGTGTAGTATAGTGTGGTACAGTACTGTGTAGTATAGTGTGATACATTACTGTGTAGTATAGTGTGGTACAGTACTGTGTAGTATAGTGTGGTACAGTACTGTGTAAAATAGTATTGTACAGTACTGTGTAGTACTATGGTACAGTGCTGTGTAGTATAATCTAGTGTGAATGAGAAACGGCTGTGTCCCACTTTAAGATGAACCTTAATGGTAAATGACCCCGTGATCCAATCAGTTTTGACATTCCAGCATTAAACTAACAGAGAAGGCAGAGAACTGAGAACCAGGTAAGGAGGAGGGTTTGAAACCTCCCAGATGAAAGAAACGAACTGAGACAAAGTGCGTCTACAGCCGGGGCCACTCATAGAGCGAAGAGTTCAAGATATGGAAAGGGGGGGGGGGGGTTGTCCCTCCTTTCCACCCACTCTCCGCACTCCTGCTACTCGGCATTAGGCTTAAGTTTGGGTAAAAAAAAATATATTTAAAAATCCGCCACCATCTAATAAGTTTTAAAGCAAATTTCTTTTTCAATTGCCTCCTACACGAGTCACTCCTTATCGAGCCCTCTCCCTACTGTTCAAGTTTCTTTCCAAACCTCTTGCAAGAACAACTGTGAGTTGTTCACGTGTATTCAATGACAGTTTTGTGTTTTGTTGTTTATTTTGTACTTGACTCAGTTTGTGTGTCTGGTCAAAGTCTTAAAGGAGCTTTGGACCCCCCCCCCCCCCCAAAAAAAAAAAAAAAAACTAACCTGAGATAGTAGGTGGGGTAGAGATTGAAACTGTAAGAACAACTTTGAATAAAACGTTCTGACCAGATTATATCAATCAGAGAGGCCCCTCATAAGACAATGATTTAACTTCACAATGGAGGGAACCGTTGACTGAACTTTAGTACGATCTCGTTTTCATTTTATTGTTACTACCCCGGTACTCTTGTAAATAAATAAGTAAATAACCGTAAACTAATGAATTCGTTTATTTTCAAGTCATTGAGTTTTCTTTCTGAACATGGACATGCCTAATTTTTTTTTTTAAATGTATTCAAAACGTTAAGCTATTCGAACTCGTTGAAGAGAAAGTTTCGCATTTAGAACAGTACACGTTTAAACTGACGCGAGACCTGACGTCACGACCTGTGACGTGGCAACACGCTATATGTCTAAACTGCCCACAGGTTGTGACTTTACAGGTCAGTGTTGAGGCCTTCTGTCATGTTTATAGTCCATTCTAGTCAAACCGAATTTCCATTTGATTGGATCAATAAAAGTGATCTTATTAGCGGCCCCCGAAAGGAGAAAAGACGCTATTAGTTTTGTGCGAAATGTCTGTCCGTCCGTCCCGTTTAGATCTCGTAAATTGGAAAAGATATTGAAAATCCTACATCACACTATTTTAGACCATTCAAAGTTCTGATGCAACGGCTACTTTTTTTTTCTGAAAGCGAAAAATCTATTTTTTTAAAATCAGTTATGCAAGCAGTTTTTTAAATAGAAAAAGCTAATTAGTATATATTATAAGTTGGACTTAATTTAAAACGAATAGTAATCTTCTAAACTTCATTTTCCCAAACTATTTCTTTTTGCGTAATTTTTTTTTTTTTTTTTTTTTTTTTTTTTTTAGGATTCGTATAAGAGATTGTGCCTTTTCAAAACAATGAGATCAATTATAAGACATCAGTTATGCCAGGGGAGGCGAGGTGGCTAAGCGGTATAGCGCTTGGTTCCAAACCGGGGGCCCCGGATTCGAATCCTGGTGAAGACTGGAATCTTTGGTCGCCTCTGAGTCCACTCAGCTCTAATGGGTACCTGACATTAGTTGGGGAAAAGTAAAGGCGGTTGGTCGTTGTGCTGGCTACATGACACCCTCTTTAACCGTAGGCCACAAAACAGATGAACTTTACATCATCTGCCCTATAGACAACAAGTTATAAAAGGGAAACTAGTTAAGCCAGGTTCACATCTAACTTTATATTCACTTTCACCTATCCTCTGTTAACCTTCTTTCTCCATTCTTATCTCTCATTTGTCTTTGATATAATTTCATTAGGATGTTCTTTCTGAAAATATTGAAGCCTGCCTGGGTGGACCACTTTGGGGGCCGATTTTGAGTTTGTGTTTCCACACAAACTGCCTTTTGTAACCTTGACTTATCTTATGTTTGGTCTCGACTGACGTCCTATTGTCTATTAGTTGAATTGCTTTGTGGTAGATGAGTGAGTTCGCTTTGTTTTTTTTGTTGTTGTTGTTGTTGTTGCTTTACAATCGAATTGAAACATGTGAATCTGTACCTTCAGATTGGTTGAAATCGATTTTTTTTTCTTTGTGATTAAAGATTCTGACTTTTCGGTTAGCATTTCAATTTCTATCATGGGGGAAAAGTCTAAAGATTCCATAAAACTTATCGTGAATTTACTTTTCTTTTTTCATTGACAAACATTATTTTGTTTAAACATAACCACATCGAACAGATGCAGAATCAAGAAAAGTTATATTTAAATACATTCATTTATAAACAAATCACTGTCACTGTATACATACTTTTGCACACACACAAACACACGCACACACACACCTGGTATATAGGCACATGCTTAAACACGTAAATTTAGGTATGCCTATAACAAGAATATATAGTTATGTTTAGGCCACAGTAAGGCCTTTGTGTAAAAATGTATATTGCCTTTTTGTTGGGTTTTTTTTTTCTTTTTGTTTTTTTAAATCGTGGACTTGCGCTGTGCTCTAGAGATGAAAATGTTTGTAGTGGAAAGATTTGAGTGGGGTCTACTATTGAACTTGGTTACTCACGAGTAGCCTACACTCCCCCTTCTCTTCAACACCTCACGTGCGCGCACGTTGTTCAGTGTCTGTCAAGTGGAACTAATGACACGACGGCTAAGTTGACTTACTGATGACCTTAACAGAGCCTCTTTTTGTGTACTCCCATTAGTCGACTACCCACCCACTTAGGACTTTTCAAAGGAATATCCATAACAAGCCTCACCACTTTAAAGACGATGAAAACGTTCTTATAAATCCCCTAGTCTAAATTTAGATTAGGTAGCTCACTCTACTTGCGTTCAGACGAAGGAAATGTGGGTGTTGAATGCATAGTTATTAAAAATTAATATAATTCATTCATACATATTAGTTTGCACTCCTGAATATTTTGTCCAGCAACTGAGTTCTCCCACTCCCTATGAAGTGGATAGAAATGAACAAGATGTAGTTGCAGAGACTGGAACTTTTGGGTTTTGGGATTATTTACATCTTCGAGGTTTCCAAACGATCTGGTTAAAAACAAATAAGAAAAGAAGGAAAAACTAATAATCTTATCTTATAAAATACAGACGCTACTTCAAAGAAGAAGGTGATTACGTCCTATTCATCATGCATTAAGTTATGCATGTTAACCAATGACTTAAATTCTGCCAAGTCATCGGTTTTCTTAGCTGGCTCAGGCAACCCATTCCATGCTCTAATAAACTCTATTAGCACTAGGGAAGAAGGAGCGTTTGTACAAATTTGTCCTGACATATAATAATAATAATAATATTGATTAATGATGATAATAATATATGGATGAACACTAGTTTAAATCTAGCTGTCTAAAAAATTCTGTTTTATTATTAAAGGTCTAACCTTTTTTTTTTAAAGCATTAACAACTTTTGTAACACGATAGACCTACCTACTTATTGTACTAAAGTGTCAACTTGAAGTATTTATGGATTCAATGTTTTCCGAGGGAAGTTAAATGACAAAATAAACAAATGACAATAACAAAATCCTGTCCTAGTTCCAAGGTATCAAGAGCCTGTCACGTGCATGGCACAGAGGACAAAACGTGAGTCATGGAATCCACTTTGTGTGCTCACACAATAGGGACTGTATTCTGGGGGAGTCTTGACATCAAGATAGGGAAATTCTGTTTAAATTTCATTGTTAGCTCTGCACTTACAAACGAGCTCTAGTGATCTTTCCCTTCCCCCTAGGACTTATCCAGTTATAAGTGGTTCTCTTTTAGCTCTTTAACCAGTTGTGACCATTTTATTTTTGTTTTGCCACAAAGCAAAAGTTTTTAAAGGCAAAGTTACAAATAATACCAATATACCAATCTAACTTGCCTTCTTCTTCTCTCTATATCTCCTCCATAGCTAACTCACTGTGTAACATCCACAGTCCCAACCTTTGGATTGTAAAATAATAATAGTCATTAATTGTAAGAATTAACAACACTACCACAATAATCATATCAACATACAACACATACAATTAATTATTTAAGAGTTCCATGATCTGTTGTTGTTTTTAACTGGCCATGTGCTCTCTGTCACTTTATGATACAGGTATTGCCCTTTGTTGTCTGTGACTTTATGATACAGGTATTGCCCTGTGTTGTCTGTCACTTTATGATACAGGTATTGCCCTGTGTTGTCTGTCACTTTATGATACAGGTGTTGCCCTGTGTTGTCTGTCACTTTATGATACAAGTGTTGCCCTGTGTTGTCTGTCACTTTATGATACAGGTGTTGCCCTGTGTTGTCTGTCACTTTATGATACAGGTATTGCCCTGTGTTGTCTGTCACTTTATGATACAGGTATTGCCCTGTGTTGTCTGTCACTTTATGATACAGGTGTTGCCCTGTGTTGTCTGTCACTTTATGATATAGGTGTTGCCCTGTGTTGTCTGTCACTTTATGATACAGGTATTGCCCTATGTTGTCTGTCACTTTATGATACAAGTGTTGCTGTTTGTCATTCTAGGTACATGCATTCTGTCCCTGAAGCCCACATCATTAGCCAAGTGCAGAGTAACCCTGAGGTGAAAGTGACATTGATTCCTGACACCCACTTAATTCGCATAAAGGATGTTCTGGTACACATGAACAAGGTATGTTAAAAATGATTTAACTAATAGTGTTAATATCTTTGCTTATTTCACTTCTGATAAATCCTACTGCTCTTTTTGTTCCGTTTCTTTTTCTTCTTTAAATGATACAGTACATTGTTAATAGAAAATGCTTATTCTAGTTAGTGTTTAACTAAATCTAAAGCATCATACATTTGTACATTTAAAAAAACAACAACCCAGAATCTTGTTTGCTGTTTTGTTACATTTTCTTAACAATAGAAAATTCAAGGAAGCTTTCCAGTCATCATTGATAAAATATTTATTTCAGTTACATTTGGTGTCAAACTATTTACTAGTAAAGCTATAGAAATGTTTTTGTAACAATGTCCAATGAATGCATGGTATAAAAAAATGCAATCCATCTGGTATGTAGCTCTAAAAAAATTTTTAAGAAATGGCAAGAAGCCATGAGGTTTGAGGTTTTAAAATGAGGTTTTAAAAAATGAACTAATTAAAAGCTGAACATCACAGTTTGAACATTGGTGTGATCAGTTTGAAGATGAACAGGTAGAGGCCATGATGAAAAGTTAAAAAACAGAACATGTTGTTTAAGTGGTACAGCACTCAGGCTGCCACAGCAAAGATTCCAGAATTAACTCCTTCTCTGGTGAAATATTTCTGGAGTCCACCCATTTTAAATAGTTGACTCTATATTAGATGTGAAATACTTTTGGTGTTGGACTTGGTGCTAATATCTAGGAATCGATATATCTGTTGGCTGGATTGCAGTTGACACTTAGCTGAAGATTCATGGTCCAAATTCTGTTAATAGCTAAACTGTTGACATGGGCTATGAGCAGTCTTCTAGCTCTAATACCTTCCATTGAAGTTTGGAGTAATTGTTTTTCTGTTTGCCATTTTTTGGATATAATTGTTCACCTAATTAAAGAAAGATTTAACATGAAAATCTTGATAGCTTGTATTTCTTGCCTGTGTAAAACAATTTTTAAAACTTTAACTTACTTATTTTATTAGAAGATAGGTAAAAAAACAAAACATTTTGTCCCTGTACTGGTACATACATAAAGCACACCCACTTCTTCGGAGTGTGCATTTCTTTATCTTAGTTATAATTCTCTTTTTATTAGTTGGCTCAGTAAGTCATTGTTTCTATTGTATCACAGAACATCAGCGGTTTATTCAATGAAGAACTGATGCTGAACGATGTGTCTTACAAGAGTCTGACTGGCAGCGGGGATGGATCAAAGTCTAACCGAGATGTCATCATTGATGATGAGGATTTTGATACATCTGGGGAGGGCAGTGCAAGCAGCGGTGATGATACAACCACCAAAGATAGTGAAAATGGCTTTAGTAAGTTTACCCTATTAAATTGAGTTTATTTAGAGTTTAGCATCATTGTAAGATGTGGCTTGTGTGCATCACTGTCATACAACTGTCTGTTATTGTTGGTTTATGTTGAAAGATGATGCACTGAAATTGAATTTTTTTTTAAAAGCAAAAGTAATTGATCGTATCCTATCCTAAATAATACTTGTCAAAGCCAATATTGTATGTTAATAATTTCTGATTGGCTCCAAGGACTTCAGATACAAAATGAACTAATAACAAAACTTCTTTTTTTTTCTAAATGACATTGAAATTGTTTTTTTCTTTCTACTGGTAATCAGATTGTTCAAGTAATTTGCTTTGTTGGTATGTTTGACTTTGTCACATACTGCCAGATAACATTTCAGAGTCATCTAATTTAGTTAGTCAAGACAGAGATTATATAATAATAATAATAATAAGGCTTATATTCAAGTCCAAAGATTAATGAGGGATGCAGTATTTCCCATGTCTATGCAGCCCCAGTTGTGACCTACATATTTTGCAACATCGGGTGCAAACATAGCCATTGTTTGCCGGTCATCAATTTAGATTTCTGTCCTTGAGAGAGGATTTTCTTTTGGTCTGAAATGGGTATCCCACAGCCTTTGTAATTGACCTCCAGCTGTCTCATTCTAAATCCGCATGCAATCAGGTGCTCATGTCAGTTAAAGCAAGTTGTTGCCTAAGCTGGTGTTTAAAGCGTTTCTGTGGGGCACCTCTGTCACGTCGACCGCCTTTAGGGCTCATTCAATTTTTAATTGAACTAAACCTTACTGTGACTAAACTAAACCTTACTGTGATTATAGCACTAAATCCTAAATTAAGATTAAATTTAATAAAGAATTTAATTGAAAAGAATAGGGCAAAAATAAACGTGTATCTTACTGCTGATCTACAGAGAACAAAAATAAAGTTGTATCTTAATGCTGACCTACAGAGGACAAAAATAAAGTTGTATCTTAATGCTGACCTACAGAGGACAAAAATAAACTTGTATCTTAATGCTTAATGCTGACCTACAGAGGACAAAAATAAAGTTGCTTTTTTTTTGCCTCCTGCTAGAAAAAAATAATTTTCTTCTAGAGATTTCTTGACTTTTGATGCAGTCATTGTATACAGTTCACCTGTTTCCATGGCATTGAAGGTGTCCTGCAGGGCCGGTCCTACAGGTTGTAGGGCCCTATGCGAAAAGGATTGCGCGGGGCCTAATTTGGGTTGTGATAAGGATAATAAGTAAAAAGTAACATTTTGTATTAGAAAATAAATTCATCTTTGCATTTTATTTATACTTTATTTAGTACAAAATCAATGTCAAATTAACTTTATGAGCCATCTACAGTAGATGGTAGTTTTCCAACAAAAAGCCAATAAACATTCAGATTTGCCTTTTAGATTTAAATCGACTAGCAATATATTGCTTTTGTTGTTGTTTTTTTTCTAAGAGGTCGAGATAGATTTAGATCTATATTTCTATGCCAGTGACTATTAAAGTAAATTAAGCATTTGAACTTCTTGTTTTGTTAAAATTCGGCTTATTATTACATTTTTATTAAATGAAAGCTGACAATCGTGAGTAGGATTGGTGTTTTCCATACTGAATGACATCCCAAAATGACAATTTTGTCTGTTTTAAGGAGATTTGCATCAGTTTTCAAAAGGTTTTAATAAGTTCAGGAGATTTTCTTGACTTTTTCTTATGTTTTTTAATTTCAGGAGAATTCCAGTAACCCTTTAATAATAAGTTAAAATGGTTTGATTTAATAATTTACACCTAGAATTCGCATAGCGCAAGGCCTATGAAAGTGCGGAGCCCACTGCGCGCATAAGTTGCAGTGGCCTAAGACAGCATTGTTATCTAACACATTTTTTTTCAACTTATGTCAGGTGCTCATTAATGGTCTGAATTAAGAATGTTTTGAAATCTAGTTTCCTTTATAATTGAAATACTGGTATAAGGACTTTGGCTGGGCAGATAAGTGATACTACTTGGTTTTGGCTTCTCTTTAAAAATAAAAGTTCTTTTTTTCTTTATAATGTTTGGTTACATTGTTACATGACTTTGTATTAAGTTTTAGAGACCTTTCATTAAACATTTTGTAGTATTGTGATGTTAAAACAAGAACTTGACATCAACAGGAAATGATCAAATTGTCTTACATTATCTTTACAGTAACACCAACATCCAGTCCAGATACAAAGATTCAAGGTCACTCCTCACCCAGGAGTCCCCACCATCCAAAGGCTCCTGACGGCAAAGGAAACACAGGCAGCTCAAGACATTCTCCACCTGTCTTATTGCTTCTCTGTGCTGTGTTATTTCTTCAGATGACTTCCTCCTCTACCTTATAACCCTATGTACTTAGGATTGTTATTGTATGCAAGCTTTACCCCGTGCGATTGTGACTGATAGCTGTGGGACAGGGGTGGAGGAAATATGTGGCTACTGCTATTTACACTCGATTGATGATATTTTATTCCTCCATCAAGCACTTTTTCTGTACCTTAATTATAGGGGGAACAAAATTTGGGTGGGTCTAATTAGAAATAGGCGAAAAATTCCAGAAGATGTATCAGAATGTATATTTAGCAAAAGCATAAATACTATGTTTGACATAAGCTCTAATAGGTTAGAAATTAGATGCCATAGAATGATACCTATTATGATTAAGTTGTTTATTTTAATAGCCTAGAGATCTTCATGTTTTGCCCACCTCTGCTGATTGAGATTGTGATAAAGTGGTGACTCTTACAATGTTTTTTTTTTATTTGTTTTTTTTGGTGCTTTCCATGAGAAGTTGTAAATGTTAGGAATAAAACAATGTGTGAAAGTTTTTATTTGGCTTGCGCAGTTAGTGAGCTAAGAAAGTCTGCTGTGGACTATACCATGAGATTCTATGATTGTATTGTAAATAGTTTCATTTTACATGGCCTACTGATAAAATTGTGTAAAATATTTTTCATATTTTATTCATCATTGTATAATATGCAACACAAATTTGTACTGTAATCAAACTTCTTTTTTTTTCCTCTTTTCAGTTTCCTATTTGCTTCTTATGTTTTGTTTTTTTTTATTAGTTTTTTTTCAATGGATAGTTTTATATATATATTTATATATATATATATATACACCTGTATATAAAACTTTGTGTCTAGGCTGCAGATCACTAACTAAAGTTGTGCCATTGACAAGAGTGTAACATTTTCCTCTCAGATCATGGGCTTATCCAGACTACAATTAAGGATACCTGTTTAGGAATCACTCACACTGTGTAAAGGGAATTTGTTTTAATTCACGACTGTTTCCATTTTCAAAACTGTCATTTCAAATGTAACCTGTTCACTTTCTCATAAAACGTTTCTACTTTTGACATCTGATTGTGCAACTGGTATACCAACAAACAATTTTTTGGCTGAATTAGTTTTTCATTTAGCATATGATTTTTTTTGTTTTGTTTCTTCAAATGTCTCAGTGCCTTTATTTTCACCAACATGATTCACAATTTTCGACTGTATACTCTAAATTATAATGACTCACATATTAATTTCTTTTTATATTAATGTATCTCTTGAAAATTATTGTGGTAGCTTTTTTGTTTTATTCATTTAATTTCTGAATAGTACTTTAAACATTTACACAAATAAAATTATTTTCTATTCATGGTAAGGAAGGTAGATTTTTGATGGCTAGTGGATTCTCACTAGACCTTACTTTAATTTCTCCATCCTCAAATCATTTCATATTGTGATTCATATATTAGCATAGAGAAATCAGAGCTTCCTAATTTAAATGTTTTTGAAATCATTTGTTCCTTTTCAAGTTTGATTCTTCTTTTTATTTTTTTTTCCAATTGTTTGCTAAAAAGGAAAAAAGGTTTTGCAAGCTTTTTTTCATTTGTTAAAATTTTTTTAGTTTGTGTCTCAATAAAAGAAAAGCCTATATATATAGTAACTCCTTCTTGATCAAATATGAGCACATTTCTTATATCCTATGAACTCGAAAATGACTAAAGTCCAATCCTCACTTTAAAAGGCCAACCCCATACGTGACATGAGTAGGTTGGTCAGTTGCAGATAGGCCTGCTTCTTCTTTCAGCTTTTTGTTGGTTTGGTGCTCTTCGCCCTGGCCACTCTTCTTGCTTCATATCTTGTGACCCACAACACTCAGCTTCACACCATGAGGAACAATCAAGAGCTAGTGCTTACCACCCATGAATGTCAAAATCTGACTCCTTGAAGGAGCTCTTAAGGGGGGCCTTTATAGCGCTTGTATCCCCACCCCACCCACCCCCCAGTGAGCGATTTCCTGCACACAGCTCCCCGTACAGAAGTCTGGGAACATGGGAGATGAGAATGTCGCTTGCGGGATGAAAACTTATTAAAGTGAGGGAGATTTGTGCTGCATCAGTCTCACTCTGTCCGGAATAATGTTATTACTGAGGTGGATGAAATGTGTAGTGTGTATGTAGAACTTCTATTTCAAGCTAAAGCTTTATGAAGTGGATGCAATTGAAAAGGAGTTTTTTTTTGTGTGATTGAATTACTGCTAGTGGTCAGTCATTATTATATTTAATATTATTTGTTTTAAAGTGTTGATTAGATGCAGACATGTATTAAATTATGTGTTTTTTTTGTTGTTTTTGCTTTTTTTTTTTGTAAAAAAAAAAAAAAAAAAGTTTTTCTAATATGTCAACTTTTTTACCTCCCTTTACAGCATTGTTCACATAAATTTGTTCTCTATACATTATAAGTCTAGGTCAGATCTTATTTGTAAAAAAAAAGTTTTGGAATGAATGATTGTATAATGACATACTGTATTGTGAATATTCATGTAAGAATTATATAAATATATTTTTTTTTAAAGATAACAATAATAATTTTGAAGAATGTTGAGAAGATTTGTTTAATTGTAAAGAGATAATAAATGAATAAAAAGAAAGTAAGTAAAGTTCCCTTTTCAGACCTTGCGATCTATAGGGCAGATGATGTAATAGGTCATCTGTTTCTGTGGCCCACATTAACAATGACCATCCGAATTTACTTTATGTCAGGTTGAGCTGGGTGGGCTCAGAGGCCCCCTAAAGATTTTGAAATTAAAACTCCCAGTATTCACCAGGATTCGAACCCAGGACACATCTTTTAAATGAATATTAGAATAACATCAAATCAAATTCAAATAAAGTTAATTTTTTTAAGACCTTACAATCTATATTGTGGAATTGAAACATTAACCGTTCTCAAAAACAATAAAAAAATTTATGTTTGTAGAATAAAAAATGAAATTTTTTTAATACATTTTTTTTTAACCAATTATTTTCATTATCATGTTGTTTTTTAACTTATCCAGTATTTGTTTAATGATATTTGTGTTGATTAACTTTACATTAAGAATGTGTCCAATACAAAACTTTGTTGATGTGATAAATAAATTTTTAAAAAAACATGTTTATACATAATATTGAGTAGGTAGTTATTTGGATTAGCAATGTCAAACTTGGTCATTCCCCATATGTTTTGTTTTACCTTTACTTAGTTTTGTCACATAGACATTTAGTTTCAAACTTTAAAAAAAAAAAATAAGCTTATCATCATTAATTACTTTTATTTAACAGGCTACAATAGCATTTGAATTGATTAATCATTTATACAACTTATAAGCAAAACAAATTACTAAGGGTTGTTTAGAGAATTGACATTTTAGTTTGAAGTATAATGTATAAAATATATATGTGTAGCTTATGTTACATAAAGACTTTTAATGATTACAACCATAAGTAAGGACAACTTGGAAGTTTTGTTGTATTACAATTTTTCTCATAAAATTGTCAAAACCTAAACATTAATTTTGTTTCAACAGTTATTGAATGAATTCAAGTTTTTAAATTTCCATATTTCATTACTATTGTATAGGCCTAGTCACATAGTTCTTTGGTTCTAAGGTTTTCTTTTTTTTTTTTTCCTTCTGGTGCTAAAACATTATTTTTAATTAGGTCTACATTTATATTGTATATCAAAGTAAAGATTAAATAAACTAGTCTACAAAATTATATATTGATGATGCTTTTTCTTCCTTAAATATTTGATTAGCTCTAAGGAACCCCTCACTGCTAATATTCTGTCCTCCATATTATGGCTTGTGTAAAAATTTCAATTAGGGGTTTGATAAGCTAAACTTTATATACTTTCATTGTACAAAGTACATGCTGGGTTCAAATAGAATGATTCACATTGTACCACATGCGTTTAAAGAACTGATGCTATTTCTTTAACTCAACTGCCTAAGCCTACAGTACTACAGTTGTGTCTCTGCCTTTGTGGAATCAGCCAAGAACATATCGCTCTCAGTGTTGTGTTGACCTCACCCTGCATGTAGGCCTACTTAAGTCATTTTGTTCGGTACAATACAATTTTATTGTCAGTTCTTGTTTATTGTGTACATATATAACTGTCCATGCTTTTCAGATTCTTTCATATTTTTTTTTTAATCCATTAGTTCATTTCAACGGCATGAATGTAAAAAAAAAAAAAAAAAAGAAAGAAGAGTGCATTCATTAGTTCAATGTAAATATTTTTTTTTAAGGTTTTGTGCTATTTATTTTATTTTAGTTCTAAGTTTTACTTCAAACTGAGTTGGAATTTGAAACCATTTCATTAACTGGATTTCACACCCAAGTTTATTCGGGTTAAAAAATACAACATCTAGGGGAGAGCAATCAAAGTCTTTCATCTTCCATTTTGTTTAATTTAAAATAAGTTGTTTGGAGTTATGCACAGTCTTTGGACACAAAACAAAACACATTTTACTGTCATTTTTTTTTTTCACTTATATTTTCTATCCAATGACCATATTACTATCTTTGTTGTATGTGTTTGTTATGGATTAGAACAATGACATTTCTCTACATAAAATGTGCAGACAATGAAAAATCGAGATCTGACAGGTGGCTCTTTTTAAAATGTACACATTTGAACCGTTTTAAGTTCTGCATTTCTTCAATATTGTTTGAGAAGTTTCTATAAGAGCCTATTTTATGTCCATTGTGTATAGTCAAGTGACTTTATTACATGATATTTAACATTTTATTTTGTAATTTTATAATTTGTATTATTAGTGTGGATCCATTTTTAGTCTGACATGGTGAATATAAATATTGACTTGCCAAAGTAGGTTTGATTCAGATCTAACAAAGTTGAGGATTTAAACTCCACAAAATGAAAATGAGAGTTGTTAAAATTGTTTCCCTTGAAGGAGGTTATACAAATTGATTGGGAAAACACTGCTCCATGCAAACTAAACTCTTTGCTATGTCATCATGTTTAACACCTTCATGGTTTGTTTCTCTTTGTCTTGTATATCTTTGTCCAATTGAAATTGTGTAGAAACAGAATGCATACACAGTTCTATGCCTTTGGAAATACTTTGTTATCAGTTGAGAAATGGTTAAACTAGGTGAAACATTTTAAAGCTTTTTTTTTTTGTTTATGATGCAATAAACTCTATTTAAACAACATCCAAATGTTTTTCTTACTTTAGTTTCATGCCATTTTTTGAAGGTTAATAGTGAGTTTCTGATGTCCAAGCTTTTAAGTCAAGTGAGATCCATTGCATTCTAAATAAGTAACTTTGGAAATAATGGAATCAAATGTAGAACCTACAAAGTTCATTCCTTTCATAGTGAATAGTTTTTCAACATCCTTAGAGAATTGTTTGTCAGAACATATGTTTCTGCAACAGCTTTCATGGGCATTGTTTGTTGTTGTTTTTTTAATCAATGTTTCGCACCAACACCCTTTTCACTTCAATTGTTTGTATTGTCTCTTCAAAGATTTTGGAATTGAAAAACTTGATGATACCAACCAGTTTTAAAAAATCAGTTGGGTGATGGAAAGCGATTAGAAAGCCTATCTCTGCTGTGTGTGAGAATGGAAGACATGCCCTTCAGTCATCATGCACACAAACATGTTGAAAAATGGACTGATGGTTTGTAATGGAGGGATGAAACAGGAATGGGGAATAAAGAGAGAGAAAAAAATTGATTTTAAATGAAGAAGTTTGATTTATGCATGTTCCCATTATCAGAAATCCACTACTAAGTGTGTGAGCTGTCAAGAAATTATGAACTACATATTTTGTAAACTATATGATCCAATAAATAACAAACTTCTATTCTGAATGCCAATTCTGTACGTTTCCATGCAATCATTGCCTTATTTTGTTAGGTATGCTAGGAAAAGTCTCTGATGACGCGAGTCGGGTTCTTATCTGAGAGAGAAGTATGCACTGGCATAGATCTCCTTGGCAGTTTCACTAGACAGGCCACTTTCCAGTCCGTTTTTGAAATATCTCTTGATCCCAGATTTTTTTTTGAGGAAGGATAAAAAATTTCTGTTTCAGAGACGACCCTCAATACTTCTGGAGGAAATCCATCTGGTCTGGCAGCTTTTAAGTTTTGTTGTTTTTTTGTTATTGTTTTACAAAGCATATATCAACCCGACCCTTATCTTATAAAATATAGACGTTGCTTCAAAAAAGAAGATGATTACTCCTTACGCGTTTCCCTAAGTCTATCTAGTCATGCATGCATGTTAATCAATGACTTAAGCCATGCCAAGTCATTGGTTTTCCTGGCTGACTCGGGCAACCCATTCCATGATCTACTAGCACTCTTGTTGTCTGTATGATACGTTGTTTTCTCCTACACCCATTCTCAGATGAAGTTGAAAGTGTACACAATTATATGTTGTACCTACCTAAACATGAATCAATCAGTTAAATAATTATTGGTAATTCATTATTTTGATTGGTATCGAAAAAGGATAATAATGCTACGTATTGAGATGTGTGGTATATTTGGATTTATTCCCCTCATTACTTTTCGTACACGTTTTACTAACTTGCGCTTTGCGGACGACATAGATGGTCTGGCAGGGGACACAAGAACAATTATCTGACTTGGTGATGCGCATAGACAAGAATTTCGCAGCACTTGTTATGCAAAATGTATTGCCAATCAATGCCGAAAAACAAAATATGACCAATAACCAACAGAGTTTTAAAAAGGACACCCGTATTGGAGGCTAAAAGCTGACAAGTGTCATTAGTTTATATATCTCGGAGCTATTTTTAGATGAAGTAACCAAACCTAAACTACTGGTCAGACTTGCACAGTCCACATCAGCACTTGCAAAACTCAAAACAATCTAGGAAGACAAAGGCATAGCCCTCGACACTAAAATCAGACTGATGCGCACTTTGGTCATGGCCACATTTTTATATGCTTGCAAAGCTTGGACTCTGACTGCGGAACTAGAGAGAAAGATCCTAACAATAGAACTGGGATGATACAGAAAGATCCTAAATCCTAGGTATCACTTACTAAGACTGAATCACAAACGAAGATATTAGAAACAGGATCACAACAGTAACCAGGCCTACGATAACGTGCTAACCACTGTCAAAAAAAAAACAACCTCAGAAACTAAAAATCTATGGCCATATCACAATGTTCTCAAGGCTCGCAAAGATCTTCCTTCAGGGCACTGTATCAGGAAAAAACAAAACCATGGGAAGACAAGATAAAAGAATGGATGGCCCTGTCATGGAAAGAGATTCTACCCAAGACAAGAGAGGAATGGAGAAAGACGTTTTACAAATCACTTGTGGTGCCCCATCGGTTCAACATCTTAGGAATAGGTAATGTGAACGTAAATTTCGTATTGTGATAATTATCCAAGACAGCCTGGCCTAGTTTTCGTTTTTGGTTTTGGATATTTGACATGGGATTGACAAAAAGCTCATTTGAAGCATTCTAGTAGCCTTCTGTGTGTAGAAACGCTAGTGGTAGGCCTACCTTTCTGTTCAACATCTTTGATTTTATAAATGGACAATTCCATGAACATCGGACAGATTTTTACTTTCACTTATGCAGCATGATAGAGGAGTTTAGTTTGTAAAGAAAGGGTTGCAGTTTTTAAGGAATATATAATGGAACAATGCATAAGTATGGCTGCATCTTTGGTTTGGGCGTGGTGAGAATATTTACCAAAAGACATGTAAAAATGGAGTTGCGGAAATGGCAAGCCAAGATGACGTTAAATACGTAAAATTTTGATTGCTAGAAGTAGTTTAAGAAAAGAAAGAAGAAATGAAAAGAAGAATGCCTTTGAAGCTGTAACTTTATCTCCCATGAGAATACTACAAAGAAAGAGCAATTAGTTTGTTTTGCATATGTGGAAATGACCTTTCTTCTAAGTGAAATTGAAAGGATTAGCCACTCTTTTCCTACAGCAAGAATGATTTAACATTTTATGGTTATCGAAGAATACTTTCAATCAGGCATGTCAAACATTGCGTTCGCGGTCCGCATGCGGTCCGCTTGGCCACCTCTAGAATTATCAAAATAATTTTAAATTATTAAGCTTTTAACATTCACCATTAATTTTCAGGTAAAATATTTACTGCAAAAAAAGTACAACGTAACTTTGTTGAACTTATTATTTTTTAAAACATAATTTTTCGAAAATTTATTTTAAATTGAATTAGATGTAATTTCGTTTATTTATTAACTTTGATTTATCTTTCAGGTTATCTTTTAAGTTTAGTGTTGATTTCTGAACTCTGTTACTATTATTAATTGTTAATAATCACATCATAAATAAGCCACGAATTTGATTGTGTTCTCTACTACACAGAAGTCCGCTGGCTCTCCTTTCATTAAGTATTGAAGAGATTTTTTTTTTCACTGCGTGAGGAAATTGTTGGCATATTGTTTCTGAACAAGAAAAGTGAACCTGTTGAACATTTACAAACTGACGAATGGGTTCGGGATTTGGCATTTGCAATGGATCTCACTGGTCAGGTGCAAGACTTATGTTTGAAACTGCGTGTGATGATATGAAGTGCTTTCAAGCAAAGTTACGACTGTGGATATACCTAATAGAAAACCAAAGAGAAAACCTTGTTCACTTCTCAACGTGTCCAGAGCTAAAAAGATTAAATACGGCTGCAACATTTTTGGTAAATATGTTCGACACCTGGAATCTTTATTAGATGCTTTCAATGGCCGTTTTCGTGACTTGGTTTCATACGAGAAAAAGCATCAGGACAACGAAAATAATGCGTAATCATAGCAATTTTTTAATTAACGAAATAGTACTACAAATTTAGCTAAGGGACAGGTATTCCAGTAATTATTGTATTGTTTCTAATTTACATTTTTTAACTGATTTTTGGCTGCCGCCCTTCAGGTTATAGTAATTTTTTTATGCGACTTTCCTGCTTTATACAAATTTCTAGTAATGTCTATGGTTATGGGCTGCTTTTTCCTAACAAACATGATCTAGAAACCTGTCCCTGTACTGCCGGAGATGTGTTTATTCTAGAAAACCTAAGTTTCTTTCTTACTGCTTGTGAAGCACAGTTCCAGAATTGATTAAAAAATAAAACAAAATAGAATCTAGTATTGGATATATATACAATAAAGTGGAGCCTGATGATCTTTCATCCCATTTTATAAATGACATTTTTACATCTAAATTATAGATAAACAAAGGAATAGAGCTCGACTCTTTAGTTTTAAACTCTAAATCAACACACAGACACTCACTTTCTTTCATAAATAATTCTGGGTTTTTTCTCAGTAGCGTTGTTTTTGAAAATCTGTGTAAAAAAATGAAATTTTGGAAAACTTGGAGTTTCATATTATGAACCGCCAGAGAAAGAAAAATGATGTTGAAGTGAAAAACTAAGCAAAATTAAATTAGACTCTATAATAGATCTTGTCTAGATCTAAGTCTATTTATTAATTTAAAGATTTTAAAGCTATAAAAATGAGTTCCTCTTCAAAGGTAAAATTAGAGTTCTAGTAGAGTTTTCTTTATAAACTTCATTATTCTTAGCTGGCCTGAAGTACTGCCTACTTTAGATTAGTACTTATAACTTACCTACTTAAATTAGTTAAATTATCAGACTTATTCTTATGTCTGTCTTACTCTTAGTACTTATTAAAAGTTATTAGCCTACTACTATGAGTAGTAGATCTAGTACTAGATGGTAAATCGGTAATACTCAGTCAGTTTAGATGCCCAGATACCTTTATTATAGACCACCATGTTATTTTTAAGCATATTTATCTCCCTTATTATATTTAATAATATGGTAATAATAATATTTATAATTATACTTAAATAACTTATAAAAAAGTTTATATTATTGTATACTAACTACTAGAATTGACTAGATCTACTACTGACTATAGTACTATAGACTAGGTAGGTTAGTATAGGGCCCGGGTACGCTTTTCTGCCTCATCGTGGCACCTGGGTGGAAACGGCTACTTGAGGGGGTAGCTAGGCTAAATGAATGGCGAAACATAACTCCAGTGGGGATGCCCACGGGTAGACGAGAGTCAACTTCTTGCACGGGCGGGGTTGTAAAAAAGTCCCCACGAACACGTCCCACATCCATACGCTGTTCCTCAAAGGGACTGTTACATAAATGGCGGGTCCCGCACAGTTAGCTTGGTACAACAAAGGAAAATGGCGGAGGCTCCCGGTGCCCTCGGCCTTTGACCATGTGCAGCCAAGCATGCGTCGGGGGCCAAAGGCAATGGAAACAGCAATGCTTTACATAGGCATTGACTCGGGTCTCTCTCAAACAGAACTGTGTTCTCACAGGTTTTTTTTTTTTTTTACTGTTTGGCGTCCAAACAGGTTTTTTTTTCAAACTTAGGGCTCGAAGAGCCTTCGGCTCAGCCCATGGACATCAACAAGGTTAGTATAGGGAGGTGAAATTAAAAATTTTTCATTAGTACTTTGAAAGAACTTTCTAATGGTGTTTAAATTTTGACTGTATGTTTAATAGTTAGAAAGTTATGATTTTTTTTTGGTATTGCTTTGACTTAACATTGGTTGACATGGAGCAAGTAAGATGAGAGCGTCTCGCTCGCTAAGACAGCGACACACACACACACACACCCCGCTCAACAAAAAAAGTTGGATTGAGTTTCGTAAACGATAGATCTTCTTATTAAATAAGAAATTTAATAGTAAATCTAGTATTCGTAGTAAGTTTCTAGCTCACAAATCTGATTTTATTTATATTTATGAACTTTACTTGTTTAAAATGTAAATATTAATGAAATAAACAAATTATCGGGCCTACATCTACAAGAAATGTCAGAGAGGCGTGGACAAAATGGCGGCCTTGTGATGGCAGAAAATACAAAATATTTTAAAATTGGGATCAAAATCGTCTGAAACAATTTTTTTTTCAAATGCATTTTTAGACTCATGCTAGTATTTTTAGTACACAAAAAAAAGTATTTTAATATATGCAGAATAATAGGCCTGAATCGTTGTTGTTTTTTTCAACTTACGAAATGTCTTTATAAAAAACTGGAAAATCCCATAGCCAACAATGCTAACCGTATTTTCAACTTTTTGATATGATGCAGATAATATATCGCGATAAAACTTGGTAGAATTATAGCCAAGCATGATATCTAGCATAGAAAAAAAAAATGAATGTAAAACCATTCTCCTGGACTCTGTATTTGTAAAAACAAAAAAGGGGTATTTTTTTATAAATAACTTTTAAAAAACGTAATTATACATTAACTAGGCCATTGTCTAAAGTAATCGATAACACAAGTTTAAAACTTCTCACATTTCATTCATAAGTGTAATAAATTTCCAAGTTGGACCTATGTTCCAGGTTTTTTCGCCTAGCTACTGGCTAGAGTGGGGCTAGATTAGTTTAGGTAGAGTTTACTAGAAGTAACTACACTAGATCAGGGGTGGGCAACCTTTTTCTACAGAGGGCCGCATTAAAAAAAATTGGGGACTGGCGGGCCGCATAAATTATTTTATTTTTTTTTACTCCCAATTGAGGAATTACAACAACAGTTAGCAATTTCTTGAACTAATTTTACGAATAATTTTTTAAATTTTGTTATTGTCTTTTTACATCCCAACATTTCACCACAAATGTACAATTGTACTTAATGTGAAGCATTTAACTGTCTACATCCGTGCATAATGTTCTGTAACTGTAGAACTAGCTTACTAGTTGTTTTGTCTTGCGACTGCTGTCATATTTACAGTCAGTGAGCATGGACCTGTTCTAACACTTCATAATTTTCAAACAAACGAAATAAAGCGTTTTCACAGATGAATTAGGTTCTGAATAATGTGACAGCTTCGCAGCAAATTTTTTTTGAGTATGGGAATACAGCTTCTGGCAGTCATGAAACTTCTGTGGAAGAACTCACTGGAATTACTCTTTCAGGTCATAATTTGCTTGGAGGTATGTCATCTGGAGCTAAATCAGCTTCTGCATCAAATAGTGAGCTGATGGTATTGAAAACTATATCCAAGATCTTGACGTCTTAAAATTTGCTTTCAAATTCCACAATCAAGGAATCCAAATAAGTCTTGTAATTTCATCCATTTCACTAGAAATAGTTTCACCTTTCAGCTAAGGAAAATGATAAGACCCAATTTCACTCACTGCCTCAAGAAGTGGAATAACTTTGATTGAAAAGATTTAAGATGCAGATACATTTCATTTGCAAACAAAACATTGCAATGTTTACAATGATAAACATGAAGTCTGTCTTCAACTCTTCATTAGAAATATTAGTAACAAAGTCACAGTCAAAGTCCTTCAATGAACCTAACTATTTCTTCCTTGAGATTCCATATTCTTCTAGGCCAGCAGATACTACTGTGTTACCGAACATCGGAATGTTTTGTTTCCAAATCTTCAAGTACTTCTCGGAACTGCCAATTATGGCCGCAGATAATTGGAGGCCCTTGGCAAAGGGAATTTGGTGGCCTCAAATAAAATTAAATAAAAAAGATACAACAGTAAAATTATTCAATTTATTACAAACCTATTGTACTTCAACAATAACATTGAGGACAAGTTTCGCTATTTCTTCTCTAAAATAATAAGGGGAAGTCAGTGCAAGGCCCTCACCAATTGGTGACCCTAAGCACTTTGTCTATGCCTAAGGCTGGCCCTTGAGAAATCAATTCCTACAATATATTTGATATTCAATGCTTTATTTTATTAAAAAGCCTGTTTTTCTTAGTCAAAGCACAAGCTCCATTAGTTGTTACACTTACCATCTTGTACAAGCCGACCCAACACTTTCAACACAGTTTTTTTATAAAATTGAGTAAATATTGGCTTGTGTTTGTCTTTAACTGAACGTTTCGAAATATTGCCATTACGAATAATCTTCGTTTACTTTAAACTTTTTAGAATGACGTTTAAAGACAATGTTTCTTTAGCCTCTTCATGATAAGTGATAAGAATCAGAAGTTTCAATTATTTCTAGATCTATAGATATTTACAATTATTTATATAAATATATTTGCATTTTTATATGTGTAATGTGTGGGAACACCTGGTTTCTTTAAGTGTCGGTGGGCCCCATATGGCCCGCAGGCCATAATTTGCCCACCCCTGGACTAGATAGATACTATAAATAATAATAAATATTACTATTACAGTATTAGATCTATCATGACCATCTAATAGAAGAGAATAGTGTGTAATATGTAAGTCTTAAGTGTCCATGCTCACTTACACTTACAGCCCACACCATGACCAAGACCATAGACGCAGTGTCCATAGGCATCTGACAATAACAAATGACAGTATCAGTTATTCTGACAGTCCATGCTACTACTAGAGTTAACTAGAGTCATAGAGTAGAGACACTAGATTCACTAGATTTAGTCGATGCTCTAGTTTCCAGATTATATATATATATATAGTATATATATATATTCTGTGGCATTTTACGTCTCGAGAGACGATCTTTTCCCTTTGCAACTTCTTGTGTGACTAAAGAGGCCAATCCTTGATACACAGCTGCGATCGCAGGTTGGGCATATATAATCACCAGGCGCCGTTGCATTTTCACCCTTCTTTCTGCTTCTGTTGTGTATGGCATCTGCAATCTTTGACCCTTCCTTTATGCTCTCTCTCCATGAGGATCTGTCCAGTACTACCTCTTCCCAGTTGCCAGTGTCGATTTTGAAGAGCTTCATGTCGCGTTTGCATACATCCGTATAACGTAATAGTGGGCGACCAGTGGCTCTCCTGCCTTCTATTAGATCGCCATACAGGATGTCCTGTGGAAGTCGACCTTCTGGCATTCTACGAACGTGGCCAAGCCAGCCAAGGCGTCTGCTGCTGATAACAGAGCGGATGTCCTGGCACCCTGCTCATTGGTTATCTTATCTTGCCACCTTATTTTAAAGATCCGCCTTAGGCATCGGAGGTGGAAAACATTCAGCTTTTTTTCCTGCCATGAGTAGGTTGACCATGTTTCACTTCCGTACAGCAAGGTGCTCAACACACAGGTCCGGTAGACTAGGGCTTTATTACTGTTAGTCAGCAATATGTTGTCCCAGACTTTTTTCTGCAGCCGTGACATGGTGGCCATTGCCTTGGCTATCCTGTTGTTTATGTCTTTATTCAGTAGAGTGTTGTTGGATATGATGGTATGAAGGTAACAAAAGTGATTAACAATTTCTAGTGGTTGGCCATTAATGCTTACTTGAGGTGCAGTGTTTGTGTTTTGGACAAGTATCTTAGTCTTGCTTTGACTGATGTTTAAGCCGAACTTCTGGCAAGCAGCAGATAATTTGTCAACCAGGGACTGTAGCTGAATATCAGAATCAGCCACAATAGCTGCATCATCAGCATACAGGAGTTCCCTGACGAGTAGCTTCCTAACCTTGGTTTTTGCCCGCAGATCTTCCAGTACTGGAATGCCTAGATGATCTTCCGAGCCTCAGTGACCTTAAAAAAGCAATTAACTGCATAAAAATAGAAAATCTCCTGGGAGTGATGGTATCCCAGTGGAAGTAGTGAAAGTCAACGAATCACTCCTGCTCCCAGAACTCTATATTCTCCTCTGCCGCTGTTGGGAAACAGGTCATGTCCCACAGGACATGCGTGACGCAACTATAGTCACAAAATACAAGAACAAAGGGGATCGGAGTGACTGCAACAATTACAGGGGTATCTCTCTCCTCAGTAAAATGGTTTGCATTTAATAGTTTAAAAAACAAAAGGGTTCTCTTGCAAAAGACCAAAAGTAGCCATTGCATCAATTTTTAGTATGGTACAAATTATGGTCAAATCAGATATTCCTTTATTTCAATGGCGTCTTTGGTTTATGAGATCCAAATCTGGACAGGCAAGATCACACATAAGTAAAAGAATCTTTTTCCATTTTAGGGGCCCACTAAAAAGCAATCGAATACCCAACAATGTAATAGCCTAGATCTAGTGTGTAGGCATTATAAAGTAAAAAGTAAAGTTCCCCTTTCAGACCTTGTAGTCTATAGTGCAGATGATATGTTTCTGTGGCCTACGGTTAATGAGGATGTCGTGGCCAGTACAATGACCAACCGCCTTTACTTTTCCCCAACTAATGTCAGGTACCCAATAGAGCTGGGTGGACTGAGAGGCGTCGGAAGATCCCGAATTTAAAAAATCCCAGGATTCGATCCCCAGACCCCTGTCAGGTAGCCAAGCGATTTATTGCTCAGCCACCGCGCCTCTCGTAGTCATTATAGCCATTTTTAAAAGCATAATCAGAAATAGACTAAGATATGTTTATTGTTAGTAAATGAAGCGGAATAACTAAAATAAATTTTATCTTTTTCTTTGATAATGTTAATGTTATATAACACACACACACAAATGTATTAATTTCATTGTATTTTTACAAATATTTATTTTGTAGGTTGGTGAAATTTTTACAGCTGCTGGAGCAGCCTTTACAAAATTAGGAGACTTAACTATGCAGTTGCATCCTTCCTCTGATCAAAGTGCTGGTGGCATTGGGTAAAATTCTTACTTTCTTTTAATTATAATTATGCAATGACATACTTTAGTTACTGATGATTGTCATGTGGTAGGAACATATTTATTTGGAATTTGTTAGCTGAACAGAGGAGCACTTGGCAGTAAAGCCATATATATCTTGATGTTCCGCAAGGTTGTCTTTTCCCTAAGTGATAATGGATATAAACACATCTATAAAATGTTTCCAAATGTCTATATAACCTCTGACAACCAGTCCAACACCCTGGCAGAGCCTGCAAAGCCTCTGACTCCAAAGTGTACTGCCAATACCGTTCCTTTGGATACTTCAGCTTCGCATAGAGGGTGGAACTCCTGTGTGGGCAACATCGTTTTGACCATAGCTTATGCCCAGGCATTCATTTCATATCTCCATTCATCTCATTTCTTTGAGATGTTTGTGACTGAAAGAGACCATATATAAGGCATTAAAATCTTGAAGAAGACTTGTAAACAAAGATTTTGTGTCCTCATTTCTAAAGAAGGAGGCACTGTGGCTGAGTGGTAAAGTGCTTGTTTTCTGAACCGGGTGTCCTGGGTTCAAATCCTGGTGAAGACAGAGAATTTTAATTTCAAGATCTGTCTCTGAGTCCATCCAGCTCAAATCAAATAGGTACCTGACATTATTTGGGGAAAGTAAAGGTGGTTGATTTGTTGTGTTGGCCACATAACACCCTCATCTCACCGTGGAACATGTCCTCATTGATTGCCCCAGATACCAGGATGTCAAGAAGAAATTTTTTAGAGCACACACTTTAAAAACACTATTCGACAATGTTGACCCTGGGAAGGTACTGGGCTTTGTCCGGTAAGTGGGGTTGTCTACGAAGATCTGATTTTTTAATTGTGAACATATAATATTTACATAAGATTTTTACCAAATTATTAAATTTTTACTACCATTACTATTTTAACTGTGAATAGACCTTGTTTTTAATGATTTAACTGTATAGAATTTAGCCCTTGTTATGTAAAGGGAGAGTGATCCTTAAAGGATTACGGGCACGACATGGCCTAAATTGTGCCATCTTATCTTATATAATACAGACGTTACTTCAAAAAAGAAGATGATTACGTCCTACGCGTCATGCATTTAGTCATGAATATTAACCAATGACTTAAATTCTGCCAAGTCACTGGTTTTCCTGGCTAGCTCAGGCAACCCATTCCATGCTCTAATAGCACTAGGGAAGAAGGAGTATTTGTACAAATTTGTCCTAGCATATGGGACGAGGAATGTGCCTTTATCTTTGTGTCTTTCAGAGTATTTTATTAAATTTTGTTTTTGTATCAATGATCAATGATCTAGATCAATGCAACTTCAAAAATAACCTAACATACACATCCATAACATTAAAGAAGATCACCCATCACAAATGGAAGTTCTCAATCAGACACAGCAGAAATAAATACCTATCACTGTTAATATTAATAGCAGGAGATGTAGAGTCAAATCCAGGGCCTAGATCTAAAGATAGATGCAACATCTGCAAAAAAGTATGTACCATGCATCATGCCTCCATATGAATACACCTGTGTATTATGCCTTAGGCAACAAAGACGCATCATGGCACTGTGTACCGTGTGGGTTACCTCAGTTTACATCAGGACTGTTTGATTCCTTTGATGCAGACACTTCTAACCCATACAATATCCTAAACACCATCCCAAACCAAACTCACCAACCACTAGCCAGATCCACTCCTGTTAAACCTAAATCTACTAAAATTAATACAACAGCCTCACTAAACAAACCTACTAAAGAAGTAATACCAAAATACCTTAAAACCTTAGTAATAAATTTTCAAAGCATTAGGAACAAAACAGCAGACTTAGAAATGTTATTAGAATGTGAGAAACCAGACATAATTGCAGGAACAGAAACTTGGCAACATCCTGAAATTTATAATGCAGAAATTTTCAATAGTAATTATGAAATTTTTAGAAAAGATAGGGCTGATAATCATGGAGGAGTTCTAGCAATAAAAAACACTCTTATAGCAGAAGAAATTACCTTACCTAACTCAAAAAATATAGAATCAACATTTTGTAAAATTAATACCACCTCAACATCCCTAATAATAGGCAGCATTTACAGACCACCAAATTCTAGTTTAGAATACATGCAGGAACTATGTAATCAGATTACTATACTTAAAGAGACAAATAAAAATGCAGTTTTTTGTATTATGGGTGATTTCAACCTACCTGATATAAATTGGAAAACACTAACCATAGATAAACACCAAAACCTTAAGGACATAAATGAGCTTTTCATAGAAACTTTACACAACTTAAGTTTAGATCAAATCATTAAAAAGCCAACTAGATTAAACAACACATTAGATCTCGTCTTAACCAACAGACCTGGATTAGTAGTTGATTATGATATTATCCCTGGTCTATCAGACTATGAGATCATAAAAATACACAGTCAGATAAAAGCAGTAGCCAATTCAAAACCCAAAAGAAAAATCTTACTCTGGAATAAATGTAACCTAACACAACTACACCAAGCTGCATTAAACTTTCAACAAACATTCTTATTAGAAAAAGACATTAACCAACCAGTCGATGACCTCTGGAATTTCATTAAAAACCATCTTAAAAGCATTATAGAAAATCATATACCAACTAAATACACATCAAACAAAATAAATAAATGCTGGTTTAATAATAGACTAAAGAAGCTTTGTAAACAGAAGGAAAACCTATATAGAAAATTTAAAGAAACTAAGGCAGAAAGAGTTTACAAAAAGTATATAAAAATTAAACACTTAACCCAATGCCTATGTGCCTAAACTCAAACACCCTTGTTAACAATGGGCCATGGAAGCAGATGACTTGAAAATTATCTGCCCTATAGATCGCTATGTCTGAAGGGGAGACATTTTTCTAATGAAGGTACATCAGTAACTATTAAACCTTGAACTTATTCCAGCAGTTATTGACAGCTGTTGGATAAAGAGATGTGGTAGTTGTTTCACTACCAACATATCATCCAAATGAACTTTTTAGATAAACTTGTATGTTTAAACACTGTTTAGACTATCCTAAAATGGATTAATGCTTTTAGACCATTTAGTTTTTGGAGCAAGTCAAAGTCATTGGTTGCTCAGGGTAACAGGCAATGGGCATTTTGACTTAACAACATGACAATCATCTCTACTTTTCTCAATTATACTAATTAAGTACCTATTTGAATTTGGTAATGGTTCCAAGCTCTCTTTTGTAAAGAAAAACCTCTGATCAGACCTTAATATTTAGGGTTGGTTTCAATATTCTGCTGCTGTGATTAAACGTAATGTTTAATTTTAAAATTTGATTTAAAAATATTTTTCTCCAGGGGTAAGTGGACAGAACAAGAAATTGAAATGCTGAGAGGTGCAGTGAAACGTTTCGGTGAAGATCTCAACAAAATCAGTGAGGTCATCAAAAGCAGAACAATGTAAGTAAACTATTAGGAGTGTTATTTGTCACCCAGCTTAATATGGTTATTAAAGAGAAATAGATAGATAGATAGACAGACAGACAGATATAGACAGACAGACAGATAAATATATAGATAGATAGACAGACAGATAAATATATAGATAGATAGACAGACAGATGATAGATAGATAGACAGACAGACAGATGATAGATAGGGTTAGGGTTCATTGAAACATACTTTACATCTATTATTGCAAATGGGACTATGTACTAATCAAGGAAAACTCAATAGCAATTATAGATGTGGTATTTAAAATGCTAAATGAATACAAAAGGTTATACAGGCATTTTCATGTTGTAATTTTAAATGAAAAGGAAAGCAAGCAAAATATTTTTTAATCTTTTTTTTTTTATAACAAAGCTGATCTAAGGGAAAGAACTCTGCATGTATAACTTTCTCTCTCAACAATGTAGAAGTTATTTCCCTTATTTGATATTATTAACCAAAATAATTAACGTCAATTTTTGAATTGATTAATGTTTTTTTTTGTTTTGTTTTGTTTTTTAGGTACAATAAAAAAAATTATGCAAAATTTCAACTTTATTGGAGAAATAACATATACAAACTTTTTGCTAGATAAACGAAAAATGATTTTCTTATCTTGCAGCTCTCAGATTCGCACTCAGCTGAAACGCAAAGCTTATGAAGATGCTGGGCTACAGCCACCTAGCACAACTCCAGCCAAGGCAACCACAACGACCAAAGTAGTCACAAAACAGACAGTTGCAGCAGTGGCTGCTCAAGTGGCTGCTGAACCTCAAGCTAAAAAGCAAAAAACTTCAGGTCTGGAAATCTTTACTTAGAAGAGTTTCATATTAGTATTCTGTAAAGGAAATTAACCTGATAAGATATAGAAATTAGGGGTGCACCGGACAGTCGCTCCGGCTTCTGCCGAATATCCAGCATTTTTTACTATCCTGTGCTATTCGGCTCCGGTCAGATATCACTACCGCATAGTAAAAAATACACCTATTTAATATGCATAAAGTGGATCTCGTTCCATTAATGTCTGTTGTAGAATGTATTAATGTTTATATTAAAACAAAATAATGTGCTTAAAAATAGAGCCATTATGAATATGCACCAAACATCGTTTATTATAAAGACAAGTCGTGTTAATAACTTAATATAAATAGAAATGAAACTTAACATCATAAATGCGCTTTACATACAGAGCAGCAATGGCTGATACATTTTTTTTCAATTTGTCTTGACCTTTGAGTAGGTTAGTTAACATGTTAAAATGCTACATTCCTTGACTATGTCATGCTGACCAGGCGTCTGTCTAGCTGTGCGGGTATATCTCCAGAGGTAGAGATGAACAACTCCGACCCCTTTTGTTTGTTTAGTCCATCACATTGAGTTTTTTTTATAGGCAGGTGACCACAAGTTAAATACGATGGACGTAGGTTTAATGTCAGCGTATTGACACTCTCTAGAGGTCACACCTTTCGAGGGAACTGAGTTTGTTTATTTAGTAGTTAATCTTTATTATGGGGGCTGGACAACAAGAGCCACACCTCTAAGGTAACTAGGTATATTTCCAGATGAACAACTCCCTCCCCCTTTTATTTGTTTAGTTCATCACATTGAGTTCATTGATTGACAGGTGACCCTAAGTCAGATACGATGGACGTAAACGCTTTCTAGAGGTCACACGAGGGAACTATGTTTGTTTACTTAGTAGTTAATCTTAATTGGGGGGGGGCTGGACTTCAAGCCAAACATCTACACGGGTACCCGAACAAAGAGTTTGCTTATTTGGAGAAAAATCTTAATCACGTGGTTGGGCTAGAGGCCACACCTTTTCACCTTCGACCAGGGCTATCTTTAAATGGAGAGCTAAACACCCCTTACTCTTTTTTTTTTTTCTTTGGTCCTTGACACCCAATTTATTGATAGACATTTACTATTTATAAGTCAGAATGAAAAAACACAACGTGCTAACAAAGGATATTACACTGTCAATAAATATTAAGGTTAAATAATTTTTCTAACGTGTTAACTTGAATATTACTCCAGCAGCTAAGTGTCTTGATTTGATAACAATATTCTTAATAATTTGTGACAGTCAATTAACTCCTTGTTATTACTAAAAAATTTTTACTAAAGATGCTTACTTAACCACTGTGCATCAGTCTAGGACAACTTTTACACACCTGACATTCATATGCTTACTATCGTTCCCTTTTGTAACAGTTACTGAAACCACGAATAAAATAATTAATAAGTAATAATTAAGGAAGATGTTTCTAACATACGTTCTTTGCATTGAATGTTTCTTGCATACGTTCTTTGCACAATAAAATAAAACAAAGATGTGCATGTTTGAGTGTGTGTATTTTTTTGCCTTGTATTAAAATCTTTAGAAAGAAAGCTAATTTCATTGTTTAATTCTTTTTACTTAATAAATAACGAAAACCGGGTATAATTTATCTATATACTTGACTGACCATGCCAATGTGTTATCTTTTTTGACTGACACACAACTCTATTGCGTGCATATGCTCAAGGAAAAAACAATGCTTGATGGTTAACACAAACAACTATACACACTACACTAGGACATGTGTAGGCTCACTACGTATATCTGACCAAGTTGTTGGTCTGAAATTCATGAACACATACATCTGACCACTATACAATGCAGATTGCACTTTACTTATGAGATTTACATTAGTAACTAGTTAAATATATACTAACATTATTTACATTGACCTTCCTACACACATCCTTTACAGTTGGTGGCATCGTACATACACACAGACACACTCATGCTATACAGATTTTTAGAAATACTGTTAAGCTTGAATAAATCAATCAGTAACAGAGTTTAAAACAATAAGGTATATAAAAGGAAAAAAAATTTAACCAACCAATATAGATATGTTATTTAACAGTTTCGTAAAATGTTCAGCAACACAAGCTATTAACAAGACACTTAGGTATCCGACCCGACCGAATATCAAATTTTACTATCAGGCCCCAGCCGGATATCAAAAAGTACTATCCGGTGCACCCCTAATAGAAATGGTTTTTCATTAAGCATGATTATACCTGTTCTCTGAAACAACACACTTTTAATTTGCGCACTTTATTTTTATTCATATAAATAATGCAAAACAGTTTTTGGTCTCATCTCACCATTCATTCAATTCACTCTCTTTCCTTTCCTCTCCATCTGCTAACCGCTGGTTCTGTGCATTTATTTCTTTACCTGGCACTGAGCCCAACATCTTACTCCATCCCTGACATATCTTTAGTTTTAAATCTTCACTGATGTATTTGTCTAACAGAAGTAACATTGAGTGCATTAAATGCCCCTGAAGGAGATGTTGACATTGAAGGCTTGGGAGATTCCAGTAGTCATAAAAAGTTGGATTTTGATTCTGGTAAGTCTAGTGAACTCCTTTTATTGTGAAGACATGGTGGCTGAGTGTTAAGTGTTTAGCTTCTGAACTGGGAGGTCTCAGGATTGAATCTTAGTGAAGGCTGGCATCTTTAGGACTCCCCTGAGTCTACCCAACTCTAATGGGTACCTGACATTAGTTGGGGAACGTAAAGGCTGGCCACATACACCCTTGTTCATTAACTGTGGGCCATAGAAACAGATGGCCTTGACATCATCTGCCCCATAGATCACAAGATCTGAAAGGAGTACTTCACTTTACTTTATAGAAACAGATGACCATAAAATCATCTGCTCTCTGGATCACAAGATCTGAAAGGAGTACTTCACTTTTCGTTATAGAAACAGATGACCATAAAATCATCTGCTCTCTGGATCACAAGATCTGAAAGGAGTACTTCACTTTACATTATAGAAACAGATGACCATAACATTACCTGCTCTCTGGACCAAAAGGACTGAAACAGTTCCTTTTTCACTTGACTTCCTATTTTACAACATTTTCTCATATAGCCTGAACAACAAAAAATGTTTTGAAATTTTGATCTTCAAATGGGATGTAAAAACAATAACATTTTTTGTATTCTACCTGAGCTCACGTTAAAACAGTACTATAGCCAAAATTTACCCTGAAGATTTTTTTTTCTAATTTCAGATGTTGATTCAAGCATGTTGTAGCAAAGGGATGTAATGGTATCTGGTGTTGTTGTTTTTTGACAAGATTGTGCTGTAAAAATGTTTTTGTTGGGTTGAATGAAAAGATGGCACTTGGTGTTTTAATCATTATGTGTGTAAAATATTACCTGCTTCTCGTCTTGCAAACAATGAAAAGATGGCACTTGGTGTTTTAATCATTATGTGTGTAAAATATTACCTGCTTCTCGTCTTGCAAACAATGTGGAAAGGGGAGGAAGTCTGTTTTCATTGGTATTCTAGTACAAAATTTCTCATCAATAATAGATGAAGCTGTATAGAGTTGTCCCTTTTTATTGACCAAATAATTGTGTTCAGGAAGTGAACAGTATATTCTATCATTATATTTGAAAATAAATTATTCATGCACTGCTACCTTCAGTTTAACTTGTTCATTAATACAAAATGTTCTCGTTCCACTTTCATACTGGTTAAAAGAACTGGCAAGACAGGCCTTATGTAGAGTTCTGCTAGTCTGACTTGACAGTTTGTCAAACCATTGGCTTGAGAAATGTTCTATGGCTTCCTATAGTCCCAAAGCTACTATGGATCATCTTATAGAAATGAGATGAATGCCTGTGTACTAGCTATCAAAATGTTGAATTCAATGATGTAAACAATAGACCTACACGTTTTACTTAAAGCAATGCTGTTTATTAATTTTAACTGTTTTTATAGTCACTTTTAAACATAGCACTGTATGTCTACAATCATAAATGTAAATAGTTCTCAAATCTGTATGAAATCTTTCCATGTTATAATTCCTTTTTTAAAATATCTAGTTGATGGTTTAGAAATTAGGAATGTTCACTCTAGGAGTCTTTGGCTTTAAAACCTTAAAATCAAATGTGTGTCTAAAAAAATGTGTTAATATTTAATGTGAATACTAAAAAAAAATATATTATTTCACCCTAACCTTGGCATTGGCCTAAAATGAAAGTAAAGTGCAATCTGCGTCTGACATTTGTAGGTACAAAGTTCAAGGCTGTTTATTAGACATTGTGCTCACTTTGACATTAAGTCTTTGTTTTAGGGATGACTTTTTGTGTAAGTGTTTGAAACTTTTAATGAGGTGAGACTCACTGAGATATAAGTGGTGGAAAATTTTTCTTTGTATTTATGCTAAATAGTAAGATTTGTCATTGTAACTTTTAAATGTAATATTGACTCTATTAACAAACAAAATAAAATGTTTGTAAATATTGTAGTTTGTGTTTTATACACTTGTTCATTTTGCTAATTACACTGGTGAAAAGTTGACAACTAGAAAGATTTCAGAACACTGTGAGAATGACAAGGGATTTATTAATGAGTTGGCAAATTGTAAAGGAAATTTTACCCAATAGTGACAATGTAAAAGTCTTTTATGTGTTCTACCATTACATAAGCTCTTCTTGAATATTTTATTAAATAATATTTTTGAGAGGATTATTCTAACCACTAGTAGTGTGCCTAGCAAAAAAAAAAATACATGCTTATTTAACTGCTTGTGTATATTTGATTGGTCAAATTTAAAAAAAAAATGTCCAGAAAATTGTGAAATCTTGTTTAGGTTCAAACTTGTTCTACAAATCTGCTAGATTGACATTAAATGTCTAGGTGGCCTTCAAGTACTAAGTATATTTGCCAAACTTTTGTTCTCCATAATGAAACCCTTTCAAGGAACCTTTCTTTGCACCATACATTGATTGACTTCTAGAATTGATTCGTTGCTGGATTGTCTAATATTAGAAATCTACATGAATATTTAAAAAAATGAGCTGGTTATTCAAAAACCTTTTTTTTTTTCCCGCTGTTATCGACGTTTTTGGGGCTATTCATTTCTTCTCGAACTCCTAGTACAATTGATTAGTTATTCGCTTGCTTTGAATTGTAGCCCTAGTAGAGCAGAACTACATAGACCAACTGCAAGCAAGGGTATCAACTCTTAAGCAAAAGTTTGCTGATGTGCCGTATTGTGAATTATGAATCTAGAACCAGTGAGAAGTTCTGGTGTAGTTTTAGACGGCATTGAGTTGTGGTGACATTTTTTTTTTTGTTTGTTTTTTTTTTGCCTGTGAAATTGTCTCATACTAAAATAAAAAACCTCATGCTAACTTAAATGTAGGTATGTCAATATTACATAGTCTGCATTACGAGTGTCATAGAACTGAAAGAAAAAAAACACATTCCAGTTACCAAATCTTATGTGCAACAAATCCATATCCCCCCCATTTTTGTACTGAATAAGCAATTATAATGTTCAGAGAGAAGGGTAGGGGTGTCCTGCTGCCAGGTCGTGTGGTAAGCGCTCTGGACAGTCATCGCGATGGTCCTGGATTTGAACCTTTCCTGCCGCTGTCCTTGTGGGTCGAGGTTTGGGCTCGGTTTGGATGTATAATCGTCATCCGAAGCATGGGAAAAGAAAACACGTAGCTGCTATCAAGGTTGATGAGCAAGAATAGGCCTTTACATGGAACCAAAAATCAGAGTGGGGCAGCAGTTGAAAGGCGAGGAGGTCTCAAATAAGTTTTAGAAGATTGAACGTTTAGGCCCATCATTAGATGAAATTATTTTCTTCCGACACACACTTTACGTAATCAGGAAACAGATCTAGCTCTAACCCTACAAAGCTCTCGCAACGCCGCCCCAACCGAGTCTCCTGCACGCGTCGTTTCTCACGTGATATTTGCTCCGTTACAAGTGGTCGTAATGCTCACACCCGCGTTCAATCAAGCAGATGTGTCATGTATAAACAGGCCTTCTGCTCTACACGCATCACTGCAATCTTTGTCCCAGCAATACATCAAACGTTTGAAGGATAAATAGACACGAGCAAACAGTGTAGGGGGGGGGGGGGGTTCCTTTGTGTTTTGTTTTTATGTCGTCACACTGAGCGATTTTTGTTTAAGTTAAATAATACAGAAGACTTGAAGGAACGGGCGGTAAGAATGAGTGTGAGTGGGGTCAATCGCATGTGTTATGGTAGATCGACTTTGTGAGATTAACACTTTTTTTTTATGGAGTAAATGCTACAGAAAAATTATGCGTATCAGACACCAGGAAAAATAGACAAAATGAGTTTTTACTTTTACAAATCAACACTCTGGATGGCAAAATGGAGAAGCCCCTTAATGGTGTAAAGAGACGAAAGTTGAGCAGGTTTGGTCCTATCGTAAGACATGACTCATTGTCTAAAGCATGGACGTAGCCGGCAAAAAATCAGTCACAACGTTGCACTCCCCAAATAAATCCCTCCCCCGCAGGGGGTTGGGGGAGTGGAACTTTGTGACTGATTTTTTTTGGTTTGATTTTATTTTAAGTGAGATTTTAATATTAAACCACCAAAGTCTAGATCTGAAATAGATATAGAATCTACTAGTCTTTATCTAGACTAGAACTCGTATAAACTGATTGTCAAGTGTAGGCCCATATATTGAGGATATGTCAAAACTGCGCGCTATAAAAGTAGTTCATTATTTTTTAAACGTATTACTAAAACGAAGTGCGTATCAAAATTCTTTTTTAAAAACAACATTTGAATCAGTATTCTATTCCACGAATTAGTTAATAAATGGAAAATATATTTTATAATGATCCATTGATACTTTTTTCATTGTGACCTTAGATGCAAATTTTTTATACCAATGCGCGAATCTATGAATGAAGCTTAATTTGTTAATGAAGAAGTCTGTGACCTTTTCAAAAGACCTACCTCCCCTGAAGGTTTTCATTAAAGAGTGATGTATTTTTTGAAAAATCTGCTTGCATAGATAATTTCAAAAATTAGATGATTCACTTTCGTAAAAGAAAAAAGTAGCCGTTGCATCAGAACTTTGAATGATCTAAAATACCATGATGTCCGATTTTCATTCTGTCTTCTAGTTTCTGAGATCTAAACGGGACAAACGGACGGACATACAGGCCACACAAAACTAATAGCGTCTTTTCCCCTTTCGGGGGCCGCTTAAAGCAAACTACACACTCAAAATTGTATGAGCGTTGCCATGTAAGTTTTAAGTTTAAACACTCCTCCTCCAAAGGGGCTTTACGTTTAAAACCCCTCCAGACGGTTTTGAGTTTAAAATTCCCCCTACAAATAGTTTTGAGGTTGAAAACCCACTCATCAATATTATTCTAAAGCAAACTACAGTCACCAAATTCTATGAGCGCAGCTAAGGGGGTTTGAGTTTGCTTAAAAAAAACAACTCCAGAAATTTTTTAGTTTAAACCCCCCACCCCCAAACACATGGTTTTGACGATAAAACTTCCCTTTTCGATATAAAATCTAAAGTAAATTACTATCACCAGATTCCAAGAGCGTAGCCAAAAAAGGTTACAAATTTCTACCAGTCGCTGGGCTCCATTAATAAAGTGCAGTGAATAGAAAGGAAGTCATCTTGTCCAAATTGAGACGAGACTAAATGTGGCTCAATTGAGAGGGCTAAGACAGAGTTTAGCAGTCAGTTATAGAGATCGGGTCTAAATCAAGGAAATCCTATGCCGAACAGGGAGTCGACCACTTAGTAAGGTTGTGACAGAGTGTCGCACGCGTTTTGTGGGATATGACAAATTGAGTTACGCATACCAAGCGTTGCCATAACATGGAGGCCATTACGTGGAAAGCGCAAACAGGAGCATTCTAGTATAACTTAGCGCCACGCTTTCATGGAAGACCTAAGAGCATTTGACACCAGGTGGGAAGAGGCTTCAGACATTGCCAGTGAGAGATTTTTGGTGGAGACAGCTTGCGCCGAACGGCATGGGAGGATCTAAGTTCTAAGTAAATAAGATAATAAGCATATTAGGTTTTTGAACTAAAATTATGTAATACTAGTATAATGTACTGTTGATACCTCAGAATATGCATTTTTTTGTTTTAAATACCGAAATAGTGCCTTGCGGCGGGGCACATGATGTATTGACCCCCCTTATTTTTTTGACACCACTGATGTATTGAAACCACTGATTTATTGAAACCACTAATGTATTAACACCAATGATTTATTGACACCACTGATGTATTAACACCAGTGATTTAATGACACCACTGATTTTTGACACCACTGATATATTAAAACCACTGATTTATTGACACCACTAATTTATTGAAACCACTGATGTATTAACACCATGTCCTAATATGTTTTTATTACGTCACATCCTATTTTCTCACAAAACATTCACAATAAACAAGGACGCAATATAAACTTATTAACTCTTTCTCTCCGCAATTATTTATCACATTCTGGTGGAATCAACGTTGGTATCGTCAGTTAGGAGAGAAAGAGTTAATATTATTATTAAATAATGTCTACAGTAATTTATTTATTTATCGGTGACAACAGAACACACCACTGATTTATTGACACCGCTAGGTAATGATTATTCTGATGTAACCCAACAGACCTTCCTGATGTAAAGACACCACTGATGTATTGATATCACCGATGTATTGACAGCTGATGTACTGACACCACTGATGTATTGACACCACTAATGTATTAATACCACTGATTTATTAAAACCACTGACTTATTGACACCACTGATTTATTGAAACTACTGATGGATTAACACAACTGATTTATTGCCACCACTGATATATTAACACCATCGATTTATTGACACCTGATGTATTGACACCACTGATGTATTAACACCACTGAATTATTGAAACCACTAATTTATTGACACCACTGATTTTTTGAATCCACTGATGTATTAACACAACTGATTTATTGACACCACTGATGTATTGACACCACTGATGTATTAACACCGGATGTATTGACATCACTGATGTATTGATACCACTGATGTATTGACACCACTGATGTATTGACACCACTGATGTATTGACACCACTGATGTATTAACACCACTGATGTATTGACACCTGATGTATTGACACCACTGATGTATTAACACCACTGATGTATTAACATCACTTATTTATTGACACCACTGATTTATTGAAACAACTGATGTATTAACACCATTGATTTATTAAACCACTGATGTATTAACACTATTGATTTATTGACACCACTGATGTATTAACACAACTTATTTATTGACACCACTGGTGTATTGACACTGTTGATTTAATAACACCACTGATTTATTGACAATACTGATGTATCCCAACAGACCTTCCTGATGTATAGACACCACTGATTTATTGAAACAACTGATGTATTGACACCAGTGATGTATAGAGATTCAGTAAACTGGATTATTTAACCAAAAAAAATACATCATCATTGCTTATATTTTTACATTTATATCATGGTCTCTTTCAATCTTTTATTTGCAAAATAACAATTTACACCAAAAATATTTTTCAGTCCATATTATGTTCAAATTTCATGACGTGATGTAGGCCTAATGAAATTGTTACAAATAGCATCTGAGTTTGAAAGACAAGCACATCAACAGAAAGACTTGAGTGACGGCAGAGTTGACACTAAGTATAATGTTTATAAATGACTGTACCTAGGATCCTTCATTCAGTTCATTGTCACATCTAAAGATAACAATCTTAATAGTCAATACGGATTAACTATTGACTAACTTGATAATGAAACAAATGACTTACTAAAAAAAAATAATTGAGAAACATGGATCAAATCCACAAAGTCAATGTCCACGAACCAAGCTCTAAGTCTCTACTATTATTCAAGGTTTATTCACAAATTTTAAGACCTACTTGTTAGACTACATATGCTAGAAGACCTTTTTGTTGCTTCCTTTTAGTGGAATGTCGAAATGTTAGTTCTAGTCTAGTGATCATTCGTGCTGTCGATACTAGAACTATATAAATATATATTTGTTAATTTAGGTATACAGTGAGAATTTTAAAATTTATTTTTATTTTTCGGTCTTACATTTTTCTATTTCATTTGGGGCCACCCTATTCACCTAGACTTGGGCCTCTAATTACCTAAGGCCGGTTCTGTAACTTCAGACTTATAGAATTATCTATGTTTCTATTTCTATGTCATGGTCCTGACCATGGGCGTAGCCAGGATGAACCCCCCCCCCTCCCGAAATAATTTAGTGACTGATTTTTTGCTTTGTTTTTTTATTTTAGGTGAGATTTTAATACTAAACCATCACTTGCCCCAACTAAGGGGATTTTGAGTTTAAACCCCCTACCCGGGGGATTTGAGTTTAAAACCCACTACCGGGGGGTGTCGAGCTTATAACTCCCTACCAGGTGGTTTTGAGTTTAAAACCCCTTACCACGGGGTGTTTGAGTTTTAAACCCCCTACCAGGGGTTTTTGCAGTTAAATCCCCCTCTTCTATAAAACAAAACAAACAAAAAATGCAAACGACAAGCCCCAAATTCCAAGGAAGATTTTGAGTTTAAAACCCCCTCCAAAATTTACGATAAACCCCCTCTTCAAAATAAATTATACACTCAAAATGTTATAAGTGTAGTCAAAGGGGTTTTGAGTTTAAACTCCCCTCCAGTGGAGTTTGAAGTCAAAAAATACCTCTTCAATATATTAAAAAAAAGCAAATTACTCACTCTAAAATCTATGTGCGTAGTCAAAGGGTGTTGAGTTTAAACTCACCGCCAGCGGGGTTTGAAGCTAAAAAATACATCTTCAGTGTAAGAAAAAAAGCAAATTACGCACTCAAAATGTTATCAGCGTTGCCTAAAGGGGTTTTGAGTTTAAAACCCCCTTCAGGGGGATTTGATACTAAAAAATACCTCTTCAATATAAAAAAAGCAAATTACACACTAAAATTATTTGAGCGTAGCCAATCCTATTGTGGTTTTTAGGTTTAAACCCCTCTCCTACAGATGGATTTTTTTTTAAGTTTAAAAACCCTCCAGATGGTTTTGAGTTTAAAATTCCCCTACAGAGTGTTTTGAGGTGGAAAACCACTGTCTTCAATATTATTTTAAAACAAACTACAGTTACACATTTCTACCAGTGGCGGGGCTCCATTAATAAAGTGCAGTGAATAGTCATCTGCCGAAATTGAAAAACACTAAATGTGTCTCAACAAAGATGGCTAAGACACATTTTAGGAGTCAGTTATAGAGATCGGGTCTAAATCAAGCTCCTCGCGCTCCCCTAGACCCCCTTACTGGCAATGGCGAGGAATCTACAATTTTTCCACTAACTCCAGGAAAAACCTATTCTAAGGCACAATAAACATCTTCTGAAAGAATGAAGGGTCAGAATGTAATAAAGATGATGTACACACACACACATAGGTAAATATTTTTTTTTCGCGGTGTGTGTGGGGTGGGGGTACTCGGAAAAAAATTCCCCACCCCGAAAAAGAAATCCTGGCTACGCCCATGGTCTTGACAATATCCGTGCCCACATTCACGCTAATGTCAAATAACTAAGCTTTGTTGATGCCAGCAGTCTGACATATATAGTCACATTGATCTTTCGCTGGAGTTCGTAGATCCAAGTCGATTCGTTAAACACAGGTCAGTGCTAATCTATTCCTGACTTATTTTTTTATTTAACACACTGAAATAACATTAAACAGGGTTCTATTTTTTTTCACGCTCTGTGTTATTGTTTTAGAAAAATCATGTTTATGAGTCTCGTGTCGCAGACGATGTATTTTTTTTTTACAGGATCGATTACTCGCGTCCTAATGCCTTATGTCTTTTTGGACCAGGTGAAATGGTAAACAACTGATCGATTCCTTTAGTCGAATACTAAATTAAGAATATTTCGAATACAACTGAAAATTTACCAGATCTAGAGATATAGAACTATCTAGATCAAGCTAGAAATCATAAAAAAAAAAGTTTTCGATGTTTAATATCTCTAAGGAATGCAATAAAATATTAAATATTTAGACCGCATTTTTTAAAAGTGATTTTGTTTTCTGAATTCTGATAAAGAGACTAGCAAACATAGACACAGAGCTCGCACAGTGCCCGCGCGTGCACAAACACACACACTCACAGCACACGCAGAATATCGTCTGCCTTCAGGCAGTTCTGACTCCATGAATTTTTAGCAGCGACATCTTGTGTCATCGTCTGTCTTGTGGTAAATAATTGAGCGTCTGCGTAGCGATAAGTCGTAGTGTCAGCCATAGTACAAAATGTACTCGGCTGATTAGAGAATACCGCGAAGCATGAGTAGGTCTGCCATTTGTACCAGAATAGATGCCGCATTTCCTGATTTCTATTTCTACTATTTCAATATATTTTTGCCGACACTTTTGCTTTCATTAATCACGATATAAACCTAATGAAACGATTAAAAAGAAATAATTAACTTAAAATCTAAATACCCAGAATCCTAGAATGTCCCTGATAAATAAATAAACATTATATCATACCTTCGTAAACAAAAAAAAAAAAATAGAAAGAAATACAAACCAAACAAGCCCAAATACGAACTATAAAAGAACCATTCCAAAAAATGCTAAGTCGTAAAGAATAATTTTAATTATAGTTAAACTAATAATAATAATAAGATTCTCGTTGCCTGTCAGATGGCGATACTGCTGCAGGCCTGCCACATCATCAAAAAAATTTTAAGGGACTACAATAAATTTTGTTTCTCTCTAACGAAGCTTGATCCTGGCAGTGTCAGAGAAAGAATAGTAGGCCTAGTTGTTTTTTTTTTTTTCTATTTTATTAATAATAATAATAATACAGCTTCTGATCTTCAAATTGTGTAAGATGCAAATTTTAAAAATACAATAAAAACTGCAAGCCTGCAGCAATGAACTAGTTTCTTTCCTACGCGAATACGACTCCGAAGCAACCCCCTCTGAGCCTAAGCCATGCTGGACGACGTAGGGCATGAGTCTCGAGTTTGCTGATCATCTTCTGTACTGGGATAGGCCTATTTTGACCGACAAAACGGTAGATTTTAATCGCCCTGATCTGCTGTTCATTGATAAAATAAGAAAATTTAAGAAAAACTGCGTTGGAAAAACATAGAAAATATGGGAACCTAGGCTTGGAGATTAAGCGTTTATGGAAGTTATCCAAAATAACAATATACCCCATTGTAATATCAACCGAAAATAACAACTGATCTATCAGTGGACCTTACCTTTCTAAGTGTGTTTGCTTTATCAATGGACCTTACCTTTCTAAATGTGTTTAGTTTATCAGTGGACCTTACCTTTCTAAGTGTGGTTTATCAGTGGACCTTACCTTTCTAAATGTGTTTAGTTTATCAGTGGACCTTACCTTTCTAAATGTGTTAGTTTACCAATGGACCTTACCTTTCTAAGTTCGCTCCGAGGGCAAGCGCTGTTAGTGTTATCATATTGGTATTTTGGTTGGCCTTTCTTTTTTTGGATGGAACTTGTTTAACGAAACTTCCATTTAAGCCTATAGCATACTCAGTACGCTGTGGTCCAAATACATTTTGTGAGCCAGTTGAGAGAAGGTTTCCGTGCTGCCTTTTCAAAAGCAACAATTTTTTTTTAAAGAAGAAAGTTGTTCGAGTGTTAATTCAAACTCAGTATAGTTTAATAGAGCCTCAAATAGTATAGTTTAACTGAGCCTCAAATAGTATAGTTTAATTGTGTTAAATAGTATAGCTTAACGAAGTCTCAAATAGTATAGTTTAACAGAGACTCAAATAGTATAGTTTAACTGAGCCGCAAATAGTATAGTTTAACAGAGCCACAAATAGTATAGTTTAACTGAGCCTCAAATAGTATAGTTTAACTGAGCCACAAATAGTATAGTTTAACAGAGCCACAAATAGTTTAGTTTAACTGAGCCTCAAATAGTATAGTTTAACTGAGCCACAAATAGTATAGTTTAACGGAGTCTCAAATAGTATAGTTTAACAGTTTCAAAAAGTATAGTTTCAATGAATCTTAAACATTACAGTTTAACTGAGCCTCAAATAGTATAGTTCAACTGAACACTTTCTATAGTTTCAGCTCAACTTACTTCAGTAAAACGAAATCGACTCACTATGCTTTCGCTCAACACTACATGTACCAATTTTTTATATCTTCTCTAATGAAGTCTTGCCGAAGAATAATTTCCCCATCATAATATCCTTATCGATTGGCTGTTAGTTGTCAGGTATCCTGCTCTGTAGCGCTACCACCAGTGACAGTCGCAGCAGCCGTCAGACGTGCCACACTGGACAGAAAATTCCAATATCGTTATGTGAGCAAGTGTTGGTCAAATGCTTATTCCACTTGACACACTGTTCGGTGATTATACGTTTTGGGTTTTAAAAACATAACAGAACTTCAATAAGATCTACATTTTGTTTTATCTGTACTTTGTTATCTGAACAGGTATGTGTTGGTTTTTTTTGTTTTTTTTTAACTTCGCCTTTTAATATTTCATCTGGTTTAATACACCAAAATAATGCCTAATGTATTTGATTCTTGATTCAGCCAGTTGTGTGAACTGTGGCACTATGACGTACGGTCATTGTAGCCTGTAGCCTATCAGACAGAGCAATGAATAAAGCAAATGATATTTCCCCAATAAAATAGATCTAATACTAAAACACTTCTGAAATATCAAGATTCTAAAGAATACCGAATAGTCCATTAATTTTTTTTTACCGTAGAAAGCACTAACATCATTTATCTAAGGACATTACAAATCGAATCGATATCTAGATCTTAGTGACAACTTTCAAATAAGCCCAATTTCAAATCCAATCTTAACACATTTCCATTCGAGTCTAAGCACTTTCCAAATCGGATCTAAACAAATTCAATTAAGCAAAATTTCGAATCGAAAGTAGATTTAGATATACATTTCAAATAAACATATTTCCAAACGAACTGAATACATATTTCAGAGTGACAGACACCTAGGCAAGTGTATTGGTACAAATCTAAGAATGCATTCTATTTTTACAAAGCTCATATGAACTCACTCTGTCATCTCCCCCACACCCATTTTCGGATCAAGATGAAACATTACACAATTTGTTATTTTACTTAACAAACATGAATCAATCAAATAAAATAGCCAATTAGTTAATTAGTTATAGTAATTAATAACTTTATTTAGTATTACTTAATTTGCTACTTATTGAGAGATGTGGCTGTATATATGAAGTTATTCCACTTAATACGTTTTGTCTAGGCCTTCGTTTCTTTCCCACTTCTTATTCTTGGATCAAGTTAAAATTTTGCGTAGTTGATGGCAATACAGGAATCAATTTAAAATTTTTTTTAAAAATTTAATGATAACTAATTAATTTTGTTTAAATAATAGTGAGCTTATTCCTGCAGTATTGAGAATCATGGTAGTGAATTTGTGGTTCTTCCCCTTTGATAAGCTTTGTTCTTGAAAATGATGTCTGGTTGATTTTTCTCCAAATTTCCATTCTCGGATCAAAATGAAATTTTGCATAATTATTTATTATCGATGAGAACTCTAAACCAATGACCAAAAGAAAAAAATCAATTAGTTATCAATCATCTAGTGGTAATTCAAAAATTTTGTTTTATATAGAAAAAGTGAAGATAAACCTTGCAATATTTAGTGATATGGCACCGATTGAACGGTGCTCTCTTTTAACTCAATATAAGATTTGTTTTTTTTTTTAAATATTTTGCTTGTTTTAAATTTAAAGCCTATAAAAAAGTAACAAATATCTAAACACAATGGCGGCCTATTATTTTCATTAATGTTTCATACCACGTTGCCATGTCACAGGTCAGTGTGACATGCAGCGAGCTACTAGCCTAAACTGCAGGTCAGTGTTGAGGTCTTCTAGAACGATTGGTCTTGGTTCAAGACGGCAGCCAAATCTCATTTTAAGGTCATTATATTTTGAAAAATCTAAAACGGTGAAACCGTAAACTGTGAATCCATAAAGAATTTGCACGCTAACAGGAGGAACTGTAATAAAATTAGCTAATTTTATTTGTTTAAGTTTCAGCTTCATCCAAGAATGGGTGAGGGATAATTAACGTGTACAATTATTGAAGGGACAAAATCCGAATTAATTAACCATATCTGTGAATGCTGAAGTATTAATTTCCCTTGTTGGTATCAAATAAAGTAATTAGTAATCAGTAATTAAATGGCTAATTGGTGAGTTTTTTTTAAATTTATTCATGTATTGTCTGCGACAAAGAATAATTGTGCAAAGTTTTAACTTAATCCGAGAAAGGGTGTGGGTGAAATAACGTGTTTAAACTTTTTTACCAGACCGAGTTAGTTTATGTACGCTTTGTAAAAAAGCATCGAGACTTTAATTTCAATAACAAAACCCTTACCGGTATCTAATTTTACGTATAGCTTCTCTATACCAGCTGACCTATGTAAGTCAATAATGTTAACAGCGGTAAGACTGCTTGGACAAAATGGCGAAGTTTTTACATTGGCCTATATTGCTACAAAATGTAAAAATATAAATGTCACTTGTAAATTTTTAACCACAATTTTATGAATTCGAGATCTAGATTAAATGAATATTAATTCGTTCATTTTTAAAAAAAGACATACTAATTAGCTTTAGGGCACTTAGAGTTCATGTCTTTATCTATGGGCTAATGTTTTGTCCAACCTAAAATTGGTTTCATTATTTAAAACCCTTTTTTTTTTTTTTCTTTTGTTGATTTACTTAGGATTACGAGTTAGTGAATGTCCGCTAATTGTTTCAATTATTTCAGCTTAGTAATATGTTTCCTGATTTCATTGATAGGTAGAATCGAACTCAATCAAGCCCCCTGGGGCCGTATTCTTTTACGATACGGTTTAGATCAATAGTCCAGTCTCCTTCGTGAATGTAGGACTACAAGCTTACGATAATAAGTTCTATTCGTCTAGTTATTAACCCTATTACCCAGATCTTACTTTGAGTATGGCATGTTCTAGTGAATGTCACTATGGACAGTGTTGAGGCACTGCTTACTGTTGGACAGCTGTGCAAATATTCTGGGTGGAGAAGGAACCAACGAAGCAATCTTCTTTGGAGAGCTGAAAGGACGACTGCTAAATAGAAGTATCCCGCGGAACACTTAAAAGACCAGATCAGAGGCCAGTTTGACTTTAACTGGCATACATGGCAGCAAATGGTTTCTGAAAGGGACAGCTGGAGCACAGACCGTAGGATATACACTTTGCGACCTGAAGGAAAACTTTTTATATAAACGTATAACTGTTGTTGTTAAAAGGAGGTAAAACCTGTTGTTCTATTGACATTTGTTTTTAGTATTTACCCCTTACAACACTCTTCCTGTTAGTCTTTAAGGTTAAGTCATTTGAAAATTAGGCCTCGACCTAACGTAATATTTCCTCTATATGCTGTCTTATGTCCATTTTAAACTGCAGAGATTGCTAAACCATTCATTTCATTTATCAGTACTTCTTGTCTGCTTATTCAGTCATGCATATCATTTTGTTTTTGATTGACTGGAGGGGGAACGCGCACTTTTCTCTTCCATTATTAAAAGCTTGCTGCATGATTTTGAGTCTGTGAATGAAACATGGAAATGAATACAACTTTCAGTTTCTTTCCTTCTCTTTTCTTTCTTTCCCCATCTCTCTTTTTTTCTCTCCTTCCCTCTCTTTCTGGTTATTTATCTATTTCTCTTTCCCTCTCTCTCTCTCTTTCTTTTTCACAATTTTTTTTCTCCCCCTCTTTCATTCTCGCTCGCTATTACATTTTACTCTTTCCTTGTTTCTCTTTTTCTCATTCTCTCTTTTATGCCTTTGTCTTTCATTCTCTTTCTTTCTCTTTATCTCTTGTTATACTTTCTTATTTTTCTTTAACTTTCCTATTTCTCTTTTTCTTTTTCATTTTCTTTCTCTCTTCATCTTTCTATCTCACTGTCTCGTTGTCTCAATCTATCTCTTACTGTCTCGTTGTCTCAATCTATCTCTTACTGTCTTATTGTCTCAATCTATCTCTTACTGTCTTGTTGTCTCAATCTATCTCTTACTGTCTCATTGTCTCAATCTATCTCTTACTGTCTTGTTGTCTCAATCTATCTCTTACTGTCTTATTGTCTCAATCTATCTCTTACTGTCTTGTTGTCTCAATCTATCTCTTACTGTCTCATTGTCTCAATCTATCTCTTACTGTCTTGTTGTCTCAATCTATCTCTTACTGTCTTGTTGTCTCAATCTATCTCTTACTGTCTCATTGTCTCAATCTATCTCTTACTGTCTCATTGTCTCAATCTATCTCTTACTGTCTCATTGTCTCAATCTCTTTCTTGCTCTCTCAATTAAAAAAACAAAAAAAACACAATGATATTATTATTAGACCAGCATTTCAAATCCTACAAAGATTCCAAACATCTAATCAAATGAGATCTGATCAACTTGAAGTGCATAATAATATAATGAAAATTAGAATCACAAAATTAGAAATGGTAAATGGATGGAGTGGTTTTATATCCTTCGAGGAAAAGAAACATGGCACAGGGATTTCAATGCCATCTTTAAGACGCCCCTGAATCCACCCAACGTAAAGGCAGCTTGTCATCTGCTGGCCACAGTACACCCCCCTTCCCAGTTAACTTTCGGCCATAGAAACAGATGAGCATCTGCCCCTATACTTCGCTAGGTCTAAAAGGGGTTATCTTTACTTTCTATTCCATTGTTTTTCCAGACGTTCCTTCATTAGTGAACACGCTTATATTATGTCTTACCCTCATCCATATCTAGTCGTTTATGTTAATGAAAGACTTCAACACTATCAGTCATTCAGGCAACCAATGGCACTAGAAGAGAAGGAGCATTTGTATGAATTAGTTCTAGCATATGGTAATGCGTCACTAAAAAAAAGTTTATAAACCATAACTTATTGGTGTTTCAATAATTTTCATATTGCTTTGATAAGAGCAGTAAAATGGGACACTGTCCTGCTAAATTGACTAGCTAGCCTAACTTTCGGATGAAAACTTGTGTGGCATTGGTCTTGGAATGTTTTATTTGAAATTAGTTTAAGGACCGAGTTATACATAACTTTGTAATCTTGCATGCATAACATATTGACTTAATGCAATAACATATTGATCTATTACAATTACATATTGATCTATTACAATAACATATTGCGGTGGCTGAGCGCTAAAGCGCTTGGCTTCAGAACCCGCGGTTCCGGGTTCGAATCCTGATGAAGACTGGTACTTGACATTAGTTGGAGAAAAGTACAGGCGGTTGGTCGTTGTGCTGGCCACATGGCACCCTCGTTAACGTAGGCCACAGAAACAGATGACCTTTACATCATCTGCCCTATAGACCACAAGGTCTGAAAGGAAAACTTACTTTACTTTACAATAACATCTTAATTACTATCATACAATTACACGTAACATGTTACTAAAATACCTCTGACTGACTAAATAGTGGCTCGCACAAATATTATTAATTATAATTATAATGGCAATGTCTTCGATTCCGAAGATTAAGGATGAGTGCAGAGTTTCACGTGACTACGCAAACCTAGTTGCGACCTACATATTTTATCCCATCTAATGCAGATAAAGCCGTTATTCCCGGGGGGGGGGGATCTGTTAAATTTTTTTTTCGTCCTCTGCGCCTGTCTTCGGCAAGGGTTTTTCTTGGGCCCCCAAATGTGTGTCACGTCTTTATATACATTCCCCTTCTCTGTCCACGCTGCTGATAGGGATCTGTGTGGTTAAATTTTATCAAGCGTAATCGTTGTTGTGACATGCATGTGTTTTCCCCTTAGCCTTGAATTCATCAGGACTAAAGGGGTTGGTAGCACCTCATTGTAACAGCGTGCAAATAATTCAGCGCTCTGAGCGTATAGCCTAGGATGATAAATGACTCTGTGGTCTCAGTTTGGTGGTTATACGCAGTATAGTGTTAGGTCCCTTGGATCGTAGGACGTCACAGTAACGTCACCACCAGAACAACTTGTGTTTATCAATGTTCTTATGGAAGTTAGGTAAATCAAAATAGCTTGAACGAGAGTATAACAATTTTAATTTGCAAACATGATCTACTCATATACATCTTATGGTTTTCTGGGACAATGCTATTACGTTTATGGCAAGTCCTAGACAACAGAGGCCCTACTTCGCAAAATTTCTAATGAATTTAAATATTGATAAGAGTATATAGTTTGCTAAGTGTATCGAAAATGTGCAAAAATATTTTAGCATAAGTTTTGGCTGTTGATTTAATTCATTTTTAAAAATAACTTGTTCATAACCTAAAATCTGCCTGCGCGAAGAATCATCCTATCACTTAAAACACATATTATCTAAATCAGTGATGCCCACCTAAATGGACCTGCGGGCCATCTCAATTTCCGACACTCTTTTTAACAAAAACGATTTAAAATTGACATAAAATGTGAGCAACATTGTAGCTAGCTGTCACGAGTCGAGTCTGTGACCTATTTCGACCAGTTTCTAGAAGCTCGAGTTCAAACCAGTGCAAGTGTCCAGCGTAAACAAGTTAATTTTAGGTATCCAATCAAAGAAAGGGATTAAGGAAAAAAATAGCACACGTCAGCCTCTAGAAGGTCAAAGTTACTAAAATAATTATCTGAGAAGGTTTCATGATTCTGGAACTTACGATCAAAGAAAGTATAAATTAAGGGAAAGTGAGTTAGTCGGGGTCCTCGCATTGTAGTAGTTCTTGTAGAGCATTGGTCCTCGCTCAGTAATAAGTTTTATGATATTAGCGGGTCCATTAAGTAAAGTTTTAGTAGTTGAAGTTGAAGTTATACTAAGTGAAGTTTCATGTATAATTTAAGTTTTATTTATGAAGTATCAAGTCACACAAAAAGAAAAAAAAGGATCCGTTCAATTTTCTGGTAGATTCTATATTCAGAATCCCATTTCCTAAACAGACAAATGTTATAGATCATGGTAACAATCCATCAAAGAAAAGACTTGGCCCTAAAGTAGGTAGACATACATTTTCAACCTTTTTTATTTTTGTTTGAAAAAAAAACAACATTTCGGCGGGCCGGATGGAACCACGATGCGGGCCGTAGTTTGAGCATCACTGTTCTAAATATAGGTAGTGGCTACTTAACAGCGCAGCTGGGTCTGTTTTAATAAAGGAAAGTTATCTCTCAGTGATAGATTGTTAAAGATTTTAAAATCTTATCAAATAAATTTCACAAAAAGGCTGCATTTGTTTTTCAATGTATTTATTTATGGGGATTCTCATGATATTTCCGTATTCTGAACACCGGATACACCAAAAAACCTTGCTATTTATGTATATGTCTCCATCCATGAAAATCTCCGTTTAGGATTTTTAATTTTCACAATAAAAGTAAATTTAGTAAATTTCACTATACAAGGTTTATTCCCCCTTAGATAGTACTGTCTCTATATAAAACGAAGTTAATTAATTACTACTCATTGATAAAATAGTTGGTCATTTTTTTGTATTTGTTAGGGACAATGAATAATTATTTCAACATGATCCGAGAACGGGAAAAGGGGGGGGGGGGCGTTTACCAAAAATCTGGCTTCAACAAGATATAGGCCTACCTGACATTATATTTGTTAAAAGAATGGCTTAGTTTATAAAGTAGATGGTTTCGACTTTCAAGGCGTCGTTACATAAAACTGTGTTGCCTAAAGGGCACAAAGGCAATATACGTGTACGCCAATTTAAATCTCGTAGACCCCCAATTCATTTTTTACACTCTCGTAGACTCATTGGAAGTCGCCGTAGACCTCTGGGGTCTATATGGCCACTCTGGGAATTACTGTAGTATATAATAATCGGCCCGGCAATTACTCTGATAGCGAATGCAGCTCCATAATCAATTCATTGCGATATTACTTTTTTATCAATAAAAACAAGAACAAGGCTGACATGCCAATTAAGGGCCAATCGCCCTTTTATCCGTAAGTAATACGCATTCATCTGGGCTCCAATGTTTTCATAAATCTATTTGTCTACGTGTAAAAAATCCTACAATATTCACTCAATTGATAAGTAGACCCTTGTGCATTGAGTTTGATTGATCGCAGACAATCATGCTTGAAACATTTTGTTGTTGGTAGCTTGTAGTTCATTGCTTCTGGTATTCGTGCTGAAATTGTTAAAACCATTTTGTCTCCCTACATGGCGGGGACCCATCACATACATTCTTTTTGTACTCGTTTTGTTTGTTTGTTTGTTGTTTGTTGTGTTCACGAAGAGTTACTGTATTGAATTGGTCACTTCTATGGCTAGGGCCTAGGGAATTGTCTTTTCAAATTTGACCAAGTACATTAGTTTTCATAGTTTGTTTGTAGAGAAAGTTCTTTCTATTTTGTCATTTTGTTTTACTCCGCAGTTGTAGTGCTGCTAAAGAGCTTTCAGTTTTCCAAATACTTTTTAGTCTTCTGGTTTTAATGTTAGATCTTGGATCTTAGTGTTCAAAGATTGTCAAGCATGGTCTTGTATCTAAGTGTTCAAAGATTGTGAAGCATGGTCTTGTATCTAAGTGTTCAAAGATTGTCAAGCATGGTCTTGTATCTAAGTGTTCAAAGATTGTCAAGCATGGTCTTGTATCTAAGTGTTCAAAGATTGTCAAGCATGGTCTTGTATCTTAGTGTTCAAATATTGTAAGGTATGGTAAGTATGGTCTTGTATCTAAGTGTTCAAAGATTGTGATCAGGGTAGTATTGATCTATTCAACAATGGTATTGAGTTCTTAAAAAGATGCTTTCAATTCTCTAAATGGTTGACTCCCAACAGCCTATTAAGTTTTAACTGTTCATACGAGACTGTATTTTATTTCTCCATTTCGTCTCTGAGATTGTGCTAAGTCCTGAAGATTTCATTGATTCTCACTCTGTCTCATACTTCTTTTCTTTTTTCGTGATATGATTTTATTCCCATCAATCATAGTGCTATCATATTCACAAGCTATCACGCTGTAGATCTAGATCTGAGCAGAAGTGACCCGAAGTGTAAGGGTTAATTACTCTGTGAAATACTTTGTTTTTTTGGTCAGGATGTAATTAATCTCCCTGTTCAATAAAGTAGTGGGCTTAGAAGATAAGGTTTCCTTTCAACTTTACATTTTATACACGCATAGATTTAAAATTGATTAACATTTCTGAACACTCATTTTTCATTTCTAAGCCATTGGAAGGAGATCTATATCTTCTCTGATCAGCCTCTTTGAACAATTAAATGGAGATCTAGAAACATGTATTTACTTACTCACGTGAGAGTCACGTGACAGTGTTATCCTTTTTTTTTTTTCCCGTGGTAAATTTTAGTTTTGAACTGTTCTGGTTGACGGTGCGGAAAGTTTTCTACCATGATGCTCATTCTTCAATTGTGAGGGAAGAAAATGTTCCAAGTATTTGGGCCTTGTCTCAGAAGTTTGTTGCCTTTTACCTTAACCTACCTCTTAATTTGTTGGACCGTTGGGACACCATGCAAGATTTGTCGACCGTCTTTCTCCACTCCTCCCTGTCTTTTGCATTAGATAGAAAGCCTCTTTCAATGTCAGGCTCGTCCATTCTTGCCTTTTGTCAATACTACAAACGGTTGAGAGTGCTTCAGAGACTTTTTAAAAAATTATATCAACCAAGATGAATACCTGGTCGTGTGGAATATGCTCAGGACTGCTGTCACTATGGTGCAGAATTCTTACCCTGCCTATATTCCCTGCGGTCCTGCAGGAGTTTGGGCACAACTGAAATCATCATCATTTTTGAAAGATCGTCTGAAATGTACCGAATAGATAAATCCCTTCTTGGCTTGTTTTACTTTAATCATCCTATTGTCTTTACACTTTTGAAACTCTGAAGATACTCTCGAACCGATCATAAGAGACATACATGGTGGAAAAAAGGTAAATAGCTAAGAGCTTTTTGGTGTATCCGGTGTGCAAAATAAAAGAAGCCTTGATACGGTGTTTTATTAAAAAGGTCTAGTATCATTTTCAGCCCTGCAGAATTACATTTTGAAAGCAGAAAATAATCTCTATAAATAACGGGAGCATAAGACATTCAATCTATGATTTAAAACTTATTTATTAAACTAGATGTAATTAAAGCAGAGCTGATACGAAGATCAACTGACACTCATTGAAATATTGTTAAAAATTAGAGGTCAATTTCCTTCTGTTAAGTTGGCAATAGTGACGTTCAATTTAGTGTTGTTGACATTTTTTGTAGTTTCTTGTGAAAAATTTGACTTAATCTGCTGCCTAAATTACCAGGCTGTGAAGGTTTTGCGTGAACATCTTGACTTAATCTGCAGCCTAAATGACCAGGCTGTGAAGGTTTTGCGTGAACATCTTGACTTAATCTGCAGCCTAAATGACCAGGCTGTGAAGGTTTTGCGTGACCATCTTGACTTAATCTGCAGCCTAAATGACCAGGCTGTGAAGGTTTTGCGTGAACATCTTGAAAGACTCTTGCAAGATGTAATCTAAAATTCAACAAGACAGTATGCGAATGGGCGAGGGCATGCTGTATTACAGGGGAGCTTTCAGAATATATCAAACATCGGACAGGAAGCAGAACAACAGAAGTAGAAAATTTGATACTAAAGAATTCTTGGGATACCGCAGAAAGTGTAGACCTGCAAAGCGTTGCGACACAGTGATCATTTTCTGAATAAAATGAATGGCAATGTCTTCGATGTCGAAGATGAAGGATGAATACAGTATGTCACGTGGCCACGCAAACCCAGTGTTATGGATGTGCGCGCGTGTGTGTGTGTGTTTCTATGGTGACAGTGGGAAGAGGTTAGCGATTGGTTGTGAATAATGCAACATAGTTGGCAGTGTCGTCACTTGGTCTTAGGGGAGACGACTCCAGAACGTGAGACAGGAGGTTGTGTTATTGTAGTGTATTAGATTTTGTTAAAATATATTATTACTAAAGTCTACTACATTCATTTTATTTGATTACAAGTTCATTTTGTCTATATTTTAAATAAATTTATTATATTGAGTGTTGTTCGCGAAAGGAAGTTATTTAAGTTATTTGAAGTGTTATTAGTTAAGATATATTACGCCTACAACGGTTTAGTTGTCTACGAGCTGTTTGGTGCTACAGGTCAACGACCGGTAACAACACCCAGTCGCGACCGGCATTATTTTACCCACATCTGAATCAGACATAGTGGCACACATCCACACACAATGATCTTACTTGCAAATGGAAAACATTCCTCACAGCCAGTGGCGTAGCAAGGTACCCGTGGGCCCGGGTGCAAGAATATATTGGTGGGCCCCCTTCCCCAATAAGTTGAATGTAAAGTGAGACAGAACAATTTGAATGTATTGGTAAATTTACAAAAAGACATTTCAATGCAAGTAGAGTAGCCTTTTTTATGAGTAATAATGTCCTTACGTTTGATTCAGTTGGGATTCAGACAAGTCATAGTGTCTTAAAAGTCAATGTTTGTACAATTTCTTAACAGAATTGAACGACTTAAAGATGTTTCAACTGAATAAAAAAGTGTTTCATGAGTTCTACATTCTACACATTTACATTCCTAAAACACTTCTAGGTGTAAAACTTTTAAATATTGATACCAACTATAATCTAATAATACTTCCATCATTTAAAAGTAACTAGATCGAACATTTTTCTGGCCTTCTCAGTAGCAAAGTCAGTAACCAGTGCATCTACTTCTAAACTTTTAGCTGTTTCTCTCTCAATGGAAAGAACACAAATGGAAGACAACCTGCTCTGTGGCATAGAAATTCTTAAAATATTTTTTCCTGTCAGATTTCAATATTCATAGCAATTTTGAATAAAGCCTAATTAGAGGTTTTTGTATAAATATAATGGTAATAACTTTCTTTAAGAACTATGAACCAAAAAATACAAAGCATTGGTTCAAAATTAATACTTTTCCATAATCAATTTGGACATCTATCTTCTAGATCTTTGTTATAAACCTGATCTCCAATTTGGTTTCCCCATTCATTGTAATAGCACAAGTGTTTCTTTTTTTTTCCCCTTAATATTTAATGATACTTTTATTCTGTTGTAAACATTTTAACACAATACAGAAGACACCAAAACGATATGATGAAGACTTGTACTACTAGGCCTTTCAGTATAAACATTTCTTAAGTCTGTTAAGACCTCAGCCTTAGAACAACTGTAGACACTTTTAGTATGATACAAAACAAATTTCACATAAGTATTTTAAATGCAAAAAAATTAAAAGAAACAGATTAAGCTTTTAAAAAAATTGAATAATTAGTAGATGTGTCGAAATATTAATTATTGACCATCTCCTCGTACACTTAGGGCTGAACACCATTACATTAAACCTGATGGAGAACAGTTCCTTACATTTAGATAATACAAGCTGCTGGTATATTAACTCATGCTTCAAACACATGGTTAATGTTTTAAAACTAATATATAGTTTCGTGCCACGTTTTGGATATTTCGAGGGAGCTTTTCATATTCCATTTATCATTACTATTTACAAAAGTGCAATTTTTTTTTCTTTAGTGTCATCCCTAAGTTTTCCTGTGAGCCCAAACAGGTCAAGAGTTATAGGCCCAAGTGCAATCAACCCCTTTGCGCCATTTTTGCTACACCACGCGCTGTGGGCACCTAATGGTCGTGGGCCCGGGTTCATTGAACCCCTTCGCGCCATGGATGCTACGCCACTTGCTCACAGCGTGAACAAGATCATCGACTAATAACTTCGCGACTACTCTCCGGTAAAAAAGAACGGAGATTGAATATTAAACTAATAATTGAGTTTGATTAAAATGCTCATTGTCTTATAATCTTTTGATTTTAACACATTTTGTGATCAATTATTGTATACAGCCTTAACGATCTATTATGTTCCACAATTTTATCCTTAGTCACTTCTTCTTATTGCAGGACTGTTCAAGTCACGAGATGTCCGTTATTTTAACAGCATGTAAGAACTCCAGACAAAGAGCCATTGAAAAAGCTCTGAAAAAGAAAGCCGAAAAAAAGTAACAATTTTACTTCGTTTTCAGTTGTATTAAATATAAGTCATCACACACATGGAACAATAGGAACACAGGGCATCGCAGACAAATATCATGCAAAAAAAGCAATTCATACAAATATGTATTGGCAAAATTCATTACAGATAATATATGGGAATACATCATTTCATACAAATATATAGAATACAACATAACATATAAATCTAAATAGAGCAGCGAGATTCATAACAAACGAATATTCCCATTTAACTAGAGTAACACCTTTAGTAAAATCACTAAATTTAGAAACTATTTAGAATAGAAGACCTAAAAGTAAAGTAGCAATTATACATAAAACACTGAACCATAAACTTCAAATACAAAAACAAAGCCTAATAAAAAATACTCAGAAAGACACAAAGATAAAGGCACATTCTTTGTTCCATATGCTAGGACAAATTAGTACAAATGCTCCTTCTTTCCTAGTGCTATTAGAGCATAGAGCCAGCAAAGAAAACCAATGACTTGGCAGAAATTTAAGTCATTGATTAACATGCTTGACTAGATTGACCTAGGAACACGCGTAGGACGTAATCATCTTCTTATTTAGAAATAACGTTTGAATTTCATAAGATTAGATTAATGTCTATGAATACAGTATTCTATACAACCTATACAACTTCTCGGTTACGAAGCTGTATCCCAGTCGGCCACATTTTGCCTTGAAATCACCAATGTCTTGAGCCATTGCTTTGGTCTAGTTCTACTGTAAAAACACACAATACCTAAGCACTATTAGATTGATATTTTCTTTCATATGAAAAATTAACTCATCTTTTAAAATATTCAACACATTGGAAGCTCTACATTTAAAAAGAAGAGAAATCAATAAATACATAAAGACATCAAACAAGGACTGTCAGGGATGGAAACAAATCGATCATTCGGAGCAAACTTTCAATTTGAACCTTTCGAGTAAATGTATTTCATTTAATAGTGTCATTTCCCATACATACACATTCTCTCTCTCGCTCAAAAAAAGCATACATACTTTCTCTCTCACACACACATACACAAACACTGTCAACTTTGTCTGATAAAAACGTGTATGGTGGCGACATTTCATTGAGATACTCACGACCAGGGAGGAGGGGACTGTGACGGCAAAAAAAACAACACAAAAAAACAGGGGCGTAGCTAGGAATTTTCTATCAATTGAGGGCCTGGGGCTTGACCTCTTTGGGGGCCCCTGCACTTTTGCTTAATATTTAATATTGAATGTGAAAAACACTCATTTGGGCCTCTCCTCAAGTGGAGGACGGTGGATTTTTAAATCCCCCACCCATTTTAGCTACGCCACTGAAAAAAAAAATTCATGTCAGGGGTTGTCGGTTTCATTTAGCATGTATGGCTGGGAGTGCGGTGTAAACCGCTAGGCTATCTAACAAGGGGTCTAGAGTTCGAATCCCGAATTTTTAATAGTCAATTTCTCCCTCCCGCCCATGTTTACAAAAGTAATAGACCATAGCGCACTGAGCATTTTATAGGCACATGAAAGACACGCAAATACAAAGCAATAATAGGATTAGATTTCTTTATTTTTCAATCTGTAACAATCACTAGAACTAGGCGATTGAAATTTTACTAGGATATTTATAATAGTCATATACTGCTTCAAGTCCGCAGTTAACTAAACATAAAATGGATCTCGTTTAAGTTTTTACACCATAATTTCAAAAACGAATTGATCGCCTGGAGGCGCGGTGGCTGAGCGGTAAAGGGCTTGGCTTCTGAACCGGGGGTCCCGGGTTTGAATCGTGGTGAATACTTGGATTTTTAATTTAAGGATCTTTGGGGCGCCTCTGAGTCCACCCAGCTCTAATGGGTACTTGACATTAGTTGGGGAAAAGTAAAGGCGGTTGGTCGTTGAGTTGGCCGCATGACACCCTCGTTAACCGTAGGCCAAAGAAACAGATGACCTTTACACCATCTGTCCTATTCAACATTTGAATCCTTTGCTTGGTCCGGTTTATAATTCATTGCTAATCTCCTTCAGTCATGGAACAGCTCGTCTTATAGAAATGAGATGACAGCATGGATATTAACGATGTCTCCTACAGAGCAGTTCTTCCCCAACCATGCAGCTGGTGTGTTCAAATAAACGGCAGGTACCGAATAGTACCGATACAGTTTGGAATCAGCAGCGTCGCAGACTCTGCAAGGGTGTGACACTGTGTGCTGCAAGATATCTGAGGTTCACCGACTCCTGATTTTTCTTTAAGATTGTCTTCCGAAGCCTTTCCCATGTTTGGGTTTAACCTCTAGGCAGCTCATTCTTCGTTAGTGCTATTAGAGCATGGAATGGGTTGCCTAAATCAGCTAGGAAAACCAATGATCTGGCAGAATTGAATTCGTTGATTAACATACACGACTAGATTGACCTAGGAACACACGTAGGACGTAATCATCTTCTTTTTTGAAGTAACGACTGTATTTCATAAGATAAGATAAAATGACTGTTTTAGGCGCCAGTTGGTTGCTTCTGCTCAAATATTGAAGAGATTTTCAAAGCATTAACAATTTCCAGCATGAAATCGCATTGGTCGTTTAATGATTTCTTGTTCAACTGGCTACAATCAAAGAAACTTGAATTATTCAAATCTCATCGATATTAGTATTATTTTCTTTTTTATCCATTTATTGAAAAAAACAAAACTTAAATATATATATATACTACAGCCTTCTTCCCACAATGCATGATAAAAACACCGAAATCACGTATTAAATTTGAAAAAAAAATTGATCAACATTGAATTTGGATATATCGATATTTACTTTCTTGTCACGATCTTTTTTATTGTTCACCAAGAGCTTTGTCTCAAGCAGTATCGATCCCAAAAAATGTATTGATTCTAGCGTGTTATTTTTTTTTTCACTGAATAAAAAAGCCTCACACTGTGCAGACGACAATAACTATTTATGTTGGCCTTGAATACTTAACAAAAAATTGAACTTTATTTCTCATGGATGTATTTATTTCAATTTAACGAGCTTAAACTGAATGCAGGGAAAATATAGTCATTAATATTCATCTACAAAAGCCCTCATAATGTCCAGACCTTATTTGATTTTTTTTTTCAAGAATGCTGAAGAAAGTAGCTGAGACCCGAGTCTGATTAAACACAATATCAACAAATAAAATATAAAATTACTTTAAAAAAAAACTTATATAGAATGAAATGGCATCAATTACTTTGAATCAATCATGTAATTATATTTTAATAGATCTAAACTAACATTAATAAATGTGTGCAATTAAATATAGGCTATTTATTTTCATTAATATTCTTGAGCTAGCTATACAACCCGTTGAAAGGAGACTGTGACAGGCATCCGCTGCCATGAGCAAACTGTGGAAAATCTGGAAGATTAACATCAGCTTCCAAGTAAAATTAAAGTCTCCATGCTCCTATATGGTTGTGAAAGTTGGACACTGAACGTTGAGGCTGAAAGAATTCCAGCCTTTTGAGCAAAGACTACAGAGAAATGCTGAGTATAACATACCAAGAAAATAAGGCAAATGATTTTGTAATTTTGCTAGCCAACGTTCTGGCTAGCAAAAAGGAAAGAGTAATGCTGTTAAGAGACGAAAGCTGAACTGGTTTGGTCATTCTTATCTTATAAAATGCAGACGTTACATTGTATTTGTCAGACATGAGAACTGTGTCAAAAGTCATCTCTCAAGGCACAAGAAAAGGGTCGAAGACAAGCTGGCGCTCTCTCTCTATCTCTCTCCCTCCCTCCCACCCTCACTCTCTCTCCCTCCCTCCCTCTCTCTCTCTCTCTCTCTCTCTCTCTCTCTCTCTCTCTCTAGATAACTTAACACATAATGATAATGAAACTAAAGAGCTAACATCCTAAACAAATACTTTGCATCAGCATTCTCAGCCCCAGGAGACAAAGACATATTACTTAATTTGAACCAAGTAGACAACATAGGGGTTCCCAAAACTATTAGCCAACATCAAACCAAATAAAGCATCTGGACCTGATGGTATTCCAACTAGATTACTCAAAGAAGTAAGCAATGAGCTAGCCCCAGTGTTCAAAATACTTTTTCAGGCATCTGTTAACCAGGGCAGAGTACCACGGGACTGGAAAGAAGCTAATGTCACCCCTCTATTTAAAAAGGAGAAAAATCAGACCCAGGAAACTATAGACCAGTATCACTTATCAGCATCACATGTAAAATCCTAGAAAACATAATATGTAGAAACATAATAAACCACTTCGACAAACATAATGTCCTTACTCCATACCAACATGACTTTAGGAAATATAGATCATGTGAAACACAACGAATAGGATTAATTGATGATTTTTCAAAAGGTTTAGATAAAAGTGAGCAAATAGATGTTATCTTACTACATTTTCCCAAAGCTTTTGACAAAGTTCACCACCATAGTTTGCTTAAAAAAAAAATTTTGGCATTGATAGTCCATGGCATAAGTGGATTAAAGATTTTCTGATAGGGAGAGAACAAACTGTAATAATAAATGGCTCTAAATCAACACCAATAACAGTAAACTCAGGCGTACCTCAAGGAACAGTCTTAGGTCCACTACTATTTTTAATTTAAATAAGCGAGTTACCAAATTGCATTAGTTCAGAAACAAAAGTCAGATTATTCGCAGACGATTGCATAATATACAGAACAATAAAAACAACACAAGATACAGAAAATTTAAAAAGAGAATTAGATGAATTACAGAAATGGGAATCAAATTGGAGCATGTCTTTCCACCCAGAAAAATGTCAATTGTTAAGAGTAACAAAAAAACTAAAACAAATTAATTCCACTTATCTTATTCATAGTAAACCAGTAACACAGACTAGAAACGCAAAATACATAGGTATTATAATAAATGAAAAACTGTCATGGATTCCCCATATTGATAAAGCTATCAAAAAATAACACAAAGCATTAGGATTTATTAAAAGAAATTTGGTTAAATAAAATAAGAACATAAAACTAAAATGTTATTTACCTTGGTTAGGCCAATAATAGAATATGCATCCTCCGTTTGGGACCCCTCAACTCAAGAAAACATTAAGAAACTGGAACAGACACAAAATAGAGCAGTGAGACTCAAAACAAACGAATATTCACATTTGACTAGAGTAACACCTTTAGTAAAAATCCCTAAATTTAGAAAGCCTTCAGAACAGAAGACTCAAAAGTAAAGTAGCAATTATACATAAAACACTGAACCATAATCTTCAAATACAAAAACAAAATTTAATAAAATACTCAGAAAGACACAAAGATAAAGGCACATTCCTCTTCCCATATTCTAGGACAAATTTGTACAAATACTCCTTCTTCCCTAGTGCTATTAGAGCATGGAATGGTTTGCCTGAGCTAGCCAGGAAAACCAGTGACTTGGCAGAATTTAAGTCATTGGTTAATATGACTGAATGCATGACGCGTAAGACGTAATCATCTTCTTTTTTTGAAGTAGCGTCTGCATTATATAAAATAAGATAAGATATGCTGTCATAGACAATGACTAATTGTACAAACTTTCAACCCAGAGTGGAAAGTGGGAGAAATAACGTGTTCAAGATTTCACCCAGACAGTCAAACAGACAGACAGACGGAGTTATATAAGCTTTGTTTAAAAAAAAATAAAGCTTTGTTTAAAAAATGACGGTCAAGATGACCTTGTATCAAATGTAATAGGAATTGGCTTTTACTTTTGATGTTTTGTTCTAGCTTACACACTCTTTGTTGGCGTACATTCAGACTCACTGAGCACTCTTTTCTCCCCCCCCCCCCTCCTTCAGAGAACAATTTAAGTAGCTCCAATGAGCGGTTCTTTCACGGAGATCTTTCCTATATCGGTACTGCTCCAGTTCCACAACGAACACTAAACATTGTTCAACCACAATCATTGATCTAAGGCATCGATTTTTTTCTGCACATGTTAGATGTTAGATTGCATTCCAGAACAATGCTATCTCTTGTGGATCTTAAAACATGCATCTGCTTAGCTGCACACACTTCTCGCCGTCCCAGTTGAATGATGGGTAGATTTTTTCCCCCGTGTATTTTGGCCCGAGAAACATTACCGCCTTAGTACTTACTTAATTACTAGCTAGTATTTGTTTTTTTTTCTAAAAAAAAAAAAAAAAAAAAAAAAAAGTTTTTTACTCTTATTACACCGCCTGTCTGACAAGATTCTTGTACACATGTTATTTCTCCCACTTCCCATTCTACGATCAAGCTGAAACTTTGCACAATTATTCATTATCGATGACAACACTTAAATCAATCAAACTATTAACATATTAGTTGATTAATTAGTGGTAAAAAATGTAATGTAATGGAAATACGTATTGCAGTATTGAGAAATTGTAGTAATTGCGATGTTTTTTTACTTTGAAAAACTTCGTTAAAAAAAAAGTATTTTATTATATTTTGCATGTTTTGTTAGTATTACAAAGTTTCTAAAACTCACTATTGTCTAGTTAAATTCTTGACACGTTATTTCTAGCACACACAATTTCGGATAAAGTTGAAATTGTGCACAATTTTTTCTTGTAGCTGACATTACAAGAATCAATCAATACATTTAATCAACTAGCTTATTAACTATTGGTAATTCATTTTTTTGTTTGGTATCGAACAAGGGAAAGAAATTGTAGTTGACTGATATGGTAGTATAATTTGAATTAGTCCCCTTTATACTTTGTGTTGAGAATTAGGTCGTCGCTAAAAAGTTTGAAACTAACTAGCATAGTGGTTATTGTATTGGCTTAAGGAGGTTTGATCCCTCGAGTTAGAATTTAAGAAAGCCTTATCCCAGATACCCCCTCCATCCACTGGTCCACAAATGAGATTGGACCATAGCACCCTGAGCATGCTATAAGCATGAAAGTTGTGCTATATAAAAGCTAATACTGCAAACATCTTTGATCTTCGAACTCGATGACAAAGCCGTATTAGGCCTATGATTAGATATTTATGTATCTTTCTATCCAATCTAATTCTCTCTTCGTCAATTTCAGGCGACTAAAAAGGGAAGCTGCCAGAAATCAACTGACTGAGAAACTTGGTCTTGACGACTTGGAGGATGTCCACAATCTCAAGATATGGACATTTATGTTAAACGGGGAACCCACCAGCGTTGTTTTACGTAAAACTATCTTACTTCTTGTTTAAACTAATCATACTATTTCAAAGCGATCACTTAGACTGTAACATAGTTCTACTTACGCTGTGAATTGCATCTGTTGTATTAACTTAAGTGAAGTGTTTGCTATTCACTAATGTTTGAAACTAATACTTTACAGTACACAATAAACTATAAACGTTCTTTGTACTGTGTTAACAGGTTTCTTTTCATAAGAAAATGCTTGAATATCAATTATTTAATTGTTCGGCCGTTCAATCAATGCAATTGAAATAACTAGAATTAATCAACCTTGTCGAATTGGGAACTTGCAGTTTGAGGGAGAAAAAAAAAAAGTTTTTTTTTAAAAATGATCTGAATATTGTTAGGTCTAATCCACTGTACAGCCAATCTTATTATAGGCCTACTTAGGTTCTAAATATCGTTTTGGCGGCAATTTTTCCAAACATTTTTTTTTTTGTACAATCCGATTTCGCCTTCATTGTGCTCGATATAGATCTAGCTGCAATAGCTATGTTTATTCTTCTGCGCTATTCTTAACCATTCTGCTTTTAAAATTAATCTATACATAATTACATATTATATATATACAATTACATATGAACCATTTTTAAAACAGGAATATAAAGGAAGTTCAGCAAGGTCTTTTATTTTAAAAAACTGCAAAGTCGTCTCTTCATCACCTCTGGTCCCGACTCGGGCATAAGCCACTGCCCAACTTCCTCCCTGCTTCTTGGTTCTGGGCAAGTCTCTTTAACTGTCCCCACATCTTGACTATCTGCTTGGCATATGCATCTTAATATTGGTGCCATCTATTTCTGGGCCGTCCTCTCTTCCTATTTTCTCGGGGGGGGGGGGGGGGGGGGGGGGGGTTTCCATGTGGGGGATTGTGATGATGGATGCAAACTTGTAAAGGGTCTGGCCTCTCCATCGTCACATAAGGATATCTTCACCAAAAGATGTAAATTAGAAAATTGATGATTGTTGTGAAGGTCACTTCTGTATCTCCTTGTGACGTCTTGAATGGCTGCCTGGTCGTGTACTTTGCACTTCGGACATTCATCACGTTGATGTCGAGTTCGAACCCTACCCGCATCCATACTGTCGCTCATCAGGACGTCTATACATGATGTAATAATAATCTTTAGCACTGAAGGAACGCCCAAAACTTTGAAATCAAACAAAGCCATCAAGTTATCAGTAAGTTGCACTGCTTGGTGAAGATTTCCTGTTATTGATTGGAGCAGAGCGATGCAAAGACCTCTTGCGAGACCATTTGTAATAGAAGCCCTGAACACAGACCTGCAACGTCACAACCTATTTGAAGTTTAGACTAATAGTTCGTTGCCACGTCATATGTCTGTACGAGGTAGCAACGAGCTATTGGTCTAAGCTGCCCACGGTTTGTGAGGTTGCAGGTCAGTGTTCAGGGCTTCTGTAACGAATGGTCTCCATTCTTGAGTGTGATGAAGTCAGAAGAGAGCTAGCTGATAACAGAAATACAGGTCGACACTGATTTTTATGTAGAGTTTAGTTTTGTAAAGGGCTATCGATTTTAAATATAAACTACACTAGTTATTTAGTTCGATGTTTATGGTCCGATTAGATATAAAAATGTTAGTACAATGAGGTAACACAATTGATTCTTGATCTACACGTCTGAAGCAAGGGTACATTGTGTCGTGTGTGCAACTTTCTTTTGATGCCTTCCCAAAAAAAAAAGTAATATAAAAAGTGTTTTTTTTAATCAATTCCTTCTTTATGAAGCTGATAGTGATCTATAGATTCTTAATCTCTTTATTTCTTGTAATTTATTGTGAGGAATATTTCCATTGAGCCTGCACAATCAAGTTCTTCTAATACAGTCCACAATGGGATTAAAAAGATTGCCTTTAACCCTAGTGGGCTGAGCTGTTTTACAATGAGTGCAAACAAAATGGAATAACATTCTGATGAGGCTAAACTACCACGCGTCTTAAGGGTTAATTACGTGAAGGAGAGAGAGTAAGGGGGCGAGGGGTTAAAGGCCTAGCGGGGGAAGAGAATTTCTTAGAATTTTTCTATTTTTTTGCTCTTCAGACCTAGATACACTGGAAGTTGCATGGAACGGCGATCAAGTCGAATCAACGGTAAGTATTAACTACCAATCAATAGACATATATCTCTAAATACTCAATAAGCAAAATAAATCAATAATCAATACATTTATCCGTAGCACGTAATGCTCCCGACTGAATTTTGAAGAGCTTGTAGCTGACCATACCTCGTAAGCATTTCTAAACATAAGGTTGAGGAGAAGGGCGCGGTGCAGGGAGCATGTGCGGAAATGTTCAGAAGTTTAAAGTTTTGGTCTGTGCTCTAGTTTTCAATTCTAAACGAGATCAACAATAGTTAAGGGAGCGTCCACTTAAAACGTCTGTTTGATCAAACATGCGCGCGATGAGTCCGAAGAAGACCCGTTTGAGAAAGTTTGATTGTATGCTTGTAAAATGTTTTATATGCTTTGGGTGTTCCTTTAAGATAATTTCATCCTAGCCCAAACCTCGCGTAGGACAATGGGGTTTGGCAGCGGGCAGGCTACGAACTCGGATCCATTAACTTAAGACCATCGAACGACAGTCCAGATCGCATACCAAACTATCAGGTAGCCATTCTATGCTTTGTGAAGACTCTCAGCAGACGTGTACATAGTAATGGTATTGACATGTGCTTAGCATTAATATTAGCTATTTAGCTTCTTGTATGCCTATATCAAAAATGATTGAATAACACTTTTAAAAACTTATTCCTTAAATGTTGTCCATTTTCCGCCACTCTGAAGAGTATTTCAACAAATATAACATCCTGTTGTGTAAAAAAATGAACATACCTCACACACACACACCTTTTTTCCTACCCCCCCCCCCCCAAACAATTCTATTCTCTGTAGGATTTGAACCTCCCACACCCATTCTTGGATCAAGTTGAAACTTTGCACAATTATTCTTTGTTGAAGACAATACATAAATCATTTTTAAAAATTAGTCAATTAATTACTGGTTATTATTATTTTGTTTGATACCAATAAGGGAAATTAATCCTTCAGTATTCATATACAGGTCTAAATATGTTGGGTTTTGTCCACTTAGATAATTGTACACATTATTTCTCCCACACCCATTCTCAGATCAAGTTGAATCTTTAAGCAATTATTTATTGTACCTAACAAAACATGAATCAATTTGAAAATGAACCAATTAGTCAATTAATTGTTGGTAATCAATTATTTTGTTTGATATCGAAAATGGGAAATAAACTTCTACATTAATGAGAGATATAGTTGTGAGTGAGGAGTTCTAGCTCTTAGATAACCTATGATGTTTTAAAAGGATTTTTTATATTTTGCTTGTTTATGTTATTGCTTCTGTTTTTTGTGTGTGTTTTTTTTTTAAGAGTGATTTCTGTCACTGTGGATCAACAATAGATTTCAAGATTGGAGCGAGGCATGGCCAGATTACCACAACATCTGGATCAAGACCAAAAGATGGACTGATATACTCTCTGACTATAGATGGAAGCATAGTCCCTGATTGTATGCAAGACAATGAATGAAATGGAAAGTGCATCATTGCTGCATGTTGCTTCAACTCTCACAGAGATTAATTATATTTCATACATAAAAAGAAAACTATAAAATAGATCTAGATCTATAAGTTATTTGTTTCTAGATCTATAAGTTATTTGTTTCTAGATCTATAAGCAAGTTATTTGTTGCTATTGTTCCCACATTTTTTTATTGTAAAATCTTTGTACTAAAAAAACAAACTTCATGTAAACTTTAATAAAATATAGAACAAAAAAATTACTTGTAATGGCAATCTATTGCTCTTCCCTGCTATTTCAGATCAAAACGAGACAGTATTTGGAGATTTATGTGTTAGATAAAATATTTTATTTAGTGTACTGTCATAACTTTTTGTTAAGTTGACACAGACACATGCTATGGTGAATTAGACATAGACACATGCATGCTATGACTAGGATATATTCAATATTGACTGTTAGTTCCTCTTTCACAATGTTTTATCATTAACTGCCACAGAAAAAAACTTTTTCAGTGACAGTGACTTTTAGTTTTATAAACATGTCAAACTTATCATGTAACCTGGACACAAAAGCACATTATGACAATCATTCTGTTTTGAATCATTTTGAGACCCTCTCAAACTTTGCTTACATAAGTAGCCTACTTATAAACTAACATTAAATTAACTTAACATTATTTTTGAGATGTTATATTTAATATAAATGCTTGTCGTATAGATTTTCTTGGTATTTTAGATTCAAAGAATGATAGATCTAGAAAACACAAATTTTGTACCCATCAATATCTCAATCTGAATCAGTTCTTAAGTTTTAAGTGATTAACAAAGCAAATTGTAAAACCAATCTAGTGTACATTTGGCAACAAAGTATTTGTTTTCAGCTGATGTAATTCTTCAATCTGTTTCTTTACTCAACCTGGTGAAAGTTTTTGCAATGTTTACCCAATCAATCAATGTGATATACGTTTTATTTTTGTCTTGTTCTTCAAAACATTGTTTACTTAGTACTTGCAGAGTTTTATTAGAATCATAAAAAAAAAAAAATGAAGGAAACAAAATGACTTCATATGTTGAAAAAAACTCTTTTATTGTGTAAGTTTGATGTATTTTTATGCTTATACTGTTTAACAGCTTGCAATTTAAAGGGATCTATTTCTGTATGGTCCTAATTATTTGTTGGACTGTGTTTTACTTAGAGTTACTAACGATGCTTTATTTTGCAGAAATTATCTTTCACTCTGTACATAGAAAATCTATATTTTATTATTTAAATAGTTTTTATTCCAAACTTTTCAAGGGTGCAAGGTGCACATTTTTTTTTATTTAAAAAGGTCTTACATACTGTGTCTCAAGTATCCAAATAGCGTTTAAATATTTCATAACTGCATTCAAAGGCAATGTAAAAAAAAACATAAGTTTGAAAGATATTGAAATTATGAAGTAACTTTTGTTTTTCTACTTACTGCTAGTTGTTTCCCATTTATATTGTACCATTTTTTTTTTCACATTAATTACTTCGCTTTTTCAAATGTTTATCTGAATTTTTTTCGTAAGATAATTGTAAGTTGTACATTCTCATTTAATTACATTTTTCTGATTACTGTGCATTTGGTACATTTAGCACAAAATCGTAAGTATAGAGAAGCTTCATTATATGAAACATATTTGATGTTGTTTCAACAATTGTTTTTTTTCTTTTCCTGAAACCAGAATTTAGTAAGATTCTAAATTTTATATGGTAGATAAGATTATCACATTACTACAAATGATGCATTTTGACCTACTTGTAATTAATAATTGAAAAAAAATGTATATCTGGCAGCCACTTAGAAATCTTGACAATAACAATTTGAGAAATTGTGTCCAAATGGCGATTGTCTAGGGTTAATTACATTTTCTTTATATGTTTTTTGAACAAATAAGTTTCTTGGGGATAAAAGTTTCAATAATTTTAATAGCTTAATTAAAATTGTATCTACTTTCACTAGATTCTAAACTAACCATTGATACTACTTTAATTCTATGTATGAATGGAAACAATAATTATAAGGGACAGATGCAGACAGCAGGAATAATTTTCTGGTCTTCAAAAATTGAAATAAATTTTTTTTACAAGTTTTTTTTTTTTAAATAATATGCACTTAACAACAATTATTGTAACTTAGAATTAAAAATAAAACAAAAATATTTTTTTTAAACAATCTTTTCTTTGAATGTTTCATGTTTTGAATCAAGCTAAATTTGGATTATTTGAGGAAATTTTAAGAACCAGATTGAACAATACAAAACAATTGAACTTTTTATAAGAACAACATAACTTGCATTAAGACAGTGACAATGCAAGACTTTATTGTGATAAGACACAAATTGCTCATAAAACTGACATGGTTGGACAATAGGCATTTCTATTGCAGTGTACACTTGGTAACATGAAATATAATGAGTTCAAGTAATAACATATGGTTGGGCACACACAATATAACAATAAAACTTTTACATTTTAAATAATGTAATTAAATATACTAATAATCTATCACTAAGCAATCTATTTTAAAATATATAGCTTTTTTTTTCTATTGGTTGACTCTTTTTAAATGTAACTTTAAAAAAAAGAATGCATGAAAAATATGAACATCTATATTAGCTGGAATGCTTTTTTATGATACACAGACAATTAAAAAGCAAGAGTTAACTCTTCTGCACATATGATTGCATTTGTTGAATCTTAGCTACAGTACATTGCAAAATGTGTCAAATCTAAGTGTAGTGAACTAAAAGATGTCCACCTCTGTTATGCTACATGAGGAGGTGGCTAGATAGTAGATACATTTACTGAAATTACAAAACTAAACTGGAGTTGATGCTTCAAAGCTTTGATTTTGTGAGCAAACAACTATTACATACTGAGCACATGGAAAAAAAATACTGAAGTAAAAATTCCCATTTAATCACTTTGCTTCATTATTCCTAAGGGAAGAGCTTATACAAAAGGTAAGTAGGTGGCTGTCCTAAAAACTCAAATTTTAAACTCATGTTCCTCCTAACAGTCAAAATTTGGATGGCTGACTGGTCATGTCGCATGCGCTCTGGACTATTGGTCCCATGTTCAAACCCTGCCCACCACCATCGCCTGCTATCCTGACGGAGGTTTGGGTTAGGAAGTAATAATCTTCCATTCTGAAAAGGACATCCAAAACACGTAAAACAAACAAACAATACATTTTCAGATAAACCCTTTATGAGGCCACTTTCAAGCAGCTTAATGATAAAAAAGTCTCTTGAACATGTCCATGTCAACATCGTTCGTCTTCAAATATCAAATGATAATTTCTGAGCAATCTACATGCTTACAGAGGCCAGCCTAGTAAATATTTATCAAAGATCACTCTATGGACACATTTATTTTATTATTAGCTTTATAACAAGAACATTGCAAACCCCCATCACAGTTAGTTAAGTTATTAGCTACATCGAAATGAAATATAAATTGCTTCCAACACAATGACTTCATAAAGCATCTTTCAAAGATTCAAGTGAAACATGTTTAAAAAAAAGGACAAGGCAGGTTTAACAAAAAGATCTAATAAACCAAAATGAATGTTCTGTCAAATATCAAAATGAAAATTAAAAAAAAATATGGATATGATATTGAATGGCTCATGACATTTCAGCTGACAACTAGCTCTAGTACTAAGAAGATTTTTTTTAAATCCAAAATGCACATTAAAAAATGTCAATCCAAAAGCAGCTTGAAAAACAAAATAAACACAAAAATTTCAAAACTTTGGAAAATATTTTTTTTTTAAATTTAAAATGTGAACTTTAAATGTTTTTTTTGTTTCAATAGCTACCTTTAGTTTAACCTTTTTTTTTTAACAAAGAAAGGGTTTCATGTGGTCACTTTCATTCTATTCTGTTTTCCTTTTTTTTTTTGTGGGAGGGAAGGCGATGGGTGATCTTAATAAATAAATATCATACCAAGTAAAATATTTGTCTTTATTTAATTTGAATAGTAAAAAGCATCTAGATCAAGGATCTGATTCTATGCAATTTGATATATAACATTTTGTCCAGAATCAGTGAGCTTTAAGTTTTGATGTTCTTGATACAAAATTTTTATTCTTTAAAATAAATTAGTAATTTATGAAAAAAAAAAAAAGGGGGGGGGGGGGGGCATTTCCAACAATCCAAGACCAAATTTTATATTTTCTGATTACCAATAAAAAGTTATACAAGTTTCATCATAAAATGATGATTTACTAAGTGGGCAATTACAATGATAGAAACAGAGCTTGAAAATAATCTTCAGACTAAGACTTGTGAACAAAAATCTTATTATAACATGAAATGTCTGTCTGGTTAATTTTTTTGTTGACAATTTTGCTTTAAGGTTCAATGAACAGTTTTTATTTTCCTCCATGATTTGTCTTTTATATACTCCATCCCTGACATTCAAATAATTGTTTTTGTATCACTTTGTAAATACTTAAATAAAAATAAAAGAAAAAAAAATCACATAGAAAAATGTCTTGTGTAGTCATATTCAATGGTTGGGATGATCGCCTGGACAAACTTGAGAAAAATCATGAGATACCTGGGAAGCTAGGTTAAAGAAAGTAACTAAGACAAATAACAAGATGTTAAAGAGATTCAAGAAAATATTCATTAACAAAATTCGAGATACTCAAAGGTAACTACCAATGAGTTGTAAAAGAACATTATTTTTATAAGCCTATACCAACTCACTCTGTCTGTCTGGTACAAATTTTATACATATTATTTAATTCACATTTTTCTGATCATGTTGAGGCTTTGCACAATTATTAATTGTCAAAAACAATGCATGAATCAATTACAAAAATTACCCAATTAGTTAATTAATTAGTGGTAATTCATTAATTTTGTTTAATATGCTATATATTATAAATCTTGCAGTATTCAGAGATGGCAGTAATTGATGGTTCTTTCCCTTAGCTGAGCTTTGTTGTTTTTTTTTTAAAGTATTTCAATTTTTAGAATAATTCCCACACCAATCAATGTTGGCTCATCAGCCCAAATCCTTAAAGGTAATAAGGAGTAGATATGGAAAACTTACAGTTTTACCAAGTACAGACTACTTTGTGAGCCTTCAGTTCAGAGACTGGACAGATGTTACAGCTTGTGGAAGCAGGAACAAAGGGATGACTGTCTGGACATTAAATTAAAGCTCTGAATAGTTTTGTTAGTAACAGTTAGGATAAATAGTCTTCCTTATAGTGCTGCTCAGACATTGAAATAATCAGAAAATGAACTGTGCCAAGACTTTCTCATGAGAAATCCAATCATGTGAAAATAAACTTCCAATCATAACAAAAGGATACATATGAACGCCTAATTCTCCACCTCCTTCTGCTACTGTCTGGATGATCTTCTTCATAACATCAGCATGCCTGAAAGAAGTAAAAAAAAAGCTTATGCTACAAGATATTTGTGAGCTTATTTGTAGTATTCACTCAAACTGATCTTTATCCACATTCGGTTTTAATGTTCAGATTAATCTCATTATATTTTTTTTACTAGTTGACATAACAAACCTAAATGTGAAGGATAGCATCACCAATAGTCTGCAAGTTGACAAATGTGATTAAAAACTGTCTTTATAATCATCAGAAGATACAAATCATATAAGGTAATGCACAAGGTCAATACACTACGGCCAACTGTCGAGATGACAAATAGAGGTGTGACCTCTGCATTTTATGAGATCACTATTAACTTACCAATCATACTATCATTTAGATCAATCTTTAATAAAAGTCATCTGATTATACGATTACTTCTGAACAACTTTTAAGAAAAGAAATAATCTCATTGAGTAATTTTAAGCTATTCATGTCTAGATTATGCCTGTTTTATTGTTTCCTATCAATATGGTTAAGATCTATTTCATATGTTTTGTACGCTGTTTTGTGTAATATAGATATATATAGTTAAAATACTTTTATTAAGAGTATTTGACCTAGTCAATATTAGAGTGGACAAAAAACGTTTTAGGGATACCCACAAAGCTTCTCTGAAAACCTTCAGCATTGACCCAGCAACCTGGGAGACAGAAGCACATGACAGAGCATCATGGCATTGCGCTGTAAAAACTGGCACACAAATTGCTGGGGACAAGAGAACAGCACTGGCAGAATAAAAGTGCCAGAGAAAAAAAGCAAGGTCAATGACACTAGCTCCAGCTGAAATAACCTGCCCAGACTCACATATGTCTCACCAGCCACATGAGGAGGCACAAAACCCCAGTGCAAAGCCCTCATCCCCCTGGATGACAAAAGTGGTCATCCTGGAACAATGATGGATGAACTATATATATATATATATATTTATTTATATCTATCTATGCCGCTCTGGAACGGAATAGGTTTGATCAGTCACACCCATCTCAAGATGTAACCAAAGCCAGTGACTCATCTGGGGGCATCCATTGTCTTCCGGGACACAAGGAGCCATATATAAATAAAGAGAGAGAGAGAGCTCTACTGAAGTCTTATTGTATATATCATTGGTCATATCTAACAAAGAAATTCTATAGAATATATATTTATTAAGATTATGTTTGAAACTTATAGATCAACCAAGCAAACAGTAGAGTTTTCAAGTATAATCAAATAATATCAGAGCAATGTGTAAACCTTGACACTGAACATCAAGTAGCCATTGTTTTCACTCAGTTCTTTTTATACAGATATTTCTAGCAGTGAAATGTTTACTGCTAAGTACCCAAACCTGTTGAGCTGCACGACTCCAGTTGTGAAGAAATTTGAAGGATAAATAGAGCCATTCTGCAAGCACTTATGAAGAGTGCTTGCAAATGAAGTTCCCCATCATGGATCATTGAAAACATGTCATTTATTTTTAGGCAATGATAAAACATATTACTAATAAATAAATAATATAATAAAAATACATAATACTAAAGTGACTTTTGGCCCACTATGTATTATTAATGAATAACATTACACATTCCTAGATTTACTACAAGCTCTATAATTATGATTCAAGGGAGCAAAAACTCACTTGCAGGGATGGACTGAAGCCATGGGTGGGCCAGGTAAATTTGGGTGTGCTTCCATAGTGACTGTCTTTTTAGCATGGTCCTGGCTCAGGTCATCATACATTTGTTCTACAGTCAAAGGTTTCCTGTTCTGTAAGAGAAAATAGCACAGACTAAATTGAAGTTTCTATATTTCATATTTAGCTTTGAGGAAGTACAAACATATACATAATCAAATATTTTCCACATAAACACATTTTTGTAAAAGTTTAGCTGTTTGTTTCTTATTCAATTTGAGTTATTAGTGAGAAAAAAAAAGTTTTCTTTCAAAAGTTGAATCTAACCCTAACCCTATGCTTAGCTGCCTATAAAGGAGGTTCAAGTATGAAACTCAACTTAAGATGAGTTTTGTTTGCTTGAGCACATACTGGCAACACAGAAAACTTCTCCCAGATACCTCCCCCCAAAACCCCACCCCACGCGTGTCAACAAAGAAATTGAAAACTGAACATATTATAAGCATGAAAGATAAGCCATACAAAAGCAATATAAAAAAAAAATAATTTCAGTAATGACAGATATTGCTGTAATGCTATATAACAAAATTAAGTTTTCATTTTTCAAAACCTATTCACTCCAAGCATTTTCAGAGCCCTGCACTACTTTACTGCTTTTGTTTAGAAACACAGCAGTATGTATATCCTTAGAACTTAAAGAAGATATATAAATAATACAAAGTTAGATGAAGCACATATGCATGAATACTGTTAGCAAATGTCTTGTCTATTAATGTTTTGAATCAAGAAAAAAAGAGTTACAGAGAAAGGAGCATGCCTCATCATATCCAAAGAGCCAGAGTCTAGGAGTTTGGTAATACTTGTCATAAGTTATATTTAAGTCATAGGTTCTTGTCTGAATAATACCACTGTCTCCAGCCAAAGCACCTTCTGTTGAAATGTCTTTCTTTACTGGAACAGATATAGCTGACTGTAATATAAAGAAAGAATGTAGGTCATAAGCAGTGTGCAAAACATTGTTGTCAGCACAGGGAAATTAACAAAAAAGTTGTATTTAATTTCTTGATTGAGAATGATCTAATCTATCTAATGGTTGTTTGGTCTATTTAGTAGTTAGGATAATTCATTGTTTCACCTCATCTTGCTCCTCCAGCATTCCACTCTCTTCAAAAGCTTCCATGTCTTCTGCCTCTTCATCATCATCGTCATCATCATCGTCGTTTTTCTTCACAGCTGATTTTAATGAAGATGTCGTAGAATCCTTCAATTATAAACATAACATTTTCAATTATAAACATAACATTTTTAAGTTATAAACATTACATTAACAAAACATATTCTTTTTAACCTGAAATCTCTAAAAAATAGGAAAATGTCAAATTGCCATGAAATCTGTATGGTAATAAATTGGAGAAAAGATTAAGACTAAATATTTTTAATAGAAATGAAATAGTTCAGAGAATTCAGAATAAAAAGAAATTATTCAGAGTTCACTTAGGCAAAGTTTTATACCACAGACCACCATGTACAGTAGTACTACAGAAAGATTGATAAGTGAAAAAAGTTAAGAGGTCTAAGGTCACTTAGTTATGATAATAAATACACTCAGGACTTTGTGCACTGGAAACTTTTTTTTTTTCAGTTAAGCTGAGATGAATACAAAATTAATGCTACAAATAAATCACAGATCAATGAGAAAAGTAATTACAATTAAAAGCCAGGTGATATTTAGGAGCAATAAAAGTATACTGTTTCTCATCAAAACTTGCCTTGTTTTCTAAAGTCATTTCTCCCATGTCATCTTGTAGAGCACTGACAGCTGGCTCACCTAAATGATAAATAATATATATATATTTCAAATATGGTCATCAATATCTAAACATCAACATAAAAAATGCACAGCTATGGATGAAAAAATAATGAGGGTCTGGTGAGAACTAAGCCTGCAACAAAATCTCTAACAAGGAAAATAAAAAAAATCTTTGAAAAAAAACAACAACATTAAAGCTTATCTAAGGGGAACAACTCTGCACTTGCAACCATATTTCTCAATAATGTATAAGTTATTTCCCATATTCAATATATTGAATGATTTGTTTATTCACATTTTGTTAGGTACAATAAATGATTGTTTTTTTTTTTAACTTGATCTGAGAATGGGTGTGGGAGAAATAATGAGCAAACACATTCAAGGGGACCTAACCCTACATATTTGGCCATATCTAATACTGAAGGATTCATTTCCCTTGTTGGTTTCAAATAAAATAATTAATTACCAGTAATTAATTGACAAATTGATTAATTTTCTTCATTAATTCATGCCTTCTCTATGCCTATGAGTAATTGTGCAAAGTTTCAGCTTGATCTGAGAATGGGTGTGTACAAACTTTTTACCAGAGTATAAACATTGTAAAAATATTGGCCACCTTTCAGAGCTGAGTGCACTTTTGTATGTTTGAATGAGATTCCTAGACTCCAGCAGGATTTAAACTGAAACTCTACAAACCTTATTCCATTATTATTCATCCCAATAACAAAAGAGATGAATTACTGTGCCATATGTTTCTGACATCAGCACACTTACTATGACATCATCACACTTAATATGAGATATTTAAACTTAATATGAGATCATCACAATTACTATGAGGTTCTCACACTAACTATAACATCATCCCACTTACTAACATAGTGATGTGTGTCCACCCATCCTCCATCTTCATCTTCCTCCTCTATCACTTTCTCTTGCTCCTCTTGGTGGTTGTCCATTTGTTTGACTCTTTTGTAGCATGGTACTAAAGAAATATTGTTCACAATTAGAAAAACAAACAAACATAATCTTTGGGTTCCAGTGGTTGATCACTGTGATAGAATCTACAGCTAATGGCAGATAAATATAAAAAATAAACAATCATGATGCATTATTTCACTTTAAGGAAAATTTGTTGTTGCTCATTCAGCCAAAAAGTCTACAATATTAAGAAAGATAAATAATATTCATATGACTCTATCAATTCCTAATTATCCACTGAACCATCACCCAAAAAGATCAACCAAGCTAGTGCAGATGATTAAATTACAGCTTCTGCATGTAACAAAACGAGTAAGAGGACACTGTGACTCACCATTTCTTGTGATCAGAAACTGTTTATCTTTCGGGAGGTAGGCCTTCACCTTGCTTTCATCTCCTGTTGACCATTGCCAAGTTGGACAATGATGAACCAAATGATCCCCTGCTGCCACAAACTTATAATTTGAAACAAAGATGTTTTAATTCCAACAATATTTGTCTAATTTTGAAAATGAAAACATAATATTACTAGATTTTGTCATTATCTAATTTGGTTTTAAATTGCAATCAAGACTAAAATCTATTTCAATCCTTTTAAATGTTCAAAGAATTATTTGCTTCTGTTTACCAAAACTTGTTTAGATTTTTAGTTTCTGCAGCCATTCAACACACACACACAATTACCTCCTCAGGAGTTATGACACCAGTTTCTTTGAACTTGGACTCCTTAAGAATAAAATGAGATTCATCATCAAATATTGTATATATCTCTATTGTCAATATTTATCCCGACATGGAGCAATCAAGAGAAACAAAGTAACCTTCAAACTAAATTAATACTGAATGTCAACAGTCAGAAATGTCTGTTCATTATTTCTGTGTAGAAAATGAATATTGGACTCATTTTGAGCTTCATACAGACCATGATACAGCCACCTTGCCACTAGTACTATACTAGGCCTAGGTTTTATATTGTCTAGTTCTACTTTAGGAGAATTTAAATGATTTGATTAAAACAATTATTATTATAAATATCATTATTATTTATTTATTATTAGCACTAATTCACTATATCTATAATTCATTATCAGTATTTACTTAGTATTAGATAGATTACAAATGATATTGATAGAGTCTAGAGTCAATACTGCCAATAGACATAGAGATTAGTATGAGTACTATAAAACTATAATAAATAGGTCTAATTAATAAATTACGATATTGCCTAAATTACTATAAGACTATACTAAATTTAGATTTAATACTATAGTATTACAAGCATAGAAGTACAAGTATCACTGCATAGTCTGTATCAGTCAGTCACAATCAGTCAGTGTAACTGAGTGTAGTCAGTCACAGTCAGTGTAGTCTGTACTACTGTAGAGTCAGATACGGTCGGTAGAGTTAGAGTAGATACTTAAGTCACAGTGAAGATTGGTAGATTTACCTTTAAAACCGGCGTTAAATATTCAGCTACTCCAAGGGCAGTACCTTTAACTGAATTAATTATGCTCTGCATTGTAAAAACTAGACCCTTTAAGTCTCTAAATCTAGATATCTAGATTAGATCTAGACTCTAGCTAGACCTAGGCAAACTTGACTGGAAAATATTTTGTTTTAGAAAAATCACAAGAGAATGACGAAGACCAAACCGGAAAAGAACTTTTGGGTAACTCCCCCTTTTTTAATAATATATAATTGAGGTCAGATCACAAATGCGTATATTTCATTTATATTTGTATAGATACACATTTGAAACCAAAAGAAAATCCGCTGTCGAGGACAAACGCAGACGGCGAAAAGAAAATCTAAATCGATCACCTGCGGACAATAATATGGTTATGCTTGCCCTGCATGTGGCAAAATATGTAGGTCACAGTTGGGGTTGCGCAGCCACAGGAAATGCTGCATTCATCACTAATCTTCGAACTCGAAGACAAGCCTTATTATTATCATTATTATTATTTCATATAGAGTTAAGCTATCTATTTGGATTATTGGATATTTATATATATAGGCATTATACATATATTTTATTTGTATAATCTAAATATTACCTATGGTTCAATTTTACGTTTACAAAATTAGCCAAAATTTAATAAAATACTCTGAAAGACACAAAGATAAAGGCACATTACTCGTCCCATATGCTAGGACAAATTTGTACAAATACTCCTTCTTCCCTAGTGCTATTAGAGCATGGAATGGGTTGCCTGAGCTAGCTAGGAAAACCAGTGACTTGGCAGAATTTAAGTCATTGATTAATAGCCATGACTAAATGCATGACGCATAGGGCGTAATCATCTTCTTTTTTGAAGTAACGTCTGTATTATATAAGATAAGATAAGAAATTATCATAAAGTACAATCACAATTTCCGATTAAACAATAAAACAATTGCTTGTTATATTTAAGATTTATTATAGGTCTTTAAAGACCAAATTAGGCGCCAACTTGCCTTAACTGACATAGAAGAGAGCACCTGGTTGCATGCGGTTTCAGAACAAGACAGCTGGAGGTCACTCACAAAGGGGATACACATTTGAGAAGAAAATCCGCTACCGAGGACAGACGCAAACGGCGAAAAGAAAATCTTAATCGACCACCGGCGGACAATGGTTATGCTTGCCCTGGATGTGACAAATATGTAGGTCACAGCTTGGGCTGCGTAGATACGGGAAATACTGCATTCCTCATTAATCTTCGGACTCGGACAAGCCTTACGTACTTTTACTATAGGTTTACACAAAAGGGTGGTGCTACTCTCGGAAGAACTTTAACCGTTCTGACGGTCTTCGACGTAGCTAGGCCCTTTTTTTATAAATGTCTTTCAAAACGGACGGACGTTTTGAGTCAATCTTGTTGAAAAACTTTCTAGTAAAAAGATCCTTTAGAGGGTCTGGGGGAGCGCTTTAAGCTCCCCCAGTGGGGTCCGACGCCAAAAGCGTTTCCTAGCATTCTTCACAGCAGAAACGCATTCTCCTGAAGTCTACAGATTATTCATCCTATTCAAAAAGGACCTTTTGAAAATGTACTTGAAAAAAAATTACTGAAACAATTATTAGAAAAAACAAAAAACAACCATGTTGACGTCTTTCTTTTGACAACTACGTGGTCTGGGGAGCTTAAAGCGCTTCCCCAGACGCCAAAACCGTTTTCTTGCATTCTTCACTACAGAAACGCATTCTCCTGACATCTACAGCTCATTATTCATTATTTAAAAAAGGACCTTTTGAATACTGTTTTACTGAAAAATATTCTAATATGAATTTAAACGCCCTTGCTACATTGTAAATACAACCGATTTGTTCCTTGAAAAGATAAGATACCCCACATATTTAGATTAGGACTTTGTGGATCGCCGCCGAAAAAAAAATATTCGAAAAATAATATTTAAAAACAAAATCTCATTTGTAAGATATACATTTTGTTCAATAGGCATGTTTGTAACTTGGTTTCGTTACAGAACTTTAATTCAAAGCTCTAAACAAAAAAAATTGGAAGTAGGAGGAGAAATTAAGTGGGTCAATTAGATTCTACTCTAATTTTTTTTTTTTTTTTTTTGCATTTTTAGGATTCAAGCATATATTGTGAGTTATAGTCTCAAAATTTTTTATACAATAGAAAAATATCAGTATGAGTAAAGGTTGGAAAAAGGTGACTAGGAAATTAATATTTGGTTTCTGATCTCATCTTAATTGTTACTCTTATAATGAACTATTTCGTATGAATACCAAATTTCCAAAACAAAGTCTTTCTTAAAATAACTAAGATAATTGCACACGAATTTGTCTGTCGCCATATTTGACTATTCTGTTTTAAAACGTCATGTTTTCATCTGGAAAGGGGAGAGGGTGGTAGAGTGAAAACGTTAATCATCGCTCCTTTTTATAATTTCTGCTAATGACTGCATTTGACATTAAGAATAGTGGGTCGACTCGATATAAGAATTTAATTTATAACATACTAGTCGACCGGCGGCGTATCATACGCCGCAATTTTGCAAGGCCGGCCTTAGACAACTGCAACCTATGCGACCTCAGTGGGACCCGCACTTTCATAGGACCCGCGCTAATTCTAGGTGCATACATTATTAAATTAAACTATTTTATAACGTATGACAGATTTCCCGCGGCCACCTGTCGATTAACCAGGAGCTACTGGAAATCTCCTGAAATTGCAAAATATACGAAAAAGTCCTGGAAATATCCGGAAAATATTGAAATCTTTTGAAAACTCATACAAATCTCCTGAAATATATAGACAAAAATTGTCATTTTGGGGTGTCATTCAATATGGAAAACACCAATCCTACGCGCGATAAATAAAAACGTGGAATTGTGGAATGTGATGAAATAAGCTTCTCGCGCCTCAAACTATTGAAGATTTACTTGAGGTCAACAATTCTCGTAGATAGATTGAAGCATTTGGTAATTCTTGCTATTGAGCGTGATCTATGTAGGAAATATAACTTTTATGATACACTGTATGACTTCGCTACACGCAAGGCTCGTAAAGTAGGCCTAGTTCTGAATATCTTATCTTATCTTATGTAATACAAACGTTACTTCAAAAAAGAAGATGATTACGTCCTACGCGTCATGCATTTAGTCATGCAAATTAACCAATGACTTAAATTCTGCCAAGTCACTGGTTTTCCTAGCTAGCTCAGGCAACCCATTTCATACTCTAATAGCACTAGGGAAGAAGGAGTATTTGTACAAATTTGTCCTAGCATATGGGACGAGGAATGTGCATGTATCTTTGTGTCTTTCACAGTATTTTATTAAATTTTGTAAAATGCAAAGACGAATTTATTTTCTAATACAAACTCTTAATTTTCAGTTATTATCGTATCCTTATCTGAAATTGGCCCCGTGAACTTTGTTCCACAACAGATGAGTCCAGCCCTGATATTTAGTGACGGGTGAATACAGAGTAGATTACTTATTTTCTACCCCCCCCCTACTCCATTGTGTACACCCCGTCGCTAAAAATACGTGGGGTAGAAATAAATAAAAGTGTGATCTTTCCATGACTTCTTGGTCGGTGAATAAAACATGTTCTACCCCCTCTTTTTTTTATCGTATGGTAACTCTAGATCGACTTTTAGAAATAAAAGAGTGATCTTTCCTTTACGTAGTGTCCAAACTGTTGAGCCATAAAGAGAATTATATATATAGATATAAATTATATTAGTGACATATTATTTTTTTATTTTGTAATTTCTTAATTAAAATACAAAAAGAAAGAAGTATTCGTTTGTCCGATGGGCGGAAGATAATTGCATGTATCGCCCCTCCCACCTAGTACAACCCTTTTTCATTTCATATTTACTAATGATAAAATTTGAGATCAGAGTCTGTGTGCGACATGATATACAAATGGGTTTAAACATCAATGTGTACCTTATATTATATAGATATTCAACTAATTTTGTTCACAAACTATGATTTCTCCATAAAAATAGGACCCCCACCCACTCAGAGGGCTAGAGTGGGGAGGGCAGTAGAAGCACTCACCCCCCCCCCACACACACACATCAACGAATCGGCTAAGATACCAGAAGTGTAGCGATATAATATAAAAATTATATAGTAATTCAACTAATTTTGTTCATAAACTATGATTTCTAAATAAAAGTAGGACCGCCCCCCCCCCCCACTCAAAGAGCTTAGGTGGGAAGGGCAGTAGATGTATTCGCCCCCCCCCCCCCACCCAGTCGGCTAACAGGGGAGCGATATAATATAAAGATCGGTTAAAATACCAATAACAAGTTTTAATTATATATATATATTATTGATTCTGTTAACAAGCTGTGATTTCTACAAATAAATTGGACCGCCCCCCCCCTCTTCCGAGAGGGGGGCGATCGCTCCTACCGCCCCCCCCCCCCCGGATCCGCCAGTGCGAGTGGGGCAACCTCCCTTGGCATGGAGCCTGAAAAGAGAGGGAGTGCGATAGCGAGATTTTTTCCCCATACAGCCAATGATACAAATATAATCTTACATTATAAATTCGAAAATACAGTACTAATCTCTCATAAACCATGACTTGTTAATCAATATTTTAGAAACCTTTACCTGCATCTGTACCAATCATAATCATTATTGACATAATAGAGTGAGGGCTTGAGAGACTTAAATCCTTTCTTTCAAAAGCACTGGAGAAATTCCCTTGGTCATGCGCAGTGCACCAAACGGTATGTCAAGCTTCTCAAACCTGTCGAAACGGAATTCGACATTTCTATGGCAGAGGTACACAGAGAGCTAAGTTTAGTCTGAACTGTGCAAAAGTACGAAGCAATTGGATAATGAACCGTCCTGCACTGTGATTATAATAGCTTATCCAAACCTGGGTAGCCCCCACCAAGTAGGAGGCCCGATCAAGGCACCTTTTATAGGCCCTACTCTTATAATCCCCGGACTTTATGGGATTTATCTTAACACTGAAACCATTTTGCTATTTCTATCTAACGATGATTGCAAGAGCATTATGAAAGTTTAAAGGCTGCTCGATGGCTGGGGTTTCTGACGGGTCAGAGAGTCTGCAATGGGTTTACAGATCACGCCTAAGTCACTAGGTATTCACTGCATTGTTACAAGAGAGACGTAGCGTTTGCTTAAATTGTTTGAAACATTTGTATGGTCCGAGGCTTTATAAAGCCTGTAGTAGATTTATGGATTGCCAATTAGTTATAATGACAATTCTTGTTTCTTTAAGTGCCCCTCGTCTATTCAAGAGTCATTGTCAAAAGGGCATCACTATAATCTATACCAACTGCCTCTTGGTTTTGCACAACAATAAGGTAGAAAATTGTGGTTCCATTTGTGACATTGCTTGATGTTATTTCTATTTCAGTGTTCTGGATTTCCTCCTTTAAAAAATAAATAAAATGACAGCTCCAGGGGGTTCAGAAGAAATTATTATTATCATCTCTTTTGTTTATTTTCCATGGCGATGATCAGCATAGGAACAAGTAAGCATACAATTCGAAGATAATCAAACAACCAAACTGAGTCCAATCTTACATAACATTTTGTACTGCAAACGCGTCATAATTAGAGGCGCTCAATCCCACTAAAGTTGTGGTATGTATTGCTATGGAGTGTGTAAGGAAGAGCTGTTAAGTACAAGAAACTACATCGACATATGGATCTATCACTACATCCACCATGTGCGGCAGAAAACAGCGATTCATATTTCTCCCACCTCACTCTACTGTCGTTGAATTCTTCTTATTTCTCTATATATAGAAGCTCTGCCTGTAAGTCCATGTTGAACGTCTACCTGTAGTCCCCGTTGAGCTTGTATACTATGTCCTTGTTGAACGTCGGTGTTTGTTCCCTGACATTTGTCACTCTGTTATTGATTTCAACAGATAGGAAAGCAAAGCTAAGAAAAACTGTTAGCTAGAATTGATTGATAGAAAGCCTAACAGCGAGAAATACGCAGGAGGACAACACGGCAGGCATAGAAAAAGGACAGTGAAGGAAGCGCAGAAAGGCTGTAACTTTGAAGTTATTAATTAAAAGCCGATGCACTAAATTAGATTATGAAATAAAAGTTTACATTAATAGACTTAAAAAAAAAAAAAAGCAAACGGTAACAAATGTTCTTATCTTTCCAAAGTCGGGACGTATGGTCGCCTTAGACAGGACCACCAAATCAAATACCTTGCTCATAGTACTGACTTACTCTTGTAGTTATTGCAGTCACTTTTGTCGGTTTTGTTCTTAACAAGTCTGGTTACGTTTATATGAAACTCATTCTGTATCTTTCTTGTAGGATCTTTCTTGTATGTTTGGATTTCTGCGAATTTTCGACCATTTCACCAAATTTTACATACAAGCTGATGTTCGATGACAACACCAGAATCAATTAAACAAAATCAACCAATTGGTCATGATTGATTAATTTTGTTTTATATATAAAATGCACTAAGCTAAGAAGAGAATTAGTAGGCGATTGGAAAATAAAGAAAATACACGAGAAACAAGGAGAAATAATGAATCAGCAGAACTTGCAAGACTTGATGCTCTAAAGATTCAAAGATAAAATGAAGGGGGGTTTAAACTCAAAACCCCTTCGGCTACGCTCATAGAATTTTGAGTGGGAATTAGCTTTTTTATATTGAAGAAGGGGTTTTATCGTAAATTTCGGAGGGGGTTTTAAAATCAAAATCGTCCTTAACTGTGCTCTTGGAATTTGGGGATTGTTGTTTGCATTTTTTTGTTTGTTTTTGTTTTATAGAAGAGGGGAACTCAAAGCCAGCTAGGCTGCGCTAGGGCAAGTAATGGTTTATTATTAAAATCTCACCTAAAATAAACAAAATCAAAGCAAAAAATCAGTCATTAAACTCCGATCCCCCCTGTAGAGGGAGGGGCGATTTCATTTCGGGGGGGGGGGGGGGTCCCATGATATATATATATATAAAGACATTAATCTGTGGTTGAAAATTAGTGTAAAAGTTTAAGACTAAAAAGGCGAAAATAATACATACTAAAAAAAAAAAAAAAAAAAAAAAAAAAAACTCTTATATTAAACGCACAAAAGGCTAAAGGTAGAAAGTATTTTTTCGCTGGGCCTCACTAAACATTTAGCCCAAAAATTTTGGTAGTGAGAAATTAAAGTTTCAAAGCGTTGGTCGCGTTTAGTATGAGTTAAAGTGAAATTGGCATTGATATAAGCATTGTTGTTGTTTTTAAATATATATATATATATATATATTTTGTTTACTATTTCTATAAATTATTTATAAATTGGTGTTGAAGGATAGGTCCAAAGTTGGTAGGCTATAAAATATACTAAACTTGCAGCACTATTTTCTTCAACGTTCAAATAATCGCTTCCTGTGTCAAAACTATGGCCGACAAACACTTGCAGAACTACGTCGTCTGAAATTAACTTCCAGTAAAAACTATTCTAGACTTGAGACTAGATTGTCACTAGATGCTTGCCCTTTGAATTGGATACCCCTAGATTGCTATCGAAATGTCCTCTGGAAAGCTTGCTGAAGCTTTAACAAGTGAAGAAAGACGACAACTTGCCGAGTTCAACAGGTTAAACAGTTGACGTCTTTTCTTATTGTTATTCAGTTTTTGTCTAGAATTGTAGAATGCCTAAGTAAGACGTGTAGATCTAAGTAAAAAAAGTTAAATTAACTAGTAAGACCAGTCCATTGAGTGTTATTTAGTGAAGTATAAAGTGTGTAGATCTAGCAGGGGCGTAGCTAGGAAGTTTCCATCCTTTGGGGGCCCAGGGGGCTTGATCTCTTACTCTTTTGCAACTTTTGGGGTCCCTACATTTTTGGTAATATTTAATTTTTAAATTTAATGTTAAAACACTCATTTCGTGGGGGCCCAGGTGGATTTTCAAATACTCCCCCCACCCTAGCTATGCCACTGAGATCTAGAAGTAGTAATTTTGATTTAGTTTATTTACATTTTAAAGTAAAAAAATAAATAAATAAAGAACTTGAAGACTAAAATTACTAGTCTACAGAGGCTAAATATCTCTAGATCTAACCGTATATTTGTAAAATACCACTCAAACCACTGTCAGTGACGCACTCATTGATCATGAGATCTTTTAAACTGTCATATATATATTCGCATAAAATTTTGTGCACAGGACTTTCATAGCTTCGTTTTACCTCATAGATGCTTGCTAAGAACGTTTTTTTGACTTTTGATAGATTCGCAACCTTAGGACCACTATTCACCAAAAACCACAAGCTTTCTATCAAACCTCAAAAACAAAGTTTTACTGCTGCAGGGGTGAAAATTTTATTAGAAAATACGATAAACATGCATAATGCATATATATATATGTAACCCTGTGGATCAAAAACAAAAAACACCTTAGACACATTTCAAATTTTGCAATTAAGCCCATCTCTATTTTAATAACACACATCATAGGCCACTGATCTCCTCACTGCTATACAACAATGCAATGACCAAAACACCCGCCTGCAGATCGAAAACATACTTATTTACATGTCAGGCACCCTCCAACCTCACAGGATCAACAACCAACACTCTTTTATTTAATATGCGATGGGCACTAACGCTACCCTCTTTTCCCATTCATCTTTGCCAGACATCTCGCCCCCTTCCGATTTCCAGTGCTTTTACACTAGTGTAGCTCATTTCTTTTTTTGCCTCGATATTTTGTGTACTGAAGCTGAAGAAAAATCATCAGAAGAACTAATTTTTTGTTTTTGGCGGGGGGGGGGGGGGGGGGGGGGGTTAAGTGAAAGTGCTACTAAATTAATGGGCCCAAAATATGAGTATGTACATGTGTTGGGGGCGCATTATGAGGAGGGTTTTTCCAAATCAATACAAAAGTCTTTGATGGAGAAATTACGACGCACAGGTTAAAATAAACAAAATGGAGGTTCCTGATATAGAATTACAGAGAAGAAAAGAGAGCGAGCCCAGTAAAAGATAAGGCAGGAATAATTCACACATATGCTCCTTCTTTCTTATGGTCATTAGACAATGGAACAGGTTTTAAAGCGAGGGTTGGACTTTACAGTCATGTTCAAGTTCCTATGAAATAAGAAATTTGCTCATCTACGACCACCACAGCTACATGGTTTAACTGTTGTTTTTATTTTTTCTACAGCTGTTTATATGGATATATTAAATTTGAAGACAACGACAAGTGTAGTAAAAAGCTACTTATACAAAAGGTAAGTGTCTCATTTCTCTTTATTTTAAACTAAAAAAACCCAACTCATTTACATATTTGTTGTTTTTTTTTTGAGCACTTTGTAAATTTTGTAAGTGGGGAGTCTATGTGCTGACTAGACAGTAAGCCTCATGAACTCCTACTTCAGCCACCGCTTACTCCTTATGGTGTTGAACAAAGCTGCTACTTTTATAAACTGTCACTTGAATATATATATATTGTTTCTAACTGTAGGGTATAGCATATTATGATAGAGTGATCAGGGACAAGATGAAAGCTGCTGGTCTAGGGTCTTCCTTTACACCTATGGATAGTCAGAAGAGAGCAGAGCTTCAGAAAAAAGTAAACGTTGATCCAAATATTTATTGTCACTTGGGTCATCTGCATCTTTTGCTAGAAGACTTCCCTAAAGGTATTTATTATATTGTGTTCTTCTTAATTGTAATTAGAGAGAGCAATCTTATTGTTAGTCTATCACCTGATTGACTTACTGAAAGTCTGTTCGCCTCACTAATTCCTCATTAAAACTAAAGCTAAAAAAAGCAGTGTTTTTGAAAAGAAAAGGCCAATGTTTTTTGTTTTTTTTTAAATATAATTTGCAATTTTAAAAGTTTTTGATATAGATTTACATAAAAAAAAATGAAAACATTTATGTTAAACAAGCTTAATTACTTATCTTAATAACATAAATTTATGTTATCATATTCAAACATATCAGTAGTATAGTTAATTACATTTTTAACTGTACAAAGTGCTTTGTGTGCTGTTGTCAAGACTTTGATCTTCCATCTGTTTATGTTACAATTATGTAAATATATTACGATGGTTTATGTTATAATATTATTGCATATAGCAGTATTATACTTTAAGTTGAGTGTCTCGATATCAAGGGTTTATTATAAATTAATGTATTCTATTTTGCTATTACAAAATTTCTTTCATGTTGGTTCTTGTTGTATGACAGTTGACTGGACTTCAAAGAATAAATGTCAAGAAAATTCCGATTATAATGTAAAAAGATATTCTCTTAAATTTTCAAGGAATAAACAATAGACGAGAAAGAGCTGCCTCAAATTGGGGATATTGGCTAGATTTAAGGGTTCTTCGCTTGGTGTTGTGTTCAGTCTATTCTCACAAAATATTCTGTTTTCTATATTTCATAATGTCATAAATGGTAAGAAGGAGGCCTGCATAAAATGTGTTACTGCTTGGACAATAAATAGGGTCTCTAAATAATTTGCAGTTGTGTCCAAGAGGGTACCCCAACAAAATAGCACGAACAAAATAGTGCGGAAAAACTATATTTCAGTCATTTTGAAAGAAATATATAGTAAAATATGAATAGAGCCAATATTTTTTTTGTGTTACAAAGTTATCATTATTTTTCAGTCATTTTGTAGGAAACGCTTTAGATATCTTAAAACATAAATATGCAAACAGTAAGCAAAAATTAAAATAAGCTAAAATGAATAATTTCAAAATATATCATTTATTGACATTCCAAAAGTGTACTTTGAAAACAGGCAAAGATACTTGTCAGATTTGTACACACACACAAACTTTAACAAAGTTAAATTGTAGGAAAAATTTCATCACTGCTTGAACAGGATCACCACATTTCAAAATCCTATTTTTAGCAGGTTATGCATTTTAAACATTGGTGAAAAAGGGAAATAATATAAAACTTAAAGTACTCTTGTTCTCTGCAAATATGGCATAATTTCAGATGTATTGATATTGAAAAAGATAGAGACATCAACAAAAAATGCTGCTCAGGACATCAAATTACTCCGGTACTTTTATACACATCATTTATAAGTTCGTGCTATTTGGTCGGGTCACCGTCCCAGAGAACTATGACAAATAATAGTCGTAATGCTTATTTCCATTGACTCAGTTTTTTTTTTTTTTTTATTTAAAGCAATGTCTGCTTATCAGAAGTTTTACAATGTTCAGCCGCATTACTGGAAGGTGAGAATGATCATTTCTTATCATTAAAAATTGATTGAAAATGGTAAATACATTAAATAATATTACCTTCTCATCTATCACAGAACACCCATTGCTAAATAATATGTGCAATATTTCTTGGAAACTATAAAATGTTAAAAAAAAAAAAATAATAATCCTAATGCATTTATAAACCTAATACAAAAAAATAAAAAAAATATAAACTGTATTGCACAACATAATAATTGTTTATATTTAAAATTTGAATTGAGGAGAGAAAAAAAAGTCTACAGTTGATTTAAATTTATAACTTACTCTATTTGTACTTAGAATTAGTAGTGTACCTTTTTTTTTTTTATTTTTGTTTTTTATCTTTTGTATTGGTTGATATTGTTTTTGTTTTAGGATGCAGCCTTCTTATATGGACTTGGTCTAGTTTACTTCCATTTCAATGCTTATAAATGGTGAGCAGCTTTTAATTTTTTTTATGAGATTTGGCCATTAATTTTGTGTAATCTATCTATCTGTCATGATTAGATCTCAACAACTTTATCTCAAAATGTCTTTAACATTCTAATTTCACCTTCTTCTGTATAGAAAATACAATAAAAATAATATAGAAAACCTTGCTGGACAAAGTAAAAACAAAGGATGTTTAGGCTTCATAGCTTCAAACAATAAAAAAAGATGAACAATTGAAACAAATTTTGCTTATAGTTAACTGATGTCTGATGTTGTCTATCGAAGCAGAAAGGAGTGAGCTGAACTGCTGTAAAACCACTAGAAATGGGAAGGGAGTGGTGTGGTCTGTTTAATTTAATTTGGGAAGAGGTGGAATGTTCAAAGAAAAGTGTGAATAGTTTGTTGTTGATCCCATGGGTGTGGGGGGTGCCTAACATGTGAATAAGTTTATTCTCATATTTAAAATAATCTTATTTTCAATATGTGTTTTTGTCATTGTAGTGTTTTATCCCAGTGATGAGTAGTTCAGTGGTATCCCTATGTTGTGTGCTATTAGAATGAATGAAAATTGGCTTAGTTACATGATTTATGATTCCAGGAGTACCTTCCATATTTGATTTTTAATGGAAAAGGTTTGCTATCAGAAGACATCAGTTGCATAAGAACTTTGCAAGCTGCAAAATATCATGAAATTGGATTTTCCATAACTTTTCTAGTTTTCAAGATCTAAGTGTGACTGTGGCATTTTTTACGTCTCGAGAGACGATCATTTCCCTTTGCAACTTCTTGTGTGACTAAAGAGGCCTATCCTTGATACACAGCTGCGATCGCAGGTTGGGCATATTTAATCACCAGGTGCCGTTGCATTTTCACCCTTCTTTCTGCTTCTGTTGTGTATGGCATCTGCAATCTGTGACCCTTCCTTTATGCTCTCTCTCCATGTGGATCTGTCCAGTGCCACCTCTTCCCAGTTGCCAGTGTCGATTTTGAAGAGCTTCATGTCGCGCTTGCATACATCCGTATAACGTAAAAGTGGGCGACCAGCGGCTCTCCTGCCTTCTATTAGATCGCCATACAGGATGTCCTGTGGAAGTCGACCTACTGGCATTCTACAAACGTGGCCAAGCCAGCCAAGGCGTCTGCTGCTGATAACAGAGCGGATGTCCTGGCACCCTGCTCTTTGTAGCACTTCCTCACTCATTGGTTATCTTATCTTGCCACCTTATTTTAAAGATCCGCCTTAGGCATCAGAGGTGAAAGACATTCAGCTTCTTTTCCTGCTATGAGTAGGTTGACCATGTTTCACTTCCGTACAGCAAGGTGCTCAACACACAGGTCGGTAGACTAGGGCTTTAGTACTGCTAGTCTGCAATATGTTGTCCCAAACTCTTTTCTGCAACCGTGACATGGTGGCCATTGTCTTGGCTATCCTGTTGTTTATGTCTTTATCCAGTAGAGTGTTGTTGGATATGATGGAGCCAAGGTAACAAAAGTGATCAACAATTTCTAGTGGTTGGCCATTAATGCTTACTTGTTTTGGACAAATATCTTAGTCTTGCTTTGACTGACGTTTAAGCTGAAATTCTGGCAAGCAGCAGATAGTTTGTCAACCAGGGACTGTAGCTGAATATCAGAATCAGCCACAATAGCTGCATCATCAGCATACAGGAGTTCCCTGACGAGTAGCTTCCTAACCTTGGTTTTTGCCCGCAGCCTTGATACATTAAATAGTTTTCCAGAGGATCTTGTATGGAGAAACACGCCTTCGTTTATGTCCTTGTACGCATAATGCAGTAGACAGGAGAAGAATATACCAAACAGAGTAGGTGCGAGCACACATCCCTGCTTGACACCACTGCAAACCTCAAAAGGTGCTGATTGGGCTCCATTGAATTTGACAGTACATTTAGTTTCCTCGTGAAAACACTCAATGAACTTAAGTAGTTTGGGAGGGCAACCTATTTTCCTCAGGAGTTTGAAAAGGCTACTTCTGCTGACCATGTCAAAAGCTTTAGTCAGATCAACAAAAACAATGTAAAGGGGTCTGTTTTTCTCTCTGAATTTCTCCTGCAGTAGTCGTAGAGAAGATATCATGTCTATAGTGGATCTACCACTCCTGAATCCACACTGAGACTCTGGGTAGACTCTAGAAGCTATTACTTACAGCCTGGATAGTGCCACTCTAGCAAAGATTTGGCCCACTATACTGAGGAGAGAGATACCCCTGTAATTGTTGCAGTCACTCCGATCCCCTTTGTTCTTGTATATTGTGACTATAGTTGCGTCATGCATGTCCTGTGGGACATGACCTGTTTCCCAACAGCAGCAGGAGAATATAGAGTTCAGGGAGCAGGAGTGATTCGTTGACTTTCACTACAATACTGGGATACCATCACTCCCTGGAGATTTTGTATTTTTTATGCAGTTAATTGTTTTTTTGAGGTCACTAAGGCTCGGAAGCTCATCTAGGCATTCCAGTACTGGAAGATCTGGTAGAGAAGCCGGGGTGACATCGTCTACTGTATTCTGTGTGGCATAGACTTTGAGGTAGTGTTCTGTCCATCGTTCTTGCTGCTTGGTTTGATCTGTAATTTTTTCACCTGATTTGGATAGAAGGGGGGCAGGCTTAGACACTGTTGGACCCAGGGCCGCTTTATATGCCATCAAAAAGAGCGTTGCTATTTCCTGAGTGGAGACTGTCTTGGATTCTGTTGCAGGTATCCCTCCAAAAGTTGTTAGCACATTTTCTAGCCATTTGTTTCGCCTCTTTATTAGCACTTTTGAAGGCCTTCAAAGATTTTGGACTAGGCTATGTCCTGTGAGCGAGGTGTGCAGATCGCTTTTTCTCGATGCAAGGTTCCATGTGTGCTAGACCACACAAAAACTGATAGAAGCTTTTCTCCTTTTTTTGGCCACTAAAAAGCCAGATCACAAAAAAAATATTATCCTAATTTCATGATTGGCTTCTGTCTCATGGCCTCTGTTATGTCTTATAGCAGATGTGCCCATGGAGTGCAAGTGGTACAACCACCCCAGGCTCCACATCTTGGGAGGGGGGGGGGGGCAAGGTAAGAGAATCTTTTCACCTTCAGTCCATTGTACAAATATTCGTGGCTATGATATGACACTCCCCCATGGCCCTGCCCACTGCTAAGTCTACCATTGCTTGTAGCCTCTGTTATGTCTCATTGCCTGTTTTGTTTTAAGGTCTTACTTTGTTTTAGCAGTCAATCTAATGTTTTATTGAGTATTCCTGTGTGGCCTAACTAATATTTTCTACTGTTACATTTAGATGGTGTGTTAATATTGAAGCTAAGATTATCTTAGTTTTGGGAGGTTATTTTAGCGAGCTGCTGCTGAAGTGGTTCTCTTAGATTTGTGAGTTGGGTGTGCATTTCTTTTTAAGGCTTAGAACAGTTATAGTGAAATGTAATAATTATTATTTATCTTTTTCAATGAAAAAGAAGCAAAATATAAAAATCCCTTCTTATTAGATATCAAACAAAATTATTAATCATCAATAATTATGTGAATACTGAAAGATTAAATGCCCTTATTGATATCAAACAAAATAATTAATCTCCATTAATTAATGGACTAATTGGTACTTTTTAAAAATTTATTAATTCATGTTTTGTCTATAAAAAAACAACTTAAGTTCCCTTTTTAGACCTTGTGATCTATGGGGCAGATAATGTTAAGGTCATCGGTACAATGACCAACCAACTTTATTTTTCCCCAAATAATGTCAGGTAACCATTAGAGCTTGGTGGTGTTCTAAAGAAGATCTCGAAAGTAAAAATCCCAGCATTCGAACCCAGAACCCCTGGTCCAGGAGCGAAACATTTTACCACTCAACCATCACGCTTTCATGCCTTTTCCATGGCTATGAATAATTGTGTTAATTTTCAATTTGCTTAGAGAATGGGTGTGGGAGGAATAACGTGTGCAAATGTTGAATGGTCAGATAACAGTTAGGGCAGGATCCGAAAAGTGTTTTTCTGATAAAGGGGATATGGGTATGTCATGGGTTTGTGTTTGGTAACTGTCTTTGGATCATTGTGCTTATAACTACAGGCATCTTAAATGTTCTCCTAAAGCTTTGAATAAGGTTTTTATGATTCTACAATTAGGCCCACTATCTAGTTGCACATAAAGAATATACAAATGTAATTAGGCCCACTGTCTAATTGTAGATCAAGAACCTACAAGTCTAATTTATCTCAGTGTTTAGTTGTAGATCAAGAACCTACATTACTACAAGTCTAATTTAGGCCCACTGTTTAGTTGTAGATCAAGAACCTACAAGTTTAATTGGATGGTTGCCTGGTCATCTTCAACTCTGAAGGAACATCCGAAACATGTAAAACAAACAAAGAAACAAACATTTTATAATTTGGCCCACTGTCTAATTGTAGATCAAGAACCTACAAGTCTAAAATAATCAAAAAGATCCAAAGTTTTTTTTTTCTTAAGCTACCAGTGAGAAGAAAAACCAACTGCAAAATTGACAAAAAAAACATTTTAATAAATCCTTTTTTAAAAAAAAAGCTTAAGTGAAGTGTTATTGTGTCATTTAGTTTGGATCAGTCATGTAATTAAATGTGTAATAGATCTAGATCAACAACAATTTAGACTAGTGACCTTTAAAGGGGCAAATTCAGCTTCAGTACTACAGTCAAGTACAATTTATTTCCCTTGTTCGAGATACGGTACCAAACAAAATAATTAATTACCAGTATTTAATTAACTAATTGGTTTTTAATTTTTGGCACCCCCGAAAGGGGAAAAGATGCTATTAGTTTAGATCCGTTAAACTAGAAAAGATAGTGAAAATCCAACATCATAATATTAATAGATGACTATTTACCATATTTTTTAAACACATTTATGCGAATGGTTGTAGACTTTTTATTTAATAAAATATTTTTTGTACATTAGTATTCCTACGTGATGTAAGTTCTGTTCTACTAAGTACTACATTTACCCAGAAATAATGTTTACTTTTTTTAAGAGAAAAAAAATCTATTTAGTATGCATATAAGTTGGACATCATTTAAAACAACATTTGATAAGTAGGTTTTCATATTATCGCGTGAACTGCAGTGCGGAGGTGGACAATCAAAACACTAAAGTACTTTTTTTTTTTGTTTTTTTTTTGAGGATTTGAATAAGAGATTGACCCTTTACAAAACAATTAGATCAATTAGATATTCATTATAAGACATCAGTTAGGAAAGGTTCGCATTCAACTTCCTAATTATTTTCACCTATCCCTTGGTCTGCTTGACCGCTGGGGCACCACACAAGATCTGTCAACCTTCTTTCTCCATTCTGCCATTTGTCTTTGACTGAATTTAATTCTGATGTTCTTTCTGAAAATATTGATACCTGCCGTTTTACCTGCCTGGGTGTACCTTTTCTTAGGCCGATTTTGAGTTTGTGTTTCCACACAAACTGTCTTTGTAACCTTGTTTAAATTGTTTCTTGTGTTGTCAGGTAAAAGATATAATAGTTGAAAATTTCAGCTTCATCAAGATGGAGCAATACATGTGTGAAAACTTTTCACCAAACCGTGTGCTGATATAATAGCTTTTAAAATCCTTTTTTTTCTATAATCAAAGCTTATTTTTATATAAGTTACGAACTGCTCAATAAATCCATATCTCTCAAAAATTTATTTCTCTTTTCCTATATCAAACAAAATTATTTAATTACCACTAATTAATTATTTTTTTTGTTTTTGTATTGATTCATGCTTTGTTAGGGAATAACGAATAATTGTGCAAAGGTCTGTGAATGGGATGTGGGAGAAAACGTGTTCCAAATTTCATTTCGTACCAAACAAACAGAATGAGTTGATAGGTCTATAAGCTAAAAAGTCACTAGAGTTCTGATGAGGGTGAATGAATGGGTTAGGGCGTTAGGAGAGAGTAAAGATCCCAATATCTCAATAAAGAAGATGCCACACCAGTGTAGATGGCCATTCTCCATTACCTGTCCTAATAATGTAAACAGATTTTTTTTTGAGACATCAATTACTTTAAAAAAAATATTAATATTGACATCAATATAGAATCTCTATAGAATGGGACACCCCTTCTATTTTTAGCTCCCCCCCCCCCCCCACCAAGAAAAATAAACCCTCCGTCGTCATCAGACTAGTGGCGAGAATGAGGACGACGACCTTTTTAACTGAGCATGCCCGATGACCTTTCCATTTTCGGCATCGTGACCTTTTAGCCCAAAAGATTTGGCCTGGCGTGTGTATGTGTGACGGTGCGATTAGTTTTCGGTAGGATACATGACCGTGGTTGTCTTGAAATAGTTTAAGCGTACACCTAGAGATGTCCTAAGAGTCCTATTGTTGTTGCAATTACTTGTAGCGATTCTTACATTGTCTCTTAGTGCTGGCTAACACGCTAAAGCAGTGAGATCTTTGTTGTTGCTATAGGGAAAACGAGAGAAATATTAAAATAGAGCGATTCATTAACCATGAGACTGCGGGTAGTTTGTGTCTGCTTAGTATCGCAAGAAAGCTTTAGATCTAGATCTACGAAGCTTTAGTGGTTTGACCCTAATCATGTGTGTGTGTGTAACTAGCTTTACGTTGTAGATCTACATTTAGTTTGAAGTGATTGTCTGTTTACTGAGGTTAAGGACTTGGACAATATACTTTATGTTGTTGAATTGGACTTTATGTATTTATGTTATAATATTCTTGAGGACTATTGGATTGAAAAGCGAAAAAAAAACAAAACAGGCAAGTAAATTATGAAAGTCTAGCACACCACATATGACCACTTTGTCTGTGGGAGGTGGTTTGTCTTCATGGGATATGTAAAAAAAAAAAAACCCATTGTAGTTCAAAAATATCTAGATCTATCATCTATGTCTAGATAATATTTCTTGTATTTAAAAAAATTATAACTTTTTTAATTTCAATTTTATTTTTCATTTATTATTTTATTATGCACAAGCTTATTATTGTAATTAATTAGTTTCTTGGTATGGCCATTAACTGCTTTATATATGTCTTTATAGTTCATGGTTTGTAGTGCCATCTTAAACAGCATCACCACTGACAGAAAAACTTTGAATTCTTTGTATTCTCTTTACCCTGACTTTTAGCACACATTCCAAACTCGGGAGAGGTGAGGGCTAACTTAGTTTTTGCTTTTACTAGGCCTATACAACTAGAAAATACACACACACACACAATGATGATCTTCATTAGTTTTTTTTTTTTTAACGCACAAAATTATTAGGTAAAATCTTTGCGTAGGTAGGCCTACATATGCTTGCATATATTGAAGTGCATAGAGTTTAATATGTTGTTTTTTCGAATTGTGTGTGTGTGTGTGTAAACAATGGCCTATAACAGAAATACTCCTCGTCTAGTCAACTGCTGCCACCAAGCAAGCGTTCACGCCGTGTCGCATGGGACGTGGCGGGTGCAGGCTGTGCTAGGCAAGGGATGTGTGGTTCTGTACTTTCTAGATCTTGAAGCCCTCAAGTCTGGGTTAGTGTGATGTAACCAGGTCCCATATGGCACTGTCTGGTGGGTGGGGGTGCTCAACGTAAGACTAGAGCACAAAAGAACTTTGAGCAGTTTAGGCAGATCTTTAGAGCTAGTTGCTTCTTTCTCGAACTGATGGCGAGGTATCTACTGCTTTGTTAGAGGAACTTTAAGGGACAGACTTATTTTAATCCATATATCAGATGTCTCGTGACTCACTTTGTTCGATATATCCGATGATCTGTTTGAATGTATTCTGTGTATCCGATTTCTGATTCATTTAGTTTGGTATATCCGATCTCTTGATTCATTTAGTTTGGTATATCCAATATTCATTCTTCCCTTTAAATATGATATGACAATCATTGTTCTAAATGATTTCTATTCCAAATATCCATTTTCAAAGTTTTAGCCTACTTTTGATGTGATTTTGTATAGAAATGTAATATTTAAACCATATGTAATAGTCTGGGCGTAGGAAACACATGTAAACCACAGGTAAACAACCCTTGTAGGCTGTGGCTGACAGGAGGCATATTATTTCCGACATATATGTCACGGGCCCCATCAATGATCGACTCCAATGGAATCGATTCTCCACTACGGGCAGACATTTTGACGAATCGGATAGCACCTCTCCTGAGCCCGGATCTAGCCCATAGAGAAGTTTGTAAACACGGGCACGATTATTACTTTGAGTTCTTCAATAGCTATGCCATATTCTATGAAGAGTCTGCCAGTCAATACATGATATCTAGGAGTAAGTTTTGCCAACGAGCTGGTAATAGCTCTTGCTCTTATTGCAGGGGCGGACTGGGTATCAAAATCGGCAGGGCATTACCATATAAACCGGCCCACAAATGGCAAGTCATATATTTTCGGTGGGGGGGGGGATTTTTAACCCACTACGCAATTTATATATATATATATATATATATATATATATATATTAGTGTGTGTATATGTAATTAATCTTCATTACATTCTGATCTTTCATTCTTTCAAACGTTTTTTCTACCCTAGAATACTCTCTTCCTATAATTATTGGAAAGACAGCATACACCGCCAAAGGGCAGCTAGAAAGTCCGGGGAAGCGCTGCGAGCCCGAAACCAAGCATTATTTCCGTTATTTTAAGCTTTAAAAATGCATATTCTGAGGTATCTACAGTACATTTAGCCTGCTACTCTTCCGCTAAAAAAAAATCAAAAACCATATCTGCTATTCAATGGAGTCCAGCGACTGGTAGAAAATGGTAAAATGCTTTAGTTTTTGTATTGGCGGGGTAAGGGAAACCACAAAACCCCTTTCGGCTACGCTCATGAAATTTGGTGACTGTAGTTAGCTTAAGTTGGTTGCACTGGGGCAGTAAGTAAAGTTTCCCTTTCAGACAATGAGGTCTGAGGCAAGTGATGATTTGAAGATCCTCCCCTCCCGGCTACGCCCATGTGTTATAATATAAGTGTAAGCCTAATTCTCTACAAAATATATAAAGTTTGATAACGCATCGAAAACTGGATGTATGCATTCTTAGGCTTACAAAATGTATTCTATTTATACATGTATGTAGTCTAAAAACAATAAGCAATGCAATAGCAGCCTAATGAGTTTGAAGCTTTTTGGTATTACTTATAGATTACAGACGTTTCTTCATATGTCAATCTAGTCATGCATGTTGATCTGTGACTTAAAATATTCTAAATCATTGGTCTTCCTGGCTGACTCAGACAACCCATTCCATTAAAGGATAAGAGAAAGCAGAACAGTTAGAGAGGTACTTACTTAATGTGAAAAGCTATTGCTTCCTCCTAGTACATTCTCAAAAACGCGATTTGTGTATGAATATACCATGATCCATTATTTAAAATATAAATCTCCTTTCATTAAATATCGGATGTGACGGCGCTATATAATATAAATTATTGTAATAATTTTCATCATTAATGACTTCATACTAAGCATAAGTTTGCCATTAATTATAAAAGAAACAAAAATTGACTTAGATCTAGATTTATTAAATATTTTTTTAAGCCTTAAGTGTAGTTTTTTTTTAGATATATGTTATTAAAAATAAACAAAAAGAAACTTACTTTTTCTTTTCAAATCGCAGAAAGTAGAGTTTTATACCCATATTGAGCTGTGAATAAGTTGGGTGGTTTGCAATTTTGCGGCTGTGTGTATGTGTTAAAGTTAATTTCTATTAAGTATTGTTAAAGAGCTAATTGTCGCGCCTATTTTATTTATTTTGCTGCGTTATATCAATGTTTTCTAACTTAACCCCTCTCATCCCTCTTTTTGGTTAAATTTCATTGGAACCATTAAAAGACGGAAGAGGGAAGGAGCAAAATAATAAAAATTGGGAGTGCCATCAATCCAGCGAAATGATTAGGCCAAACACAACCTCGAAGACATCAAAGCAGTCCATGCCGCTCGTGCATAGCAGAAAGTACGGTCTAACGTTTAGCAAATGATTATACGTACAGTGTATAGCGTTTTTTTTTTTTATATTCTTGTTGAATTTCAAACAAAATTAATTATAATAAGAATTTAAAACAAACAAGAAAACGTGTTCGGGCCTTTGTGTCTTGCTGCTGTCACTTTGTTTTTAAATTGTCTGCATTGAAATTTTTTTTTTCTTTGGTCGCGACCAGACCGGCCCATTTGGTACCGGCCCACCGGGCATTTGCACGTTTGCCCATATAGCCAGTCCGCCCCTGCCTTATCGAGATAATTTCTGTGGCTACAAACTTTGAACCGGAACTAATTGTGTTTTTTTTTTTCCCACGGTAAGTGATCATGCCTCTAGTCACCTTTATTACTCAATTCTACCTTTTTTTTGTTTTTTTACCGTGTAGTGTCTGTAGTCCTTACCGGTCAAATGGCAGTCCTCATAAAGCAATTCAGTGATTCTTGTCTTGCGAACAAGGAGAAAACTTGAGAAAAGAACACTACATGTACACGTATTCAGATCTAATCCCGAATGATAGGGTTGAGCTGGAATGATGATAGGGTTGAGCTGGAATGGTAGGGTTGAGCTGAAATGATATGGTTGAGCTAGAATGGAACTTAAAGAAAGAATTTTAAGGTAATACAATATAGCAAAATTCTAGAGAGAGAAATGTGCATTAGAAACATCTTTCTTCATGTTCACACATGTGTGTGTGTGTGTAAACCTCTGGTCTGTAGACGTGTGTATATTTAATTGTCGTCAAACTACTGGTGAATGTAATCTACATATTCTCTCCTCTAGTTAATCCCCCCTCCTCTCTATATGAAAACATAAATTGAACTCTTGGAGTACACGCGTGACAAGGTAGAAGTCAACAAGACCCAACTCCAATGTACTATTCCATTTGGACGTTTTTCTTGCGAGCTGGTGTTGTTGCTCGTTCTTCAGTGCATGTCGCTCTGACCTTAGCCCTCCAGGCGACACTGGTATATAAATAGAGTATCTGCCCGGAGCCCAATATCTCTTCATCACTCTAACCCGTCGACATATAAAAACAGGACTCGTCGACTTGTCTTTTTATTCGATATCATGCTTTGTTTACTTTGTCTAGTTGGCATTCATCTCATTTGCATACTAATGTGTGGCCCGGGTCACTAACACTAAGGAAGAAATGACATCAGATACATTACCCGGAAGTTGGGTTGGGGTGCGAAGTCTAAAATAGGAAGTTTTATTAAGAATGTCGTAATTGTTGTTGTGGTTTTCTCTGTTCTCTCTCCCTTCATTTTCCATCGCCCCGCCCCCCCCCCCCTGTTTTCATGTTGTTTTTCCTTTGATTTTTGCATTGAACCTTATTTTGTTTTCCCTGGGAATGATCATTACAGGATATTTTGTTGAACTTTGCCGTCATTCCACTAATGAAAGACTAACCAAAGTTATTTATAGTTAAGCGTGTTAGTACAGATTTTTTATTCTTTTTTTATCGAACCATTGGGCTTTCTTTAAATAATATTTTTTTACAGATCAAATCTAAATGTGGGGGATGTATGACAAGATATCCCATAAATGAGAAATACAATAACTTTACCTAATAAAATGCTAAAAAAACAACAAATCCCCACCCCCCGGCAAAAGTTAAACCACATTTATTGTTCCTAATGCTAGGACTAAGACATAAGAATTATTTCCTATTTGTTAGAAATTAATATATTCAGTACAGAAAGTACAGTTTAGGCCCGATACCTTTTTTTTATATATACAACTGTACTTATGTTTGTTAATCTATGACATCTAAATTCCCCTGGGATTACAACATGAATGCCCCACCCAAATATAGCCGCGATAAAATAATATCCATCCAGCGGGGACGTAACTAAGACTTTGGCTTACTGATAGTAAACAAGTCTTTCCACCCTCGGAGTGAGACCAATCACTGAACTCTGACCTGTAACGTCGCAACCTGTGGGCAGTGGAGACCAGTAGCTCGTTGCCACGTTCCAGATCAGTTTTTAAGATGAACGGATATGCTTAATTGATAATCTGAAGTCTTGCTACTTTTATTGTTAAACTAATATTCTGCTGAATCATTGAGTTCAAATGTAAATAAAGGAAGGATTATATTTTGTTTTCTGGTACTTGGCTAACTCGGTATTGGTTTGTTGTCCAAGATTCCCAAGTTGCGATCAATGGGGCAGATGATGCTTTTGTGGCCTAAGGTTAACAAGGGTTTCATGTGGCCATCACAATGACCGGCCACCTTTACTTTTCCCCCAACTAATGTCAGGTACGTACTCATTAGAGCTGTGTGGACTCAAAGGTGCCATAAAGATCCTGAAATTAAAACTTCCAGTCTTCACCAGGATGCGGACCCCGGGACCCCTGGTTCTGAAGCCAAGCGCTTTACCACTCAACCACCGCGCCTCCTGGTATTGGTTTGAGGTAGATAACTTGGCGACTTTTCGTTGTGCTCTCAACCTTAGTTTTTTGTTTTGTTTGGCTGGTAGAAAGAAATAATTTGTCCAAGGTTATATATCACAAAGCTTTTGGAACTGTTTCAGAAGAAGGACTACCCAGCGGCTAAACAACACGCCATGTTTGTCAGGGCATTCTCTGTTGCAATGGCAAGTGTAGAGTTTTTAAAATGAGGTCTTAAATCCATGGATGCCACGACCTCTCTGAACCAGCAACTTACTAGTCTTGAAATCTCAGACAACGAGGTTTAAAATGCAAGTCGTGATCGATCTCGTTTGGACTGACATGAACATGAATGACAAAGAAAACCCGTTGGCAGTTTCTCGTCCTGTTTTAAACTCTCTTGGCAATAACCCTTGCGTCTTGTGTGCAGCACAGAAAGGTAGGGAGAACTAGGTCATGGTATGTAAACATTGAAGGTGTTTCCTGTCCTAGTTAAACGACAAGAACTGCGGAATGGAAGAATGTGCACATCGCATTAGACATGAGTTGACATGTTGTAGTACCGGTAGTAATATTATTATTATTTCATGATTTTTTTTTCTGTTTTATGTTAATTGCACTACCACTGTCAGATAACTATCAGAATGGGAGTTGTTATGTAGTTCCTAATTACAGGTCTGTACACATTTGATGATGAAATTGGTCAATGAACCTCTTCCCTTATAGGTCAAGAAAGCTCAATTGTACAAATGGTTTCATCTTTGTCCACGTCTGTCCTCCAGGAGGCGATGGCTCTGCATTGCTGTGTTTCTACATGTTACACGTGAGACTTAGTTGAGACTAGAAACTGGTTGCCTGAACGAATAGCCGTTTCTTTTTTGTTTTGTCAATAGACTGCGAGCCTCATGCCAAAGCTTACATTGCAACGCCAAGATGCTAGTCTCCCCAAAGGTAGAGGCTCAATGGAAAGAGCTCTATAAAAGAGTATGTTTTGTTTGCTCATTCTGCGCTCTGTTTCCCTATACCATCATATAGCTTACCACCAATAATTACTACTACTACTACTCAATAATTAGGATAGATCTCGATTAAAATACTGACAGAGAGTAATTCATTTGAAGCGTCTAAAGTACTCTAAACCATGAAATCGTCTATATTTATAAATCTAGATATATTTCATACTCAATGTACCGATACCGTACTGATTAAAAAAAATCAATATATGTTGGCGTTTCCATTATAGTTTGAAATTCTTTGCGTGGAGTATCTAGTCTCACCCCCCACCCCCCAATACTTTATCCTGACTAAAGTCAGATTGACTTTATGCTTTCTGGTACTATTGACATACTGCACACACTGAGCAGTATCGAATGTGTAACAAAGAATGGTCGTTTTTTTTTTTAATGTTCAACGCATGCATCAAGTCTAAGGGCCTATACATACCCAGTGCTGGCACCGCATGCATCAAGTCTAAGGGCCTATACATGCCCAGTGCTGGCACCGCATGCATCAAGTCTAAGGGCCTATACATGCCCAGTGCTGGCACCGCATGCATCAAGTCTAAGGACCTATACATACCCAGTGCTGGCACCGCATGCATCAAGTCTAAGGGCCTATACATACCCAGTGCTGGCACCGCATGCATCAAGTGTAAGGGCCTATACATGCCCAGTGCTGGCACCGCATGCATCAAGTCTAAGGGCCTATACATACCCAGTGCTGGCACCGCATGCATCAAGTCTAAGGGCCTATGCATGCCCAGTGCTGGCACCGCATGCATCAAGTCTAAGGGCCTATACATGCCCAGTGCTGGCACCGCATGCATCAAGTCTAAGGGCCTATACATGCCCAGTGCTGGCACCGCATGCATCAAGTCTAAGGGCCTATACATGCCCAGTGCTGGCACCGCATGCATCAAGTCTAAGGGCCTATACATGCCCAGTGCTGGCACCGCATGCATCAAGTCTAAGGGCCTATACATGCCCAGTGCTGGCACCGCATGCATCAAGTCTAAGGACCTATACATGCCCAGTGCTGGCACCGCATGCATCAAGTCTAAGGGCCTATACATGCCCAGTGCTGGCACCGCATGCATCAAGTCTAAGGGCCTATACATGCCCAGTGCTGGCACCGCATGCATCAAGTCTAAGGACCTATACATGCCCAGTGCTGGCACCGCATGCATCAAGTCTAAGGGCCTATACATGCCCAGTGCTGGCACCGCATGCATCAAGTCTAAGGGCCTATACATGCCCAGTGCTGGCACCGCATGCATCAAGTCTAAGGACCTATACATGCCCAGTGCTGGCACCGCATGCATCAAATCTAAGGGTCTATACATGTCCAGTGCTGGCTATCAGGACGAAGTCCGGGTTGATGTAGTCACACGCTTTTCGAGACATTTTTTTATTTTTAAAGCTTAGTCTATATATCTATTTGTGGAGTGTTGTTTCGAGTGAAGTGGCTTTTGTGTTTATCTGTCATTGATTCCGTTATAACGTATCTACTTAGCCAGTCAAGTTTGAACCTATCCGGCCTACAAGTGTTGGCCACGTCTTAGATTAGAGCTTATCTATAAGATTTTTACTTCAAGGCTCTTGACTAGGGTGTTCTTGTGTCACGCTGACGTGATCATCTGCACGTTGACCTCTAAATACCACATCCAGTGGACTGCATTGCAATCTACAGTGTAATTTGGCACATTGGTGCTATTCAGACCATGTTGTCTAGATGTTATTTGACACATCGGCACCATTTAGGACAAGTCGGCTAGGTGTTATTTGACACATCGGCACTATTTAGGCCAGGTGTCTAGGTGTTTTGAATAATTTGGTACATCGGCGCTTTTTTAGGCCTTCTAAGGGGAGTAATGTAAGTTAGTTATACTTCTAGGCTAGGCTATACCATGCTACTATCCCGTAAGCCAATTCATAGGTGAACCAAATGTCAGCGAGGCTTGTCCTTTATCTTCTTCTTATCTTATATAATACAGACGTTACTTCAAAAAAGAAGATGATTACGTCCTACGCGTCATGCATTTAGTCATGTATATTAACCAATGACTTAAATTCTGCCAAGTCACTGGTTTTCCTGGCTAGCTCAGGCAACCCATTCCATGCTCTAATAGCACTAGAGAAGAAGGAGTATTTGTACAAATTTGTCCTAGCATATGGGACGAGGAATGTGCCTTTATTTTTGTGTCTTTTAGAGTATTTTATTAAATTTTGTTTTTGTATTTGAAAATTATGGTTCATTGTTTTATGTATAATTGCTACTTTACTTTTGAGTCTTCTGTCCTGAAGGCTTTCTAATTTAGTGATATTACTATAGGTGTTACTAGTCAAATGTGAATATTCGTTTGTTATGAGTCTCACTGCTCTATTTTGTGTCTGTTCCAGTTTCTTAATGTTTTCTTGAGTTGCGGGGTCCCAAACGGAGGATGTATATTCTATTATTGGCCTAATCAAGGTTAAATAACATTTTAGTTTTATGTTCTTATTTTATTTAACGAAATTTCTTTTAATAAATCCTAATGCTTTGTATTATTTTTTGATAGCTTTATCACTATGGGGAATCCATGACAGTTTTTATTTATTATAATACCTATGTATTTTGCGTTTCTAGTCTGTGTTACTGGTTTACTATGAATAAGATAAGTGGAATTAATTTGTTTTAGTTTTTTTGTTACTCTTAACAATTGACATTTTTCTGGGTGGAAAGACATGCTCCAATTTGATTCCCATTTCTGTAATTCATCTAATTCTCTTTGTAAAATATCTGTGTCTTGTGTTGTTTTTATTGTTCTATATTTTATGCAATCGTCTGCAAATAATCTGACTTTTGTTCCTGAAGTAATGCAATTTGGTAAATCATTTATGTAAATTAAAAATAGTAGTGGACCCAAGACTGTTCCTTGAGGTACACCTGAGTTTACTGTTATCTGTGTTGATTTAGAGCCATTTATTACAGTTTGTTCTCTCCCTATCAGAAAATCTTTAATCCATTGATGCAGTGGACCATTAATGCCAAAATATTTTAATTTTTTAAGCAAACTATGGTGGTGAACTTTGTTAAAAGCCTTAGAAAAATCTAGTAAGATAGCATCTATTTGTTCACTATTATCTAAGCCTTTAGAAAAATCATCAATTAGTCCTATTAGTTGTGACTCACATGATCTATATTTCCTAAAGTCATGTTGGTATGGTGTGAGGACATTTTGTTTGTCTAAGTGGTTTATGATGTTGCTACATATTATGTGTTCTAGGATTTTACATGTGATGCTGGTAAGTGATACTGGTCTGTAGTTTTCTGGGTCAGATTTTTCTCCTTTTTTAAATGGGGGGGGGGGGGGGGGGGTGACAGCTTCTTTCCAGTCCTTTGGTACTCTGCCCTGGTTAAGTGAAGCCTGAAAGAGTATTTTGAACACTGGGGCTAGCTCATTGCTTAGTTCTTTGAGTAATCTAGCTGGAATACCATCAGGTCCAGACGCTTTATTTGGTTTGGTGTTGGCTAATAGTTTTTGAATTCCATTTTCTTGTACTACTATATCTTCTATGTTGTCTACTTGGTTCAAATTCAGTAATATGTCTTTGTCTCCTGGGGCTGAGAATGCTGATGCAAAGTATTTGTTTAGGATGTTTGCTTTAGTTTCATTATCATTATGTATTATGTTATGTTCATCTTTTAATGGCGCTATGCCTGTTGTTTCCATTTTCTTAGACTTAATGTATGACCAGAGGTTTTTGTTGTTATCTTTAGATATTACATTGTTTATGTATTCACTCTGCAGCTGTCTGCTTACTTTTTGGGTTAAGTGTTTAATTTTTATATACTTTTTGTAAACTCTTTCTGCCTTAGTTTCTTTAAATTTTCTATATAGGTTTTCCTTCTTTTTAGAAAGCTTCTTTAGTCTATTATTAAACCAGCATTTATTTATTTTGTTTGATGTGTATTTAGTTGGTATATGATTTTCTATAATGCCTTTCCCAGTCTTTTGTCAACTAACAACCTCTGCACCTTTCATCAGCTCATTGGACATGTCAGTGAATTAGAAAAAAACAAAACAACAATATAACTGCTCTATCACAACAAACTGTCACATACACTAGATCGACGTCTTGTTGGCAAGATCAATCTTTGGTTCACATAACTATAAGATGATGTCATTTCCGCATTTCCAATTATTACTATTCTACCATGTGGCCAAGCTGGTATTGTGAAACAACTTCCAACTTTCTCCTCTCTTGCACCTGAATGAGCTTTTCCAAATTCCTCAGCTTTTAGAAATCGTTAACAAAACCAAGCTGTTTAGTAGCATACTGTATGTACTCTACTGTAGGCCCGTGTCCCACCTCCACCATTTGTGTGTTTTTTTCCCCCCTTTGATCTTCCCGTAGGCCTACTTTTAGACTCCCCTCACCCCAATGTTCTCCTCTCGTCCTTTTTTTTTTCTCCTTGGCCCAGTGTTATTCTTAGCTCAGGGCGTCTGACCTAGATTTTTGTCTCGATTTTTTTCCATCAATGTCTCAACCCACGAGCTAGATCTAGACTAGTAGCCTCATGTTGCAAAGCATCCTAATGCGCGTTCAATATAGCTGTTGTACAGCTTTACTACTACGCCTACTATTATACTTATTAAAAGATGACGTAAACATTCTCGTCAAACTGAAACTAGGCCAATTCTTTGCTGGTTCTTTCAGCGCGACATCCCTCTCGTTCATTCTCGCACGTACGCATTGCTTCTTCCCTTCTACACGCCTAGGCGGTGTGTGTGTGTGTGTGTCTTCTAGCGACCCCTCCTCCTCCTCCACTTCAATGTAGGCCAGCGCAAGAAAGAAAAGCAGCCTTCTTTTTTTTTTTCCTTTTTTTTTATAGTGTTTCTTACTATCTTGTCATGGATTCTAATGTTGTGATCTAAGGTGTGTTGATATATTCTTAATGTTTACTTGCGGCATTATTTGTTGTCAAGTGAGGTAACGTGCAATGCTTGATCTATTAGGCTTATTAGCTAGTTATAGAAATCTAGATTGAGAATAATCTACTAGCTAGATTTAATTATAGATCTAGTTATACAGTTATAGACTTTTCTAAATCTAGAAATAATCTAGGTCTAGATTATTCTAGATCTAATCTAGATTCTATACCGGTATCTAGAGCATAGTCTAGATTCTAGATCTAGAGACTTCATATTATTAGACATTAAATCGTAACTGTGTATTCTAACTCTAACCTATTTTTAGGCAATTCTAGCAATCTAGGTCTACATAGAGTGTCATAGACATAGAGTCATAGATTATAGATCTAGCTCAACTAGTAGCTGCTAACTAGATCATCTATCTAGATCTAGTCTTTAATATAATACTCTTCAATCTCAACTTGTCTGTTTGCTAAACTTTACACTTTTAATTAGATCTAGAAAAATCTAGATATGTTTTAGTGGTCTGGTCTAGATTACTCTAGAATAAAACCGAGATACATGCATTTCATAATCTATGTGACAGTATGTCTATGTCTAGTCAATAAAAATAATAAAATCTATCCTAGATCTCCACTTTAGTTTAGTCTAGACAAATATTTATAGATCTAGGACTAGATCTGCCTTCTTATTAGTTAATCGATCTGATTGATTTGCATTTACGTTTCAGATAGGCTGTAAACTAGATTTTAGCCCCATTCTATAGTTAATGAATTACTGATTTAATATTGACATAATTTTAGATCAAGATTCTTGATTTGTATGTTCACTGTTTAAGGTAGACGTTCTGTGAAATATGGCATACAATGCTTTATATAGGTAATAGATCTAGACCTAGAGAACACACAGTTGCAGAGTCAGTACATCAGTGATGACATTCATGATCCGCGATACAAATAGTGGTGGAACAGATAGGAATATGGTTAACCTATAAAGTACATTAACATTGGCATAGGCTTTATATAGAACAACATATGAATAATTGCTAGTCTTGTGGCTATATCACACTTTATGTTAAGCTTTTTCTTTTTTTTTTAAATTCTAAGTTACAATATATCAATATCTATATATAAATTCACTTTGTATTTTTTATTAGCTATACTAATCAAAACAACTCAAGAGATTTATTATCATTAAAAAGAACTATTTATTGTGACTGCCAATAGTACTGATTGGCTACTTTATATATCCCCAACATTAAATATAGCTCTATAATATATAGTTTAGCCACTTTCCATAAAAAAAACAAACAAGATTAAATTGATATAACCGTATTGAATATCTATCTTTTATTTATTTGTTCAGACAAACTAGTGTCTAAAGAACTACGTATGACTTATAGTGGATTTGTCTCCTTGACCCAACACACATATCACCCTGACCTAATTGAATATTTTGAACATAAAAAAAAGTAATTCAAATTAGCGTTTGACAAAAAGATTTTTTTTAAAAGCTCGGACATTGCCCTATGTAAAAACTATAATTAAATATGTAAATACAAACATGAATAAATTTTTTAACCCTTTGAGGGTACAAAAACATCACTTGACCAGTACACAAACCATAATAATATTTTTTTTCCTCAAATAGTATGTTAAAATTGCAACATCATAAGTCAACTGGAATCCAACGGGACTCTTTAGTGCTTACCCAACATTAATATGCCTTGAGCAATATGAGATTTTAACAAAGGTCTAATTAGTTTTAAAAGACACCCTCAAAAGGCGTAGGAGGAAAGGGGAATACTAAATGACATGACACGACACTGACATACAAGTATACAAACACAGAAATGATTGAACTCCTTTGTTGGGGCATGAAACTGTTGACCTGACTTTAGGGCCGGGGATCTCTGAATAGGCTACTATGAACAAATCTATTTTTAGAAAGCGTGTTTATAAGATTGATAAATGAGGGAGAATACTTGTGAACTCGGACTAGATTTACAAAAGCGACTTATTTCCCCTTACCTAGTGTTTTTTTTTTTAAATTTGCATATTCAATCCTAAGTTTTAATACTAAAAAAAAAAGCAACAATTATTGATTGTACCAATCAATTTCTTACATATTGATCTAAGAAGTTTTTATCAAGAGAACTAGGTCTGGGCAAAGATCACAACACATCTTCCGGCTGTGTGGTGTCTGCTTTTGCTTTTCTTTGATATTTTATTCACGTCTGCAACTCTGTGTGGTCTCTCCGTGTGTGTGAGCGCATCTGTGATGCAACTGTACGTTTTTGTGTTCACAACTTGCTGTCAAGGTAAACAAGGCCTGTGTGTCCCAATACTACATATAACATTCTACACTAAGGCTATCCTTCCGTGTTCCATCTAGATCTCGATAGATCCAACACTCTTTCCGTCTATCAGTCTTGAGCAAATCGAGGTCACGGGCTCGCACCAGTCTGAAACAGAAGGGGGGAGAGAGATCAATAGTGGCGACGTGACAGGACGCACGCTATCTTCTCGAGCAGGGGCGGGTTCGAGTTGGGGAAGGGAAGGGGGGAATTAGATCAGCCGAGACTGTTTATGTTTGATGGAGGAGCTGCACACATGTCGCTCTGTTAGCCTCGTGTGTTGGTCGATGTTGTGTGCAGTGTGTGTGTGTGTTGCACGTGCCTAATAAGCAGCACAGCTTAATTTGTGTAAGACAGTATATCGGTAGCCAGACGTGTGTATGCAAGGGTAAAACTCAATGAAGTGTAAGAATGGTGTGTGTGTGTACATCGTGGGTGTGTTAATATTACATTTCTGCTTTGTTTTTTATTTTGCCTAGCAGCCACGATAAAGTGTGTTTGGACGTAACAAGTCGTGACCAGGCATGCAGAGCAGCTCTAGGCCAGTATGGGCATATGTATGGAATAGTGGGCAGGTTTCACAACTCCACAATTAGAGATTGCTCAAATAATTGGCGCGTTTTAGACCTAGGTAGGGAGATATAGATATATATTACACGATACGATACAGGTCACACACTACAATAAGACACCTCAATAGACATCTTGATGATCTAACCTACATCTAGTTATCCTTTTTTTTTTAAAGGTGACTTGTTTAATCTATTCTTATATATCGTAAGTGATAGTGGCAGGCAGCTTATATCGTTTGGCTACACTCTAAAAGTTATCTTGATAAATTAGGGGACTTGGCAACATTTTATGTTTTAAAGATTCGTTTAAAGGTGTGTGTGTTAATTGAAAAAAAAAGGGGGGGGGTCATTTAAAACCTATTACGTAACACATTAATCCTCTGCTATACCTGGGCTACTCTATTTTTGGGATTCCCTTTTTGTTTGTGTCCTTATATAATTACAAATGTAAAATTGTGTCATGTCGTCCTGACCATGCATTAGCCTTGAGAGTGTCCTTTCTTTTCAAACTCGACATGTTGTTTTTGTTCCAGGGACATTTCAGAGAGACGCTGTATTATAAGACCTATTGTTTACATCTCTAGAATCATCGTGTCATTATCTTGGCATCTACTACGTCAGACAGTCGTATTTCTTTGGTTTTATTTGAATTCAAGTCAGGTCCTTCTGTGATTACATATTTTGAAAATTGTACACAGACAAAGCCGATGTCTGCCAGGGCGGGGGTGATAGTAAGTGTTCTCATGTCATCGTGATGGATTGTGGGAATAAAAATAAACGCCCTTTTGCATGCAGTATTTAGACTTCCGTTTGAAATGATTGGAAGTGCACGCCCCTGTTGGTTAGATTACAAAAACAAAACTTGTTTTGATCTGGGTCCGTATTTTAATCAGTTGGAAAATGTGTAATTTCTTTGACTGTACCGTAACATCATTGGAATGTGTCCAATTCTATTAAAGAATGTAGTTTAGGACACGTTTTGCTGGGTTTATTACGGAAAGCTAACTTTTTTTTAAAACGTCCCCAAGTCGTTATGGAAGACAACTGTTATAGTAAAAAAAATGGTGGTCTACTCTAACGGGACTGCCTGAAGGCTTTTAAGCATATCTCCAAAGGCAAAAGGGAAGTATAAAAAAAAAGTCTGCCCCTGCCACCTGTGTTAGCACCTGGCCTATTTCCCCTTCTCGTGCCTTCTATTATTGCCACCCGTCCCAGTTCGAGCCGGACGATCCATTATTTGGTTGGTTAAGTAGCGAGACTGTCCCTGAACAAGACACGTGCGGGATATGTTACACACTTTATACAACATTAAATGAAGGTACCAATATTAATATTATCAAACATAGATCTATGCTTATGTTAATTGTTAATGCACTGTTTTGTCTAAATTCGTTCACACTTCATTAAACACTTTGTTTCCGAAGTGCATTGCTTTGAGACAAAACACAGGATTACTTAAGTGAACATACAATCTTAGAACGATCCAACACAAAACTAATAAGAGTCAGTGCACTAAGGAACAAGTGTGTATATAGTATACCTGCATTGGTAAATGACAGATAAACTCATGGACGTTTGGAAGCATAAAAGTCTATAGATAGTTCTATTTTAATTTTCATATTTTCCCAGTTGTGTTACGTCTGTCGATATTTGTTCAAGTTACTAACCAATGTGCCGCTTTATACATAATTCTTGTAGCGCCTGTCATTGTTTAAAATTAAATTCTAGCCTTAGTTAACATTAGGTGTAGATCAAAACACTATTTAGGTCAATCTTAGTTGGGGAAAAGAAATAAATACACTATTTAATTTACTAATTAGATCTAGGTCAGAACTAGACTTGTACATGCTTAACTATTAATACACTAAATAAAAAGTAGACTAGTAGAGCCTATCTTAGATTCAAACTGGGGCAACATAGAACTAAACTGCAATGTTGGATCGGCAAGATCTACACTCAATTCTCTTAAGTGTTGCAATATATGAAAGCTCCTGGTGTAACTTTAATCCCATAAACACCACTCAGTAATTACTATGAATCAAGATTAGATTTTAGACGACATAAGTTGACCAATATTTACATGGATCCAGAAACAGCGCTAATTTTGGTTCATGACTCGTTGCAAATTCATTGTGAATACAGTCGAGTCTTGGAAACATGGTGTTCGATAACATGACAAAACGGCCACACCATGACAGAGCGAAACTTTTGTTGTTTAATTATTCTCGTTACGCATTCATCAATGAATTGTCTGTTCACTTTGCACTATATTTATTCAATTTCCGTGTGGTCAATGCTCACTGCCTTCACAAGGTTTGTGCTGTATCTTTGTTAAAAAACAACAACATTTTTATTCTCTGTTACACTCAAGCTCACTATTACATACAAGTACAGGACCTTGTTTTCTGTAGTTAAACCCGGACACTTTTCGTTCAATATTAGGAAGAGATTTCGGAAATGTGCTGCACTAATCTTGTTTCCTAGCAAAACTATTCAAACATGTAGACCTTAATATAGTATTTGAATTCAAATCTAATTCTACTAGACCTAGTTAATGATAGAGGTATTGTTGACAATAAGCCCATCAAAGATGTCTAGATCTAAATTTGAAGTCGCATATATAATTATATATATGTATAGTATGCATTCTACATTTTCAATGAAGATTCGGATTTAGACCTAACAGTATTAACTTTCTTTAGCAGTTTATACTTATTAAAAATTTATGTCGACTTCAGCATAGAAGAAAGGAAAAAAAGTCTGACATCATTCAATATATGCCCTATAGAAATATATGCATAAAACCGTTCTGTTTGTTGTGCCGCAGTGTTGACATGTCGATATCTAGACTTAAAACGTTTTCTATTGGCTGACCTAATTCCCTTTGTGTGTTTCTGTCTACTTGCTATCTACTTGACTCCGCGAAGTATGTTGACCTGTAATAAAATTGTCGGAAACCTCAGTTACACTCTGACCTTGCCCCATTTCCTCGCCTAGACAACAGTTAAATCTGGACATAACTTTAACGACTTTACCAGACTTCTAAAAAAAATTAATGAATGGTACCACTGCTGTTATACCAAATAGTCTAAAATTTTAAAAAGTCTTTCATTGAACTAGTGTAGATATGTATCTACCGTTTAAATGCTATTGAGTGTCAATACTTTAAATAAAATTGCTTATTTATTTTGATTAAAGCATTCTCACTCTTCATTGCAAAGTTTATTTCAAATGATTGCTATTGCCTCATTACATTTGAAGTATACTGTCTGTTTTCACATTAATAAATGGTATTTTATTATTCGAGTGTGTGCTGTTCAACTCAAAAGGTGGGGGTGTTTTTTTTTTTTTGTTTAAACCTTTTGATTATTGGGCCACACACTGTTAATGCCCCTGAAAATTTTATATGTGCTTTTTAAATTATTAAACTACTAGATAATGTATATAAAACAATGGACGGGTCACTTCAATACCATGAGGCTAAATGGGTACTTTCATTAAACCAGTACTAATTTTGATTGAGATTTTTAAAAGACAATAATTGCTATTTCTCCATCCAGGGCTACTCAGATATTTCAACAACTTTTGTATGCAGAACCAGGTTTTAGGAGAGCCTCGGAGGTTCATCTTCGACTGGCTTTAATGTTTAAAGTGCTCAAGCAGTATGACAACAGCCTTAAGGTAACACATTCACATATATCTGAAACTTACTATCTGAAACTTGCGTACTTGAATAGATAGCATTAAAACTAAGGATAAAGTCATGATTACCCTTGCTAAATATACACTGAGCTTTGAATTTAGTAGGAAACTTAGTGAAGTGAGGTGTATGTTGTATGTAGTGTAATTGTAGGTCATGATATCCATTGATATGGAAACGTTTACATTTATGTGTTGATATAGCCAATATGGACAGTAGTCGTATCAATATGGGTTGATATGCTGTTATATCAGTAGATGGCAAAGTTTATTTATAGTAATACTGAATCAATATGCTTTATACTGAGAAAAATACTCTAGTCAAATGGTCAAAATTGACTCTTTACTCACAGTTATAATATCATTTTGGCTATTGTACACATACACTTCTATCAGCATGACATAAATACCCCCTAAAGTTTAATATTAAGGTGATCTTTCACTTTGTGCACTGAATTTTTTTTTATGTTAATATTCTGTATGTTTTGTTTCAGCATTTTAAATTAACTCTAGCAGACTCTAACCCCTGTATTAGCTCCCAAGCTGAAAGTAAGTGTTAACCACTGATATTAATTAATCACTAATCATTGATTAGTTTTAATGTCTTATATTCTTCAGACTAGTTTAAATTACATTTGACAAAATATTTTGTTCTTCCTTAAACAGCTAGTTATTTGGAAGAAATTTATTGATATTTGTTGGAGCTGTGTTTTTTTTTTCTTTTTTACTTCTCAGTAAAACTTCATATAGCTCACCTTTATGAAATTCAGGTAAATGACTTCTTTTTTTTTTATACATATTCCAAAAATGTTTAATTCATGTAGTGTATTTCTTTAAAAAAAATATGGTCTGTCACAATATTTTTCTTAATGTTTTTGGCCATTAATTTCTAGGTCTTATTGTAAAAATCTGTCAAGCTAGTTTGTTAAGCAAAATACACAAGCACTGAAACAGTTTTAAGTCTGCTTATAATTTAAGCTAGTACATTACCAGAACATTAATTCAGTAAAAGTGGTCTAATAAACTTGGGTATATGTAAGATATGGTTGATGGTCTTTAAAAGTTCAGCTTTTGTTCTACTCAGATGAATCTCATGGGTCTGTGTTTGGTATAAATTAGGAATTTATTAGATCTATGGTGACATTCCTGAGTCTCCCACTATTGGCAAGGATCTAACCTCAGATTAAATTTTTGGTCTATGTGTTTACCTGACATGTCCATTGTCTAGAAGGGAAATATTCCTTTTTTCTAAATAGATATATTTATCATGTATATCTTATTTTACTCTGTTTGTTCAGGGTAAAAGCAAACAAGCCAAGGAGGCCTATGAGCAGTTTATTCAAGGAGATAATCTTACACCCACATTAAAGGCTGCAGCTCTACGTCACCTAGGTAATTATTTTGGTTACCATTTTAAAGATTTTTGTTTTGTTACTTGCTTATATTTTAAATGGACTATATCTCGTAGGTAGGTATTGTGGTTACCAATGAATAATTTTCTTTGTTGTGTTTTGTTACCTGCTTACTTGCCTTGTGTTTTGTTATTGCATGTCTATTGTAATCTGTACTCAATGTCCCATCAAAGTTGGTATTATTGGCATTGGTGTAAAAATTCAAGCTTTCTATGGCTTTGACACTAGTCATGTATGACGGCCTAAATTGTGTTGATGTGCCAAAACTCAACACATAAACTCAAACCCTTGGTGTGTTAGATGGTAGACATAATCACAACGCTGCCGCCAATTAAGAGAATCAAGTTGAAGGCAGCAACAATTTATCATTATTTCAACTGCAGCTTTATTTCATGGTAGTGACATTATAATTTGCACCAATCCATGCAGACCTTGTTTCTCAATAACATAGGACCTTTACCTTGCCCGGCTATAACTTGCAATCCTTGTTTCTCAAAAACCTAGGACCTTTAACTTAACTGGTTTGAAAATCCATGCAATCCTTGTTTCTCAAAATGAAAAACATTTTTTAAAAATTCTTTAAAAAACAAAGCTTATTTTAAGTGTAATTGTAATTACCTTACAGACAGACATTGTGGGTTGATATAAGCTTTGTAAAAACTTAGGACCTTTACCTTACCTGGTTTGAAGATGTAGATCTAGCTCTCACCACTCATTAGACACACTCCATGCTTGTCTACTTATAAGAACATCCACATGTTAAGGCTTACATTAATTAGGTCACATTTGTCTTTTTTAGAATTTCCCAAACATTTGATACATTTTCTACTTTATTAATTTATTTTTTTGCATGAACATATATGTTAGATGCTCCATTGTTTTTTTTTAACTAGCTCAAACATTATCAGAGAATAGGAATTATTTTAGGGAACACTTTAAGTCTATAAGGCAAATGAAACAAAATCCTGACCTGCAGCATATCCTTGATTCTCATTTCAGTCTCATTTTGATTTTCACTGTTACTTTGTTGATATTTTTCTCTTGTGCTGGTGCTCTGATGTCCCCGCCCCCTTGTATTGGTGCTTTGATGTTTTTCTCCCCTTGTACTGGTGCTCTGATGTTTTTTTCCCCCTTTTAAATGGTGCTCTGATGTTTTTTCCTGCCTTGTATTGGCGCTCTGATGTTTTTCCCCCCTTGTATTGGTGCTCTGATGTTTTTTCCCCCTTGTATTGGTGCTCTGATGATTTTTTTTCACCCCCTTGTAATTAGTGCTCTGATGTTTTTTCCTCCCATGTATTGGTGCTCTGATCTTTTTTCCCCCTTGTACTTGGTGCTCTGATGTTTTTTCCCCCCTTGTAATTGGTGCTCTGATGTTTTTTCCTCCCTTGTAATTTATTGCTCTGATGTTTTTTCCTCCCTTGTATTGGTGCGCTGATGTTGGTTTTCCCCCTTATATTGGTGCTTTGATGTTTTTCCCCCCTTGTACTGGTGCTCTGATGTTTTCCCCCCTTGTAATTGGTGCTCTGATATTTTTCCCCCTTTGTACTGGTGCTCTGATGTTTTTTCCCCCCTTGTAATTGGTGCTTTGATATTAATTTTTTCCTCCTTTGTATTGGTGCACTGATGTTTTTTTCCCCCTTATATTGGTGCTCTGATGTTTTTTCCCCCTTGTAGTTGATGCTCTGATGTTTTTTCCCCCTTGTAATTGGTGCTCTGATGTTTTTTCCCCCCTTATAATTGGTGCTTTGTTTTTACCCCTTGTATTGGTGCTTTGATGTTTATCTCCCCTTGTACTGGTGCTCTGATGTTTTTTCCTCCCTTGTATTGGTACTCTGATGTTTTTTCCCCCCTTGTAATTGGTGCTCTGATATTAATTTTTTCCTCCCTTGTATTGGTGCTCTGATGTTTTTTCCCCCATGTATTGGTGCTCTGATGTTTTTTCCCCCATGTATTGGTGTTCTGATGTTTTTTCCCCCTTGTATTGGTGCTCTGATGTTTTTTCCCCCCTTGTATTGGTGCTCTGATGAATCTAAAAGCTTAATGTATGAACTTCTGATAACTCGAGCAAGTCCTTGGAAAGTCTAAAAAAAAAAATGCCCATTCGCTTCCACTTTCTGAAACACGTAGTGTTTTTGTACTAAACCCATGTTTTAGGAAAGAACTGTTGTTCCCCGAATGCTCAATACTTAGCCACTCCTAGTTGGTATTAAATTCACTGAAATGATATAATAAGCACAGCGCTTACGTATAGTTTTTTTTTTCGATTCCCCCGACTTAACTGCACTAGCAAGTGAAACGTTGTGTTACTTGAAACTAGTGTACACTGTGAATGTGTGTGTTTCTGATGTAGACCTAGACGTAGATCTACTTGTCTGTCCGCGATAGGTTAGTTTCCAAAGGGGCCTCGAAAGCTTGTACAATTCTCTAACTCGCCCACGCTATGATACGGCGCCCGTTTTATTTCTATTTTGAGATGATAAACACTACATTAACAATGTCGATTTCAATTTGATATTATTACGGTCTGACAGCGTCACCCGGCGTTGACGTAAACATTCCGTTTCCTCCCAACCCTACACCACATCCACGTGCGGCAGAGCTCGCGTTCACTCCTCTGTTTTGTTATAAAACATTGTTATGACGTGATGTGCCATGTTAGCTGTAAGCTTTATTTTGATTGGACGCTTTTATGATATAGACTTTCTCTTTGTCACTCGATAAAGTGTCCTTTGAATTGTCGTTTTGAAATGTTGAAACGATGGTCTGAATTTCATTGTTGGTTATAACTGTAGGTGATTAGTTTGTTTTTTTTTGTGTTTTTTTTTATTCACGGACGGCACGTTTTAATTCTGTGTTTAACTTACATCGTGACATTTTCAATCCAAACAAATGATGGTTTTAGTCAGCTAAAAATAGACGTACGACGATTTTATTCCGGGAACCGCTAGACGTCATTTCCGGTGTTTTTAAAGCTATTTTTAAAGAGAGGGTGGGGGGAATGTATGCCGACTATCAGTGGGAAATAAAACCTATCAAACTTTTTTATTAACTCATTACAGCTCCGCTCTCGTGTTATGGTAAAGTCGATCTCTAGATGTTTGTATTAAGACAATTATACAAGGGCTTCTTGAAACCGATTCATTGTATAACTTGATCAAGTGATATAAATTCATCTCAATATTTTTCCGTTAACGCACGCACTGTAAGGTTTTCCCAAATGGGGATTGGCCAACCGGTGTTTGTTTTTTGTCAAGGATATTGTGATATAGGCGTGTTTTTTTTTCTTTCTTTCTATAACTGAACGTGCGATGTTGTAATGACTAATGATATCTAATGTGTAGTCTTGCACGTAGAGTTTGTAGTTTCGTTGACTCAAACTATCTAGATCTAGACCTAATCGTCTAGAGTCTAGGTCTGGATCTAATCTATATAGATCTAGTAGACTGAGAGGCCTTCAACTTTCTTGTGCAGTCAAAACAGATAATTTTCTTTGTGTCGGAATTCCTTCCTTCTTCAATGGACAAAGAATATCAAGTACTTAGATTAGGCCTTGTAGTGTCTGTGTTGTTGACAATGACAGTCAACTATAGAATCTAGATCTAATCCTACAAGGATGCTATTCAACTTTTAGGGGCTCCTAGGTTATCTATATCTATGTGCTAGTGATGTAAATTAACCAAGTGCAGACCATTATTATTTTTATAATTCATTAATTGTTGACCTTCCATGACCTGAACTAAATATTTCTCCATGATTGGAGTATTCACTGAGCTTTAAGCTGCTTTTGGGGATGTTAAAATGTTTAATGTTAAAATAATTTTCTAGATCTTTTATAATTTGTTCTATTGTTTTAACTTGCATACCACATGATCTAGATCTACATTCCCCCAATTTTTGATATTTCTTAGGAAGACAGTCTGCTATGAATTCATTGAACTTTTTATTGCCTCCTCTGTTGAGTATCAAGTATTTTTATTTTTAAATGCATCACACTGAGCAAGGCTGATTATTTAGTACAAATATAATATCAAAATTTGGTGCAGCATTTAGTACTCTGAACTTTAAAAATGTCTTTCAAAAAAAGACAATCAAAACAAAATGCTTCATTATTGAGACATTGTTTTTTGTTCCTTGTGGAGTTATAATTCAGTACATTGGGACTAGATCTTTTATATTCTGTAAATTGGTTCTAAAGGATATAGATTTATTTATTGTTCTGTTTTGGAGAGCTGTTAATTGTTTCTGACTCATCCAAACTACACTCAATGTCTCGTACACAAGGTAGGTAGATGTTCAGATGTTTAGGTCAGGGTCTAGGATTAATATTAAATAAGTGAAATTAGAAATAGCCCTAGAAGTAATTTTATTGGATAGATGTTAACTTTACTTGTAAGCACTGCAGTTGTTAGCAGAATAGTGTTTTGTTTTTAAGTGCTTTAGTTGTACTTGTCTTGAAAGTCTGTTTATTGATAGAGATAAAATCTATCATTATATAAAATCACACATTTAAATGTAGCTTGCATAGTGTGACGAACAGGCAGAGGATTGTATTAATAAGTTGATAAATTCAAATGAAATTAAAAAAAAAACATCTCTGTATTATCTCCAAAACTTCTTCAATAATACTTCTCCAACTTTCTTATACAAATAACTTCTCAATTCAAATCTTTAAGAAACAAAACTTCACTTATAATACTTCAACTACTGCAACTTCAATTAAGGTAACTTCAACTCATATCACTTCAACTATTATTACTTCAACTAATAAAACTCTAATTAATGGACCCGCTAATATCTCAAAACCTATAACTCAAACCATTACTAAGCGATGACTAAGCAAGGACCCCGTCTGACTTTCCCCTAATTTATACCTTTCTTAATCGTACATTCCAGAATCATGGAAACTTCTCCCCTAATTATTTTAGTAACTTTGACCTTCTAGAAGCTGATGTGTGCTACTTTTTCCCTTAACCTCTTTCTTTGATTGGATACCTAAAATTAACTTGTTTACGCTGGATACTAGCACTGGTTTGACCTCGCTTCCAGAATTTGGTCAAAATAGGTCACAGACTCGACTCGTGACACATAGAATTTAAACATGGACAATCTATAACTACTCTTGCCATTTCCTATCATGAGCTAGGTGCATCCTCATTGCCTTTCACCTGTTAACACATTTAGATCTATTCTTTTGTATCAGGATGTTGTTGTTTTTGTGCTCTGTTATTTACAATGTTCTCTCCTTTATGTGTCATGCATCATATTTATGTGTCTTGTTCTATGTAGCACATGCAATTTAATTGACTTAGTCTCAGAAGTATTGACATTTTAGGTTTTCTTTTAAACCTTATGGACACAAAAGATTGAGCACAATATTTTATGATAGTATTGTTGAGATGAATGGATTTTATGCTTAAATGGCTCTTAGATGATGGTTTAGAGTATGCTGAACAACAGATGTCAGCCTTAAAAACATCTATTTATCATCTACTACAATCACAATTTTTCCAATACTCTTAATATAACTAGTGGCAAATGGTGGATACTGTGTGAAGAAGAAAGCAAACTCCCTTAAAAAAAATGTGAATACCATTGTCTTTGTGTCTCAAGCCTGACAGCTGTTTTCATTTTGTATCACACTATATACAGTGAGTTTTTTTCTCAACAGATAGCTGTCTTCATTTTTGTGTCTTTAAACCTGTTCCTCAGTAGTGTAGATATTATTTGGTATAAATACCTTTATTTTCTCTCACTTTGTCTAAACAGTTAAGGTCAAAGACATGAGATTTGCCTTACTTTTTATTTCCTGGTGCACTTGGAAATATTGTATACACATTCATGTCAAATAATTTTTTCTTGTCAGCCAGATGTGAATAACTTTTTAAATTGGTTTCTGGTTATGTAATCAATTTGATGCCTTGGAGGGAAGAGCTTGGTTTTCAAAGCTTGTCTTGTTGTAACTGTTAGTTTTTTCGACTTGTAATTATTGTTAGATTTCTAATACAATTCTTACAATTTTAGGTTGGTTGTACTACACTGTAAGCCAACTGGCAGACAAAAACGTTCGGGAGAATTTGGCAATTCAACACCTGAAGGCCTCAGTTGACATTGACTCCTCAAATGGTCAAGCTTGGTATTTGCTAGGCAGGTCAGTCAAACTCTTCCCATAAGATTCATACCATAAAGCATTAGCTGACTTACCATTTTGACTTATACGATGTGAAGCATAATTGTTGTAAGCTCCATCTTATTTTATAATTTCATTTTTTTTTTAAAGCTTGTAGTCTTAAACACAGATGGAGACTGAACATTTATCATGGTTAATTTGATTGTATAATTTCATAATATAAACTAAAACATTTCTTTACATTTTTTCCCCCCAAGTCACCCATAGGTCAGATGAAGTATAGTTTGCCAGTTTCCTTGGCTGACTTATTTCTGAGGACCCAGCATTCGAACCATTTACCATGGTCAACAGACCAAACTCAAAGAATCAAAATTCAAGAGGGTTTTTGCAGATGAGACTAAATTCAATTCTATTTACAGATTTAGTCTAATTTGCCATAATGCTCTTGGATTAGATTCTTAAGTACTAAGTTGGTGGCTTTCAACACAGATGAATGTCTGTTGGTATTCATCTAAGGTTGAACAATACATATTTATACAACTTTATTTTTATCTTAAGCCCCCAACTTAGAGAAAGAGGTGAAAATAACATTGATCATTCTATATTTGTAACTTTGAAGTATACTTACTCAAAATGGTCTTGTTGAACTCTAACTTTTATTACATTTTTAGTGTTACTAAGTCTAGTCCTGTACAGTAGTGACACATTTAGTGCTTTGCATCTAAGCCCTACAGTAGATCTCTTTTAGTTGTCTATATATGGTTTTCTACTGCACTGGCCTTGTACAGTTAATAATACTTTGACTTTATAAGTTAGGTCTGTTAGTTACATTATATATACCAAGTCCAGCTAGCTACAGTTCCAACTAAAGTTACTGTGGCTATGCATTATAGGGTTCTGTTTAATGTAATGTCACTTCCTATAGACTGAATAGAAATTGTTACCTTACATTTTCTTAAAGATGCCCCAAAAATGTTTAAAATACATTGCAGTAATATATAATATTCAAAGCTGTTATAAATACTACTTGTATTGTTTTGATTTAAGGTATGTAACTCTTATCAAGAATAACATTATTTTGTATTTTTTTTTTAACAGTACTAATTAAGTTGTGTCCTGCAGGTGTTTTTCTGGTGTAGGTCGAGTTCATGATGCCTTTGATGCCTATCGTCAGTCTATTGACAAGTCAGAGGCAAATGCTGACACTTGGTGCTCCATAGGGTGAGTAGTGATCTTTACTGCCAAGTGGCATTATGTCAATAGCTTTTAACTACTGAATTTTGTTTTTCAATTCAGAGACTTTGTTTTTGGCTGATTAATTTGGTCAGTGTTATTTTTTCCAGACTATGAATGATTTTTCTATAATTTCTTTTGGGCTAAAACAACTGTCAGTCTAATTTAACATTAAAATTTTTTAGTGTGGCTCCTCCCCTCTCCCCCCCCCCCCCTTTTTTTTGTTACTTCCTCAGATTTTATAATTGTATGTTTTTCTTTAGGGTGCTGTACCAGCAACAGAACCAGCCCATGGATGCCTTACAGGCCTACATCTGTGCTGTACAACTTGACAAGTCTCACACTGCAGCCTGGGCAGATCTTGGTGTCCTTTATGAGACCTGCAACCAGCCCAATGATGCGCTTACTTGTTATCTGAATGCTACAAGGAACTCTGGTCAGTATCTGATTAACCTTCAGTTTTACAGACGTACTGAAATTCTATTTAATAGAAATAAGTTTATGATTAAAATAAATGCATTCTCAAAGAGATTAGTATTAGTAATATGGTTGTATGTTTAGACTTACCAAGCCTGAGTCATAATAGATTTCTTCTATAGCCATTAAAAACCATAATGCATTGGTTCACTGACTCTTTATGACATTAAAAATAACTTAATAGAAAAAAAACACGTGACCTAGTTCAAACTAGCTGACCATTATTTTTTTTTCACTACAGAATCTAATTCTAATTTGGCAGCAAAGATAAAATTTCTCCAACAGAATTTAGCTAATATGCCTCTACAGCATTTTCCAAACAAGTAAGTTCAACATTTATACATTGCTCATGACGCTCAGATTAGATTTTTGAAATTTAATTAAAGGGTTTGTGAAACTTCACCACCACCAGTTAATACAAATATCTTGATTAATTTTTCACAAATTAAAAACTTTTTGTACATGTTTTTATTTATTCATTTATTCTCTTTCTGTGATGTAGAAATCAGACTCTGCCTAGTATTGAGGAAGCTTGGAGACTTCCTATCCCAGCTGAGCTGACATCTAGGCAGGGCAACACAGGTCCAGCAGCTGTTCCTGGACGTGGACCAGGGACAGGTGCCCAAGATTCAGATTCACTGTATGGAGATGATAAAAAGAAAAGGTTGAAGGCAATGAAAAGGGTAAGTTGAAAACAAAAAAATCCATTTGTAAGTAAAAGTAGTTGTATATGTAGATGTGTTGGCTTATTAGTAAATGACTTAATGTTGGCCTGAAGGCTTGAGGTTTAAATCCTGGTAATCAGGCTAGCTATTCAGAATTTTAGGACATCCCTTCCATCTTTCTCCACTGGTGTCTCTTAGTAAGTAGCCTGAATTGCGCCCAATCAAGTGTTGGAAATTATTTTTTTTGTCTACCATAGTTAAGGGGAAAATGTCATCTGTGTTTACATTTACCCTGAACCCTATTTGCCTTGAATTAGTTTCTTGTTTCAATGTGCAGAGCTAGCAGTTTGTAATTATGTATAAATAGCCATGTAAATAACCTAATTTATGCTATGAGATTGTTATACACTTGTTTTGCCACTGTGTGAAGCTAATGTTCACAATAATTTTTAAATCTTGAATCAAACCTAATTTTATTGTCTTAAACCTTGAACTCTACCTTCACCAGTTAGATCAAAAATCATTTTGAATGTATGAGCAACTAAGTAGTAGTAACCAAGGGCCTAGGAAAATTAAAGTTAAATAATTAACTGAATTAAAAAAAAAAATTGACATTTGTATAGTGCATCTTTCATTCTCTAGCATACTCAGTGTGCCATGGTCCAAACTGTTCTGACGACATGGCCTAAATTGTGCCGATGTGCCAAAAACTCAAACTCCAATCTCTTCTGTTCGCCTCTGGAGGAATGGGGGTATCTATAAGGTTTCTCTGCTATCTTTAGGCTTTCAGCAAACTCAACTCGTGCCAGGATTCGAACTTGAGACCCCTTGCTTGGTATCTTATCAGTTGGTGCCACTCAGCTACACAAGTCTCATTGAGACAAAATCCAGTCAATACTAAAAGAAGTTATTTTTTTAATGCTTTGGTTGTCTGGAACTAGCATATGCCAATACAATCCAATATTATCTATTGAAACATCTTTTCCTCAGCCTTCTACTGAACCTCTAGAAATGCCTCCTCCCCATCCCCCTGCCACACTGTCCCAGCACCAACTGCACATGATGCAGCGTATGGTGAGTAACCAGGCCAACCTCAACCCTACTCAGCAGACTCTCTTAAGGCAGCTCCAGGAACAACATATGTTATCCCAGCAATTTAAGGTATCTCCCAATTGTAAACTATTTTTGTTTCTAGTCATTTGAAAAATAATTGAGACTTATTATTAAAATGTTTCAAAATGTTTCTATGTTAGAGTGATAAAAATAAAAGTAAAAAAAAAAATATCAGTTTTGGAATGATTTAATTGTTAATATAGTCCTCTTTGAAAATTATTTGTTGCTTAAATGTATATTTTCTATATAAAATTAACTAAGAAATAAACTAGTTGAGTATAACTTAAGTATAACTTTATACACAGAAGCAGATGTTAACCTCTGCCTACACTTAAATTTTTTAATTTCATATTTTTTATCCTTTTGTATATATTACAAAAATAAGTAAATAATATAATTTTGGAAATTGGGATCACCAGGCCTAAACAAAATAAATTGGGTAGAAATCGACTACATAAAGTCATAATTGTAATTGTTGTCTATATTGCTCTCCCTGCTAGTTATTTTTTTACTGTCTCATTTGATCATGTGTTGTCAATGCAAAAACAAAAATATACACATAAAAAAATAACAAAAGAATCTCATTTTGCTAAATATTATAATTGGTATCTTTAAGTAGACATCATCCCACAAATCACAATAAGATGATACATTCAACCAAGTAGGATGAATTAGTGCAGTAATATTGAACTTAACATTGACCTGTGGCTTGTTTTGTTTATACCATTTTCTTATAAATTAGCTTTAACCGTGGAAGTATATTTTTCTTTTTCCAATGCGTCAGAGCTGTTCACCTGTTTTCCTACAATTTACAAATATAAATCAGGGCTAGCCTGGCTGTGCAAGGCCTATAGTCGTTGACACTTAATGTAACTACTACTAACCCCCCCCCCCCCCCCCCCCCCCTTTTTTTTAACCAGGGCCTTACCTAATAATTTACATTAGACATAGTTAGAAAATTTTGTCATATTGTGTCACGTCAAACCAAAAGGCCTTCACAAACAAGTCTTAGGGTATCCATATAAGTAGACTGTGAAAATAGTCAAAAATAGTTATGAAAACTTATCCCCTAACTCATCTACATAAAAAAAAATAATTTATAAATTGATTTTTTATCAACCCTGTGTAAATGTGAGTTATTTTAGTTATTCATAAGTGATTTTTTTTTCCCCACAGCAGCAGTCATCAACACTTTCATCTCAAGGCCGAGTTGGTCAGCAATGTAAGTCAAGTATTCATTTAGTTAGTATGTACAAGAACTAAGCTTAGGAATAAGTGAGTTAAACAATTGATCTATTTCCTATTTATCTGTTAACAGGTGGACCGAACCCGCCATCATCCAGTTTGTCACCATTGAACTTTGGTGGTCTCCCAGGATTAAACACTAGTGCTACTATCCAGCCTGGGCCTTTCCTCAACCCTCTTGAAACCAGCCCCTCCAAGCTGGATGAAAAATTTCAATTCTCACCCCAGGACATTGCCATGGCCGAGGATGTCCTGGCTGAGATTGCTGGCAAGGGGAGCTCATCATTGTCCACTTCACCCAAGCTCGGCATACCTTCTAGTGAAGGTGGGTCGTGCCCATCATCTACACCATTATCTGTGGACAACCTTCTTCAAGGCAGCAAAGACCACAATGGTGGGTCCATGAACTTAAACAATAGCGGTGGTATTCAGGGAAGGATAACCCCGAGTGGCCAGGGGCGAGTGACTCCAAGCTCCACTTCTGTACATTCCTCCTCACCCCAGGGCTCCACGCGTGGAGATGGGGAAAGTAACTGCGATGAGGATGATGATGAACTTGCCAAGGACAGCAAGTACAATAAAGAAATATTCACTGTTGCTGCCACCAAAGAGCTTGGACTCGTTTTGAAGCGCAGCTCAGCAGACGCCTCCTTGCTTCAGAAAGAGACAAGACCTGCTGTTGTCTCTCTGGATATTAATATGAGTGGATCTAAAATTATTGAACTTTCCAAAGGTCAGGGCCTGATTCACCCCAGCCTGAGCAGCATTCTTGGAGAAGATCACCCCCCACCTCACCCACCTTGTGCTCCAAGTCCACCTTTACCTAAAGACTCATTGAACCCACCTACCCCTAGTGTCTATGTAAGTCACATTGAATTTAGTTTTTAAATAGACATTCATTGTTTGAAAATTATTTTGTCAAGTGTTGAATTTTTATGCTTAGTCAAAGCAGCTATTCTAAAAAAAAATTATAATTGAATGCCTTAGCCTCAATATCTGACTTGTTGAGAAATATGTTGTATTGCTTTCTCATTTAACTTGGTGATGAACAAGTTAAAGTATCTTGGCATCTATGAGGCAGATGATGTAAAGGTCCTTTGGTCCACAGTTATTGAGTGTACCATGTTGCCAGCACAGCACCAACCTTCTTTACCTTTAGCAAACAAAAGTCAAGTGGACTCAGGGGTGGACTAAAAAAAAAATCCAGAAATTAAAATTACAATCTTCAGTTCAGAATCCAAGTGCTTTACCTCTCATCCTCCATCCCTCTGTGCTGAACAGTTTTTTTGTCATATTTTAAAAGCAAATATTAAAAAAATATCTTAGTGTAATTAAATACATGGTTTGTGTGAATACATTTTTAGTATGAATTTATATTGGCCATAATCATACTATATTAGCTTTTTAGCTTTTTCATAATTTTTTTTTTCTTTTAACTAAGAGACTGGGTAAAATTAGGCCAATATCATCTTATTGGGGGGATACAACTTTTTGTGGGATCACTTTAAACAATTTTTATTTGAACCTTTGCAAGACTTTTTTTTTTCAAGCTTGTTTTAATGAGACTCACACACCATTATCCAGTTAATATATAATGCTATATTATTGTCTTGTTGATTGTTGAACTGAGTAGTACAACATGCTTGGCTGCAGAACTGAATGTCTTCTGTTCAAACCTACACATTTTTTGTAGAATTTTGCTTGGACTGAATTGTTTCTAAGCACCAAACATTGCTGCTTATCAGACAGCCCTCCCTTCAAGGCCCTCAAAAGTCCATAACTTTATTATGTAGAAACATGTGTCCTTTGAATAAAAATTACAAATTAGTCCATGGAGTTAAAGCTATACCTATGCATGTCTCTTCATTGCCCAGTTTGCCAATGAAACATGGAGGAAAGTTGATGCTACAACACTGTGATCATGGCTAACATTGGTTAAGAAAAACAGAGACGACATACCATTGTTAGATAATAGAATTTTTATCAATGAATTTAAATGTTTGAACATCGCTGTGGTGCAAAAGATTACGTCGATAGCAGCTGCTGCAGTTGTGGATTTTAACTTAGACTTTTTTTTTTTTTTTTACTTTAAGTACATATCTTTTTATTGGGAAAAAATGAGTTCACTAAAAATTGTTGACAAGGTTTCATTAAGTATTTGATTTGTTCATCACCATTACCTTATTCTTAAGATATATTCATTGCAGTTTTCCACTGAATTTGAACATTTCACACAGACCAGTGGACCTGGACTAAACAAAGTTGATAGCCAAATTTTCACCACACACACAAAACAATATATACAACTTAAATAGTTCATGTCTATTGGGTCACATGTATCACATCTATTCAAATATTCATTTACTTCTCACATTTTTAACTGCATGGCTGCACCATGCATTATTTTATTAGTATATATCAAAATATTTTATTAGTAAGAAATACTTATTTTTTTACTTTCAGCTTGACAACAAAAAAGATGCTTTTTCCATCCAATTGCAGCAATTTTGTCACCAGCAGCCTGTAGTAGTCATTCGTGGAATAGCTGGTGCTTTAAAATTAGGTTAGTCTTTGGAAAATAATTATGACTGGAGCATAAATTCTGGCCTATTTTTGTGTTTGTAGTGTTTGACTCATCATCATCATCAAACTCCATTAGAGTGAGGCTCAAATCCTCTCTTGCAAAAGCCCTGGACAGAAACCCTGCTGTCTTGCGTAGTGCATAAATGTCTCCATACAGGTCGAGAATTTTGGGTTTCCCAGGCCTGTCGAGATGGAGATCAGCAAGTCTGGGGCAGTCATACAGAATATGAGGCACGGTTTCCTCTTCTTCCCTGCAGCGGGGGGCACCGTGAATCAAAATTTGGCCATAGCCGCGATAAATATAAGTCAACAGGACAGTGGCCTGTCCTGCACTGTGCTATAATAGCTTGCTCAGGCCTGGACAGCCTCCACCACGGGGAAGTGCGGTCAGGGCGCCTCATGCGCTCCCAGACTCCACTGGCTTTTTGGGACTTGTCCCAACACTCAAACCACTTTTCCATTTGTTTTTTGTATTATAGCCAGGGCTTGATGAAAGCTTACAGCCTCATCAGTGGGTGGAATTTGCCCTCCCTGGTGGGCCAAAGAGTCTGCAATTGTGTTGCCAGTCACACCTATGTGACTCTGTAATTACAGGGGTGCCATAGCGTTGTTTAATGTTACGTGAAGCCATGATGACAGTGTTGATATTGGGGGGGCCATGGTCCGGGACTTTGCAAAGCCTGTAGTACTGATTTTGAGTCAGTGACCACAACAATCTGTGTTGCCCTCAAATGTCCCTCGCCGAGTTGAGTCAATGACTTTTAAGGCTTCAGACTGCCATGGTCTCCGCATCAAAACTGCAAACACTACCACATGGTCCAAAGATTTTGACTGTAAGAGCCAAGAAAGTCGATGTAGGCTCCATAGCCTGCTCTTCCAGAATCTATTGATGCTGACCCATCAGTGTATGCAAAAATAGCACTGGGCTTGAAGGTATTAATGGTCTCCAGAGCTAGGATTTGAAGGTCGTTAGATGAACGGCTTTGCTTAGTGGCATTAGGGTCTACTAATTTCAAGCGTATGTCTGGGGTCGTTGGGTGTTTGACTCAAAACTTGTCCATTTTTTTTTGCTTATTTTGGTAGTTTTGGATTAATAAGTAATTAACTTCTATTTTAGATTTAGGTTTATTTTCTACCAAGTCCTTAGTTGAAGCTAATCCAGATCATCCTGTGGAAGTAAGAACACAGGTAGGCAAAAAATTATATAGATTTAAATATATATGTATATCTGTATTTTCTAAATTTTGATTTTTTTTGTACTAATATGGGGAAAAAAAGTTAAAATCTCATGGTTCTTGTAAAAATTGCTTGCGGTGAAGTAATTCTGTTCCTTACAAAACAGATTTTTCACCAGTTTATTTGTCCTTTTAAAATAAAAAAAGTGTGCAAAGTTTGGGACTTCTTTGTCTTGTTTAGAATCGGTGATTTGAAGTAGTAGGATTTGTCCAGTTCACACACCAATTAAGATTAGGCTGAAATACTGGATTTAATAACTGAATGAAATATAGCATGTCAAAGTCTCTGAGTGCCATAGATGCACTGTACTGGAACCATTGATTGTGTTATGTGAATTTAAAAACATTTTTTGTCTACAGAAGCAGCAAGCCCCTGATGAAAACTTTGACAACAATGGTAAAAGGTTATGGTATTGTGATAGTACAAGGGGAGTAACAACTGTGGCTAAATATGCTCAGTATCAAGCTTCTTCATTTCAGGAGTCATTAAGGGTAAGTTTGTTGTCTTTGCTCTACTCGGGGTGGGCTAGGGTTGGGGGGGGGGGGGGGGGTGTCATGCTCATTCAGAAATAAACCTGAAAAACAATAGATGTATTATTTTCTATGTATACACTAGCAAAAAAAAAGTCTCCTGTGGAATTTTAGGTGTAGGTTGTGTTCACAGAATAATGGAACTTTTAAAAAAAAAATAAATAAAGGGAATTTCATTTTTCTATAATACCTAAATTGAATAACTCTAGGAGTAATTTTTTTTTTTAACAATTCTGTAGGAGGAACAAGAGAAAAGCAAAGGAGTTGTTAAAGACTCTGACAGTGATTCTAATTCCTCATTAACTTCTAAAAGGTAACTTAGAGGTTGTTGAACTTCTTGATATAACATAAAGGGTGTTACATAAATATTTTTTTTTTTAAAGAAATATACACACACATATATATTTAGATTTGTTGGTTTACAGACTTTTGTTTGTTTTTTTAACTTATCTTGTAGGAGAAAGTTTAAAACCATCAAATTTGGGACCAATGTGGATCTTTCTGATGAGAAGAAATGGAGAGTACAACTGCATGAGCTGACCAAGCTACCATCTTTTGCTCGAGTTGTATCAGGGAACAACATGCTCAGTCATGTAGGACATAGCATTCTGGGCATGAACACAGTCCAGTTGTATATGAAAGTACCTGGCTCCAGAACTCCAGGTAAACCATTCACACTGAAATATTAACTTCCAGTTGTCAGTCTGGTAGAGAAAGTTTAACTGTTTATGAAATTAGACTTAATAAATTACCAACATGACCATTGACTACTTATTAGTTATTCTTTGTCATTGCAAGGCACTTTGAAATAATAAGATCAGAACTGAGACTTATAAATCATTATTTCAAATGAATCATTTCGTGTCATTTTGTATTATTCAGTCACCACCTCTTATGGTGGTCAATAATCATTGCTATGTTACAATTATTTTTATAATTTGTTCAGGCCATCAAGAGAACAACAATTTCTGCTCAGTCAACATCAACATAGGACCAGGAGATTGTGAGTGGTTCTCTGTTCCTGAACAATATTGGGGAGTCATTCAGGACATGTGTGAAAGGTATACTACATACTATTGACTCTTAATAAAACCAAATCACTTGTCCTTTTTTTTTTTTTTGCTATGTAACGTAAATAGGTCCTCCATATAAATCTTAGACCATGTTCGTACTATATAGACTTATAAAAGCATTAGTTAAAAACACATTGTGCATTGAAATTTCAGTTTTATTTTTTCTTCTTGTTGATATTCTAACATTGAAATTTTTAATCCACGTTTTTCTGAAATGTAATTCTGAAAGTTTTTGAATATTTTCTAAATGTAACACATAAAGTAGAGAAACTGAATGTTTCTCTTAAAACACTGTGTTTGACCATATGGTTAAATTTTTTTTTCTAGGAATGGAGTAAACTACCTGCATGGCTCATGGTGGCCCATCTTGGAAGATCTGTATGAGGAAGATGTACCTGTTTACAGATTCATCCAAAAACCTGGTGACCTTGTGTGGATAGGACCAGGCACTGTGCATTGGGTTCAGGCCATTGTAAGTTCCATTTTTTTTTTACTTCATTCTCAACAAAATCCTAATCTGTACAATTGAGCAATGGAAGCTTTCATCTAAATATCTGGAGGCAGAAGAGTGCTCTTAGATAAAATTTATTAATAATCCTTTGAATGTTGGGATTTTTAAAGCTTTGTGAAAATTTTTTCCTCAACTTTGGTGTGTTCATTCAATTTGTAATGAGGTGAACTCTGATCATTATGTCCATAGACCATTTGAAGAACACTTAAGTTTTTCTATACACCATTTTTGTTGCTATACAGCAAAGCCAATTTCATTTTGTTGTTCCCAGGGTTGGTGTAACAATATAGCTTGGAATGTCGGACCTCTGACCTACCGCCAGTACATCCTAGGTGTGGAGAGGTATGAATACAACAAGCTTCAAAGCTACAAGTCTATTGTACCAATGATCACCTTGTCCTGGAACCTCGCTCAGAATGTTGGATTCTCAGACCCAAAACTTTATAATGCTATCAAGTGAGTGATAACAACCTATTGTATTGTAACTTTTACAGATATTCTTTGACTTCCTTGCTCAAATTCAAAATTTATTTGTGAAAAGGGGGAAGGAAGAGAGAGATAAACTGAAATACTTAACAGTATTGTCCTTTTTCTAAAGCAGATCAGTACATAAACAAGTACATTAATACAATTTTGACTTACTAGATTTTGACTTCATAAAAAGTCCATGTAACTAAAAGTAGAAAAATAACTTAAAAATTTGTCCCATATATAATTGAATGAATAAGATGAAAACTTTTTCTTGCCAAATAAAATTTATAAAGCCGAATTATACATATGTGATTGTCTTTAACAAAGACTTTAAAAGTTTTCTGTCCATTTTTTTTTTTTTTTTAAAGATTTATCAATATTTATTTTTTTATTTTAAATTTTATCGCTTGAAATGGTTCTTTATCTTGTGTCAAAGATGCTTGCATTCCAATTGAGAAATCACTTTCTAAATGGAACTCTTTTTCACTTTAGGACTACCTTAATGAGATCTTTGCGCCAGGTTCGAATGACACTAGACTTTGTTGAAGATCTCAAGAAAGAAGTGAAATGGCATGGCCGAACATCTGATGAGCCAGCCCATTACTGTGAAGAATGTGAGGTAAAGTGAAGCTCATTGATTGATTGTTCAGCCTCCATATTTCTAGTGTCTTAAGATGTTTAAAATGTAAGATATACGTCTCTAAGCTGCTTCTTTTGTCGACAGATTGAAGTTTTTAACATTCTCTTTGTGACTGAATGTGATGGACAGTTTCTAGTCCATTGTCAGGACTGTGCTCGCAAGGCCAGTCCAACCCTCAACAACTTTGTTGTACTCAACCAGTATACATTAGATGAGCTGATCCAAATCTATGACCGGTTCAAAATACACACAGTAAGTATCTATCCTTAGTCTCCTTTAGTACTCCTGGTGAATGTTTCATCTCATGGTCTAGCTCAACTAAATCAGTGATCTTGTCCATAGTGTGGTCAGTGTTGTCAGTGCTTTGCACTCTACCTAAGAGACCAGATAACTAACTTAAATGCTAGCAACATGTTTCAACCTTAGAACAACTTTTCAGACTATGTTGAGTGAAGGCACTTTCTCCCATTGTCATCAGAGACGTGATAATATTGTGGTTCTTCCATTCACTGTTTGTGTGTAAATATCCTGTCACAATCAGTATATTGAGTGATAAGGCATGTTAGTGATTGGTCACTACTTGATGCAACTAGCTCAGATATTGTAATAAGAAATAATAACTGAAGAGTAACCTAAAACAAGGCAAGGGGCTTCAACTAGTGCAGCTTCCAGCATACAGATCTGAAGAGTGCTCCGTTTTCCCTCAAATGGGATCATCAGTTTTTTGTGCTGGCTGATGAAATCTAGCCCTAATATTTCTTCAGATACTAGTCCATCTAGTAGTGAGAGCTTAAGTATATTTCGTATTGTTCATCTTTGTACTTTATTTTGGCAAAAATATGGATGTGAGTAGTGCAAGAAAGATGTGTAGAGGCCTGTAGATTCTGTTTCTGGACATTACTAATTTCCATTTGTACCTTTTAGCAATTGAAGATATATAGCTTTCACTGCTCCCCGTATCTACGAGAGCCTTCAATGGTACTTCATTGACGAGTATTTGAAATAGTAGATTTAGTAAGACCGGACGCTGGTGTCGATGCCGAGGAAGATCCAACGGTTGTAGTCCGTGATGTCTCTTCATCTGCTTTCACTATGGCTGAGGTTATAGATTTGAGTGTCTGTCTGGTCGATCTACAGACTTTCTGGAAATTGCCCCTCTTGCCGCACAAGTTGCATGTAGCGTCACGGGCTGGACATCTAATGCATTGATGTGGGCTGTTTCCAAAAAAAAAAAAAAAGCATCTTTTACTAGTCGCCGCACTCACCTCACTCACCTCGTGTTCTAATTTTGTCTTTGTAGAAAGCCTCTCCACGTCAGCGCTAGCTCCACAGGGAGTTTCAGAGTAGAGTTTATACGCCATTGCATGGTTATGGGTGTATTCAAGTTGTCTTGCCTCTTCATAGACGCACTGTAGAGTAGATTTCTCTAAGAGTTGCAGCCTTATGCTGTTTGAAGCCAGTCCAGTAATGAAGGCGTCTCTTATGAAGATATCTCTGTGTTCTTCAGCGGTGACAGCTTTGAAGTCAGTCTTTGGCCATACTTTTAAGATTAAGTAGGAAGGAGTTAACGGTTTGTCCGTTCTCTTGTTGACAAAGTTATCATGTGCTGTGCAAAAATTTCGCTTTTAGGCTTCACGTAGACATTTTGTAGAACTTTGATTGATTCTTCGAACGTGGTACACTCACTGATGTACTGAAATACATCCAGTAATTTCTTTTTGTCAATCTCGCAATGAGAGACTCAGGAGATGGAATTCTTAAATGTTCTAAGCCAGTGCAACCACTTCTTGGCAGCCGATGGTGTCTAGGCTCTATGTCTAGCTCTTTTGGCTTAAATAGACGCTCCATTTGTATTACTATCTTTTACTTACAGACTGAGAATAGTGTTGAACGAAAATCCAAATAAGATACGTGAGGCACATAGATCCATAGAACTGAAAATTTCTAATTTCTAGTTTAATAAATTGTAATAAGAAATAAACACTAAAGAGTAACCTAAAACAAGGCTTTATTAAACTAGAACGACACATGAACTGACAAGAGACTTGGACAGTAGCACACTAAATCAATGTTGTGAACACATTCTCACGAGGTTACACAAACATAAACAAATAGTAACTATTTCACCACACTTACTTAATACACACCTGACCTATATATACACATTATATTGAACTGTGCAATAATAGAAAAAAATTCTGAAACAAAATCCTAATTACAATTCAACACTTCACAAATAAACACTTGGTTTCATGGACCTGGCATAAAAAGTTCTAATTAAGAACTGACTTGGTCTCCAGTGCATGCTGTCACGGGTGTTTTGCTCCCATTTTCTTTTTTTTTTTTTTGTTGTTATTTTTGTTCATATGATTTTTGTCATTGTTTTTATTTCAATCTGTTTTTCATGTTCCCCAACAGGATCCCATTGCGTCTGAAGGAACATCTAGCTCAGAAGCAAAAGTATCAGTGACTTCCCCTATGTTAGCAATCATTCCCATCTCTCCCAGCAAAGACACTAAGCTTAATTCTGCTTTCTCCCAGCCCCATCCTTACCCTGTTAGCATTTGGCCTAAAAAGAAGGGGAGGGCAAAGCTTAGCTCAAAGTAAAGGTACCAGGCTAAGTCTATTTTCACATTTCCTTGGTCAAGACCAGTCACAATTATATTTAGCCATTTTACCAGTAACAATAGTTAGCCTTAACAAACGTAGATTAAAAAAACAATCTGAAAACATTTGCTAACATAGGTTATTTAATGAGGAAAAAAAAACAGTTTGGCTTTGTGTATGATCTTTCAGAAGTTGTAAGATTGTGACTAGTTGATTTTTGTTTTGAAATTTGACTTTATTTTGAAGAAAACTAACTTTGATTCAGTACACCAACTCAGGAAATACAGAAACTTGTTGCCATCTTTGCTTGTATTGAACACCAAAATACCATATAAATGCCTTTCAAAATGTTTGTCATACTGCCATTGAAACCTAACTGTATTCTGTTTCTAGTCTGATTAGTTGTCATGGTGAATTACATACAAGTAAAGATGGCATGTTACACAATAACAATAATTTAATCATTGCATTGCAGTTTAACTTCCTACATCATTTGCTGTTCTTATTTGTTCTATTCACTAGCTGTTGAACTAATTTTTGTTTTTAATACGGATACACATAAATGTTATTTGATTTACTGCTTATGTTTATTTGTTTAAAATGATTAAATGAAACCTTAGCCAGTAAAATATATTGTCACAAACTTTATGTAGAAACTTAAAAGGTTGATCATTGCCTTAACTATGATGTATGATAAAGTATACTCTTTGAAAATTTAATTGGTGGTTTATTGATTAGCAGGCTGTTTCTAGTATAGTGACCTTAATTTGTCAGTTCTCCTTCAAAATGCTAAGATGCTAAACTCTCTCTCTGCTAACCTAAGCCTCCCCCTCCCCCACTATATTTTTCATTTTTAGTGCTGGTAGAACTCTAACTTAATTGTTATGCTAGGGCACTCTGTTTTGTTGCATTATATATATATACAAGTGTAAGAAATGATTGTACCTATTTGGTTTGGTGAATAATCTTAAACAGAACATGTTTAAGAGAATTGATTGCAAAGAACGTAAAATAATAAAGGGCCAAATGTATTTCTAATGATCACTTTCTGGGCAAAATATTTACTACCAAGCCTAAAAAAAAAGCAGTAAGTTTAATCATCAGATCACAAAAAAAAAAATCTTTAAGAAAAAAAAGACTCCTATTGCCAAAATTTTAATAATCCATTATAAAACAATCCAGTTTTAGCCTGCCATTAATTCTTTGTTTTATTTGTTTCGTTAATATTTTATGTTTAATTTTTATTTTGTTTAATTTTACAGCCCCATCAGGGTCACCAACATTCCATATTTGGTATGGGAATGTACAGTTGATCTAAAAGAAAGACATCTTCAGAAAAAGAAACAAGACTGGCCCTGAGCTATTCTTTGAATAGTCCCACTGGTGCTTGTAGACCCCCTCCAGCTTACTGTCTCAAGTTGCTCTCCAACCATCGTCTTAACATTTGTTCATTAGTACAAGTTTTTAAATATCATTTGAACTTTGCATCATTTCACTTCTAGTTATTTAGTCAGCATTATCCAATGCCTTCCTTAGTTTAGTTGAAATAATAATGGTTTGCTAGATAGTAATTAGACTTTTCAATGTTGTACATGAGACCAGTACATAGAAAGGATATGGGGGCTATTTTAGAGAGCTACTGATCGCAAAGGTACTAGTGTCAAATGCTAGTCTAGTTGGTGTACATTTTAGAAATGTATTCTTTCCAGTGCTACATGGTATTGCTAGAGACAGAATGGTTGGGATAGAATGGTTATCTGACACAATTAAAGACAGATGGTATGTGACTTCATTTTGCTCCTGACACTGGTTCAGGCAGAATACCTAGATCCATACATGGTGACCTGACACCATTTAAAATAGAATAGGTATATGCCTCTGGTTTAGACAGATTGAGTACCTGAGACCGGTTGAAACAAAATGAGTACCTGTTCCAGTATGGACAAAATGAGTACTTGGCTTTTTGGTTTTGGACAGTAAGAGAAGCACTGCCGGTTTGGACAGGATGAATGTTAAGCCTGTTGGTAAAAACTTTTCTTTGGCTCAAAGGAGTGTGTATCATTATTTGGAGACCTTTGGGCAGTTTGTCATTGTAATGGCCAAATATTTTGCTATAATTGGTAACTTCTCCCAGCCTCTTCAAACATTTCACTTGGATAGATCTAGGGAGATCTTGATCATGTCTATCAACATTAGATAGGATGTTCAAAAGGTTATTTCAAATTCTAATCTAGCTGGCAAAGATTTAATTGACTCCCAGACTCTCTCTCCCCTCCATTTGTGGAAAAATGTTGGGTCATTTGGTGCTACCTAAACTTAGAATCAGCTGCTCTCCAAAGTCTGAATACAATGTTCAATGCATAATGAAAGATACAGGCACAGATTATTTTTCCAAAGGAAATCTGTAATGGTGGTCAGTAATCAGTACTTCCATGTCTGTAATTGGTTAGAGAAGAGCACTCTTTTGAGCTGAATGACACTATCCCACCTTGTCCTGACATGTGTGAGCTATGAATACAACACATATCTGTGAATGGTTTGTGTCATAAACTAATATATGTCAACAATGACAAACTGATGGTCGTAATGTCCTGGGTTTATTTATTTCAATATTTTTAATGTATTGTTTTTAACTAAGATTCAATGGTTTGACGTAATGGCCACATAAAAGCAGATAGATATTTTTATGCCTTGATCTAAGATTTGATTTAGTGACAAGTCTGGGTGTGAATGTTTTCAAATGCTGCTCGGATCTTTCGCTTGACCGTAGTCCCTTGGATGTCTGAGTGGATGCTTTATATTTTATAAATAAGAACTTTGCTCAATTCTTTAGCAGACATCTTTTTTATTCTGTAAATTATTTTTAGATTATTATTATAACTTTTATTATTACAACTATTTTTTAAATTGTTCATTACCTCATGATAAAATGCTAAACTGACATAGTGACATTGATTAGTTTGGCTTGGAAAGAAATGATTCATTTTAACACGAGCCTGTTCAACCAAGTGCCCTGGGCATCTTTAGGTCATACAGTACTGTTTATATTCTAGTGAATGAGCTAGCCTTCTTGTATAAGGTGTTTTTTTTTTAAGATTTGTATTATTTTTGCTGGTACTATTTATTTATTCCGTTGTATGGTCAAATAAAAGTTATTTATTAATTCTATTGTATGGTTAATATAAGTTATTTATTCTTCTGATAGAAAACATAATGGCTGGGTGTCAGTTTGTCTGTGCATGAAGCTATGTTTAGTCAGGTATTCTTTGAATCACATTGTAACTGATACACTGTCAGCTTATAAAGATATTGACTTGATTGTATTTAATTTATTTTTTAGCACCAACACATCAGCCTCATTGCCTCCCCTCTCCTCCCTCCCCAACACAAACTCACACAAATTGATAACAATTCTGACAAATGGCATTTTTTTTTCTTTCAAATCTTCTGTGGCAGCATAAATAACCATCTAGCTGTACAGGCCAAATGGCATAAACCATCAAAGACTTGTATATTATCATGATTCACCATTGATAAACAATAAAGTCAGGTTCGACTATTTCAACTGACATGTCTGCTTATATTCTCAAGTTGCTCTTACATTATTTATTTGAATTGAATGGTCAGTATGTTTTAACAGCAGACTGTATTACGCACAATAGTTTGATTAGATCTACATAGATGTCATTATTTATTGCCTTTATATTTGACCAGCCAGTGAATGTTTCAACACAAGTTTTTACATCCTAAAATCTGCATGGACCTATATTTTTAAAGTTTTAGGGCAATGCTTATTACAAATTTTTCTATAATCTACCTAGATATATAGTTTGTGGTATTTTAATGCCCTAATTTGTGAATGAATCTGTGAAAATGTTGCTTTTATTGGAACACATGAAAATCACCAAATAATAAACTTTTGAATGACTGGTTGCTAGAACATTTTTAATTGAGGGGAAAAGAGGCAATCAGCACAACATTTGAGATTTTCTGTTTGCTTGAATTCATCACAGAAACTGATCTAAAGCCGATTGCACACCTTCAATTGTTTCCTCCACTTTGAAATGACAAATTAACTTATTGGTTAGAGATTTGATGAACTCTTGTTCTACTGTTTTAGCAGCAGAGAGTGAAGTTGAACTCTCTCTTGCTCATTGTAACCTGTTGTAAATAGATGTAAATAAGTCCACTCATTGAAATGGAACCTACTAAAAGTGGACACATGGTATGAGAGTGCCCCCCCCCCCACTTTATTTGATCTCATTTTCTTAATATTAAGCCATAGGAGTCTTTTCCAAAATATTTTGGTTGACTCCCCCCCCCCCCCCCCCCTACTGCATGTGGATAGGATTTAGTGCAGCGACTAACTGATCTGTATTTCAATTCATTCTATTTGTACTGTTATGTTCAATGTCATGTGACAATTTATGAATATATGGTAGGTGAGTGCCTCTAGATAATTTGAGGGAATCTCTAGTGTTACTCTATAAAAATATTTCTATTATTTATTAAATCAAAGTAGGTTTTAGTTTGAAAGCTATCTCCTTGTTAATAGAGAAGACAGTATGTGTGTGTCCAAACACTTCTCGTACAGTTTGTAGATTTCTCTTGAAACTTTGTACAGCATGACCTTCACCTCAACTGTGCATCACTTTGTTTTGAAATGTATTGTTTCAAAATCACGTTTATAAAATTGAAAAATTTAAGGTAGAATTTCTATAATGATACATTTGTAATCAGAAACTAATCAATTATTTCTGTAGGCTCTACTTGCTCTGTGTCATTCAAAATAAAATGTTTCAATGCCTATCACTGTACTTTTTTTTTTTTTTTTACCATGACATTTTTCTTGTTTTTTTTTTGTTTTTGAGGTGAACGAAAATAAAATATGTATATCTTAAAAATGTTTGTTTTTCATTGAGACTCAGAACATGTAGGGACATTGCCCAATAGGATATCAATGTGATTGTGCAGTGCTTGTCTTTACAAACCAGCCTGTGTTAAGATTCAAAGCTCACACCAAGAACAGATCAGACAAAACTTAAGTAAATAGTTTTATCTTTAATAAGAAAACAAAATAAAACATAAGAATGTAGAGTTTATACAAATGTTTCAAGCTTGCAACTAGTAATGTGATACCAAAACATGTCAAGACAATCTGATTGTTAGGACAGAACTTCTATTGTTGGAACAAATTAATAACAAAAAGTTATGTTCAAAAGTTACTTGTAACATATCTAGAATATTTAATATCCAATTCAGGAGTAATTTGTCAATATACAAAGTAAACACATTTTTGTACACATTAAGTCTAAACAACTTAGGAGCAGCAAATTGCGATCATTTCTGTAGAAATGGTGAAAATATTTTATTGATTAAAAAGTGTTTGTCGCCATAAGAAACAAAAAAGTCTAAAAACTGTTATGTAGGGGAAAGATTGTGAGGTACATAGCAGTTTACAGTTAAGACAATTCTAATGCCCATTTTAGTAAAATGTGCATCTAATTATGTCTGTCAATGTCTAAGAGTTAAAATGGTTGGTAACTAGCTGGATATCGTATACAGGCCGTCTTCTCTAAATACTCCTGGCAATGTTTCCAATCAAGTTTCTTGTAGAGCTAAAATAGAAAATACGTTTACTAATTATACAAGTAACAAAAAAAGTTGTTTTTTTTAAAGACAATTCCTCCTTTTAGTAAAAGCAATTAATTTTCTCTTAATATGACAATATTAGACGACAGTAGTCTGGATCTAGATATATGGTATAGAACATTCTAGTTTGGTGATTGGCTTATAGATCCAGATTTGGATGTGGAATGTCTATGTTATATTTAACTAAGAGTACATGTATGTGTATGTTCAATACATAGATTGTCTAGACTGTGGTCCACGACCCCAGGGTCCAAAAGATAACCATAGAGGTCTGCAGAAAGATAAAAATGATTTCTTCACTAAAAGCAACTTTATCTGATTGGACAATTTGAATAAAATCAAAATTCCCCTGTAAAAATCCTGTATATAAATACTAGAATTAATAAAAATTCTAATGATAGGCCTGTAGATCCAGACTTATAATATGGTGTGCATAATTCCTGAACATCTATTAATTTATTCAACTCTTTAATGAATGTGGAAATACCCAAAGTCATAGTCTGTTTTAGTTAAAGACTGTCTCTAGCCATATTTAAATTAATTTTTTTACTTTGAAAAATTATAACGGTCAAACTAGAGTTTTCCCAGTGTGGCAAAAAAGAAATTCTAATCCCAAAGCTATACATTGTATGTCAAATTTTTCAGAAAATCATTAAAGACATTTTTGAGAACCATGTCCGACTACCCTGGTTTCTTAGCCCATGAATTTGCAAGCTGAATAAAGGAATTGTCAAGAATTGTTCATAAAAAGATTTGTTTCCTGGGATACAGTTTTAATATCATAACTCTGTCAACATCTTGATCACCTAGTCCTTGTTACACTTACTTCTAAAACTTTCTCCTCTAGATCCTTGCTGTGGCGTTCATCTTGTTGTTTCATCAATATTTTAAGAGCTCTACCATATTGTGATAGGACCACAGCATGACGCCAGGCAAAGGTAAATGTTTGCTATAATAAACACAAAATGAATGAATTACAAAGCATACTTTATGTTCAGCTAATATAGATCAATCAGTAAGTGATATCAAATAGTAAGCCAATCAATACATATATTTATATTAATAAATGCATGTCTGCAAAGAAATCAAAACTGTATGACCTATCTTGATGAAACTTGGCATGAATGTTTCTTAGATAATAGCCATGATCTTAAGATATTAACGTAACCCTATCACAAAATGTGGACCCTAAAAATTAAAAATAAATGCCTAAATCTATAGACTCACTAGACTTGACCTATGGTTTAACAATAGCTCCATTCCTCAATATCATGCCCAGCTTACATCACTCAGTCTAGTGATATTAATCAAATGTAAGGTCACAAACAAAAAAAGATATTAAAGGCATTCGGAGTGGCATGAATTTTCATTCGATGTTAGATCTAAATTGTTTAATAAAAAGAGATTTTTTTTATTTACGTTAATTTTAATAGCTAAGAATCGCTAAATTTTTGACATCTTAGAGTCTCAACATACAAACTGTGTAGGGCTGCCTGTGCTAGAGTACAACAATACATTGTCAATGACAATGTGCCATCTTGCTCTAGAAATATAATGCACATCTTTTGAATGGCAGAAACTAGATCTGTTCCTTTTTATTTTCCAAAAGATAACTTTTCAGTTTTATATGTGAACGAACAAAAATAATTGAGATTTAGATCTAGATTCTATTATAAAATCTTTTTTCTTTTAAATCTCTACAATTATAATGTAGCATCATGGATCCATGATTAGAGTTAGAGCTAATAGATTTAGACTGTTCTAGACCAAGACATGGAAAAGTTTATTGTACAAAGTTTTCATATGATATAGATCAAAATTTAGAGATCTTAAGCTAGATTCTGTGTTTGATTTGAACTTATATTATCTATGTTCATTTAATTAGGTTTTAATTAAATAGAACATAAGCTCAAAACATTCTTGATGAAGCCCCACTTCTTCATTTAATACTCAAGCATTTTAAAGATGTTTTTACAAAGATTAAAACAGCAAAGAAGTCTTTTATAATATAGCAAAAAAACAAACAGAATGACAAAATCTAAGCCAAGCCAGGTAAAAACATAGCTGGTCATTATATGTATCAATCATTCACTGATATTTGGGAATTGTTTTTTTTTCCAAAGTATCCACCCTTTTGTCTATGAAATACATAATGACTTTGACTGTAAAATCATCAACAATATGTTTAAAGTGATTTACAATATGGCAGTAATCTGAAAGGGGGGTCTACAGTCTGGCTTGTTATTTGTACTAGTTACATACTGACCTTGTTATCAGTGACATCCACCCATTTACTGAGTTCACTATAGGTCTGGTTCACATCCTCACTAGTAATACTGTCAGAGAACTTTTGAAGGACAATTTCTGCTTGGGCCAACCCAATTTTCACAAGAATGTCAATCAGCCAGGACTTTTTCTTTTCCATGTCACTGAAAGTTAAAACAAAAATTCAGATTCTAAAGAAAATCTAAAAATCTGAAATAAAAAAAAGAACTTTTAAAGCAAGACTGCAATGTTGTAGCCACACTGCCCAAGCAATGCTTTTCAGCTTCATTGTGGAACTTGGGTGGAAACAGTCGTCAGAAGAGACAATGCAGCCAATAGGGAAGTAAAAAGAACTATCGTTGGGGTGCAGAGTCCATTGCAATGGCGGGGATGGAAAAAAGCCTTAACAAATGTCAGTATCCACACACTGTTCTTCAAGGGGCCATTTTTTATGGCGGGCACCTGGATGGCTGATGTGGTACAGAGAAAGAATATGGGAGATTTTCCATGATGTGCTCGGCTATCTGCCTCATTTCTAATCCAAGCTACCTGGGATATGAGCCATCAGTAATAGGAATGTAATAATTTACATGTGCTTGGAACTTTCCCAGACAGAAATTTATTTCAGACAGGAAGACAGAAGCAAGCTTCCATAGGATTACAGTGCCAAGAGTCAGACTCAACACTTATGACAATTACGAAGTACCCACACTGCAATGTTGTAAACACAGAGAAAAACAAACTTAGAATATTTCTCTAGCATTAGTCTGTCATTAAGTAAGTACAAAATACTAATGTGAACCTGCTATGCCCCCCTGATTAACATTTTAGTCCACAAATTTACCATCCCATTTTAATTTATTGGTCACATGCATGATGACATGATTTGGTTTTGCTAAGGATTTGAGAATAACTCCTGGAGGCACACACGTGGAGTGTGGTAGAGTATTGAGATTTGAGGGAGTTTTTATCATTCTATGTGAATTTATTAAATTATTGTTCTAGTTAATTCTTTGAGATTATTAATTCACTATATCGGACAAAAATATTTGATTGTGTAGCAATATTCAGAGTAAGAGCGACGACCAGAAATTTGGTGAGTTCCTATGTACCAAACATCATCACTGGTCTTTGGTAACAAAACAAAGAAAAATGAAGACTGGTTTGAAGCAAGTCTGCAAGAAATGGAAACTGCCACTAAAAGCAAGAGAGTAGCCATGCTAAACTACAAGAAGGAGCCCACCCCTAGCAACTTACAAGCTCTCAGATCTACTCGAAATGATGCCCAAAGAATAGCAAGACAGTGCGCAAACAAATACTGGCAGGACCTATGTGAAAACATCCAATCTTGTGCCGACTGTGGTAACATCAGAGGACTATACGAGGGCATGAAAAAAGCCTTTGGACCTCACACCAGCAAGTGTGCCCCACTTAAGTCAAAAGATGGCTCAATCATCACTGATTGTGCACTGCAAATGGAACGATGGGTAGAACACTATACAGAACTTTACCAGATTGAAAATGCCATCTCGACAACTGCTTTGTCTAACTTCCCACCACTTTCAGTTTTGAGTGAATTAGATGAAACACCTTCTGTAAAGGAACTGAGCACAGCCATTGACATGCTTGCACACGGGAAAGCACCCAGAGGAGATGGTATTCCTGCTGAAGTCATTTAGGCTGGGAAGCATGCCCTAATCAAGCCACTCCATGAACTGCTAAGTCTATGCTGGGAGCAAGGAATAGTCCCCCAAGAATTGAAGGATGCCAACATAGTAACGATTTACAAAAATAAGGGTGACCGCACAGATTGTAACAGCTATAGAGGCATTTCACTTCTTAGCATAGTTGGAAAGGCTTATGCCAGAGTAGTACTGAAGCGACTACAGATCTTGGCAGAACGAGTTTACCCAGAATCGCAGTGTGGCTTTAGGGCCGGTAGATCCACAGCAGATATGATCTTCTCCCTGCGACAGCTACAAGAGAAAAGCAGAGAACAAAGGCAGCCCCTTTTTATAGCTTTTATTGACTTGACCAAGGCGTTTGACCTTGTCAGCAGAACCGGCTTGTTTGCCGTATTAGAGAAAATCGGCTGTCCAAACAAGCTTCGGAAACTAGTGTCAGCCTTTCATGAAAACATGCAGGGCACCGTACAGTTTGACAGCTCTGCCTCTAGGCCATTCTCCATCAAGAGCGGAGTAAAACAAGGATGTGTTCTGGCTCCAACACTATTCGGCATCTTCTTTTCAGTTGTACTCACCAGCGCATTCAAATCCCTGGAAGATGGAATATATATCCACAGTAGATCCGATGGTAAGCTATTTAATCTGGCACGCCTTAAAGCCAAAACGAAGAGACGGCGCATCTTGATTAGAGAACTGCTGTTCGCAGACAATGCCGCACTAATATCTCATTCACAAGAAGGATTACAGAGGCTTGTGAATGCACTGGCAGCTGCTTGTCAAGAGTTTGGCCTCACTATTAGCCTCTCCAAGACTGAAATCATGGCACAAGATGTTGCAGAAATACCAGTGATACACATTGGAAATCACACACTTACGGTGGTGCAGGAATTCACATACTTGGGAGCAACAATAGCCAGCAACCTAAACTTAGACACTGAGTTGACCAAAAGAATAGGGAAGGCTTCTGCAGCAATGGCAAAACTCTCTAAGCGTTTGTGGGAAAATACCAAATTGACCACGGCAACAAAAATCCTTGTCTACAAAGCCTGCATTCTGAGCACACTTCTCTATGGCAGTGAGAGCTGGGCAACTTACATGCGGCAAGAGCACAGATTAAATGGCTTCCACCTACGCTGCCTGCGACGCATACTTTGCATCTCCTGGAGGGATCTTGTCACCAAACAGGAAGTTTTGACACGGGCCAACATACACAGCATCTATGCTCTCCTTCAACAGAGAAGACTACGCTGGCTCGGTCATGTCACTCACATGCCAGATGGAAGAATCTTTAAAGACATCCTGTACGCTGAGCTAGCAGAGGGAGCCAGACTCAAGGGCCGCCCAAGACTTACTTACAGAGATGTCTGCAAGCGAGACATGAGAGCCATGGGTATCGACCAAAGTATGTGGGAAGATATAGCCCAAGACCGGACAGCATGGAGACAGAGTGTACGTGCTGGTACGAACTTCGCTGAATGCAAAAGAAATGAAGCCGCATCGGTCAAGAGAAAGAAAAAGAAAGCTGCCCTGTCAGTGAGCCCTAGGACAGATGAATATAAATGCTCAAACTGTGGCAAACTCTGCCGATCCAGAATTGGCTTGATTAGTCACTCCAGATTCTGCCCCGTCTCAAGATGTAACCAAAGCCAGTGACTCATCTGGGAGCATCCATTGTCTTACGAGACAGAAGGAGCCATATATATCGGACTAAAATATTTGATTGTGTAGCAATATTCAGAGTAAGAGCGACGACCAGAAATTTGGTGAGTTCCTTAAAACCCTAAACTTAGTAAATAGAGAAAAGTTTAAATTCAAAAAACAAAAGCGTGTTTTCTTTCAGACCAAATCAGAACAAATTTGAAAGAAAGTTTGTGTAAGTCAAAGTGTTTTAGGGTTAAGTTTACAGCCTCAAGGTTTCGTTAAACTACATTTTCTTTAAGTTTTAAAATCATTGTCATGTTTGAAGCTTTTAAAATAGAAAGTTTTATTTTCAACAATGTTTATTACTTAAAGAAACAATATGTCAAATAAAAAATACATGAATAATTCTAACCTCTTGATGGCTGCAGAGTCGGGCCTAGTGTCAGTTTTCATACCAAAGTAAGTCAATAGAGCATTCGAGTCAATACACTGTACAGCTTCTTTCCCCACACTGATCATCTCCTGTAGGACACTTTCTTCAGCACGGGTATAGGATTCTGTGGCAGCCTCTAATGCATTCAACCTGGCTATATACACTGGCAAATGTTTGGGGAACTCTTTTTTCAGCTCTTCAAAGATGGACTTTGATGCTGTGGCTGGTGGTCTGTACAAGAAAATGGTTAAGTCATGTTCAATTGGCCAATTGAATTCTTACAACACAAATAGGACACTGAACTAATGCCTCACAATACACAGAATAAGTTCTTACAACATCAACTATTGAAAAAAAATATTTCCTAAATAAAGTTCAATACTGAGAAAAACTGGCACAAACTTTGGTCTTAACAAAAGAATACATGACCAGAAATATCAAGTTGTCTACTTCATACTTAGTTGTTTTGTTTTTCAGTTGCTATGGAACAGGAAGAACTACCAAACAATAAACTTATTTTTTTAAGTTTTTTCTTGTGGGGGTCTATAAATTCAATGCAATATAAATGTATCGTCTACAACCAAATAATTTATTGATGGAAATCATTTAACAACTAACAAAGAGAAAACATTATTTTTTTTAAGTTCATTGCTTTTCAATAAGATATTGTCCTATAGTTAGAATATTTTCATATCTTTCGACTCCATTATAATTAAAGCAACAGACATCTGACCTTCTCTGTTTCAAGTTTTTAAATTCAGAATGAACAAAAAAAGGGCACAGTTTATAAATACTTGAATGTTACTAATGCTAAGTAAACTGAGACAAGTTTCAACCAACATTGCTGTTGTTGCTGCTGTCCTTATGAAAAAAAAATAAAAAATCACAAAATGAGCAAGAACAGTCTTGTTGTATACCACTAGCCTTTCAAGTGAATTGACAACTAACTTAGCCAACCAAGAGATCTTCAAATCTCGAATAGCTTCAGTCATGCTCTCTAACGTGAACTTGTCTTTAGTACTGTCCTTGACCTCCTTCTCCTTCTTCTTGACACTGACTTTAGACTTGTTGGGTAGCTCAGAGACAAAGTACTTGAACTTGGAGCCACTCTGTCACGTGAACAAAACAAAATGGCTGAATCAACAAAGAAAAAAAGAAAACATCACAAGACATCAAACTGTGCAGCTCAGAGAACTACTAACCTTTGGCTTACCAGGCTCATCTTTGGCAAGAGTTAAATGACCAGTGAAATACCAGCCAGGTGCACAGCCTTTAGGCAATCTGAAAGAATGGACAGACAGCAATGTAGGAAGTTATCTTTAGAAAACAGCTTATTTCTACACCTTACGGCTGGGAGCTGATATTAACTAGATAGCAAAAAGTCTTGCTGGTCATGTGACCACTTTCTAGAGAAAATGATTTTCTTTCAGTTAGACCCTGACCAAATAAGCTACAATCTAATAGTTCAAGAGTTGATAAAACATTCTCAAGTAGCAGCTGTGCTACAAAAGTTGGAGTGATTGAAATTTTCAAAATACTGGTACCAAATATCTGACATGAAGTTTCCAATTTGTTTATTCCTGTTGCATGGACTTTGAATTGTCATCATGATGGTCCTGGGGCCCTCCCCTCTGTCATCTTTCAGTTATTACCAAACCAACTTATTAATCAACAAAAGAAAAAATTAGAAAATGGTTCATTAAAACACTGAACAAAAATACTACAGATATTTAACAACAAACATCTTATGTGAGACTATTTAATGTATGTAGAATTGTGAGCTATAAATGTAGACTTTTGTGCTATCTAGAAAGTTCCATATTTTCAATATTATTTCAAAGACTTGCAGCATCACAAAAGCTGACACCATGTACAACAACTATTTGGAATGTTTCCCCCTATTAATGTATCTGATTGTGTATTAGCTCATCTTTGATTTGAGTTTTTTTTAAAAGTTTACTTGCTTATTTTCTATAATTCTATGACCTATTTACTTCGAAGAATAATATATCTATATCTACCCTGCAATGAGAAAAAAACAATATTTGTTAGCACATACTTATCTTCTGGCAACTGAGAAACAAATATAGGTTGCCTTGAGCCTTTCTGTAGCGTGAAAGAAGATAACTTTTTGCCACTTGTAATTGCTGCCTGCCAGTTGGAATAAAGGTCAAGGGCGATGGGACTGTGTAATTTCATTTTGACCAGAAGGGCCAGATCTTTCAGTTTCTCCAGCATATCTCGCTTCTCATGGCGTATGTGCAGTAGGATTGTAAAGTCATTCTTCTCTAGCTTCACCACATACTGCAATGTCAACAAAAATGATTTAAGTTAACTTATTGTTAGGGAGGAATGTATTAAGTTAACTTATTGTTTGGGAGGAATGATTTAAGTTAACTTATTGTTAGGGAGGATTGATTTAAGTTAACTTGTGTTAGGCCAGCATTAAAATATAGTGACAGTGCAACTGGTAAAGTACATTGAGTTCGTTTTCAAGGTCTTGAGGCTCAGAAACATTGCAAGTCCTAGCTTAAAAGGCTGGCAAAGGGAAAATACTAAGTTTGACTTGACAAGAGGTTAAAGGTCAGCTATGAAATCTACTTACTCGACTTGGGTAGGCATCTCCAGCAGCAATGTATTGTTTGTTCCCATCGTACATAACCCACATCTGACTTTCATATTCACTGGTATAGAGTGTATCACTTAACAAGGCACAGTCTGGTGTCACCTCTGTGGCTTTAGGCTGAAAGTTATAAAGTTGGCCAAGGTGGTTTCAAAGCTCATGATACAATAGTTCAATCTTAAGGCTATTTATCTATGACATCTATTAGCTGCATCTATTAGCTTCATTTTGATTTCAATCATACAAAAAGAGTGTAGTCTTCTTAAGGTGAATGAAAACAAAAAGACTTCAGCTCTAACCTAATAGCTATTTCAGGTACAAAATTGTTGTGTCTGACTCTTATGAAAAGAAAGGCCAAGACCAAAAAAATTCTAAATATTCTAAATAAAACAATGTGTCTAGCTTAAACAATTTATACTTTAAAAAAAAAAAGCTTCGTAAAAGAAAGAAGAGCTATACACATCAGGTTTTAACTAAATAAAAAAAAATAATAATAAAAAATAGTTGTTAAAAAAGCAAAGCTTATCTAAGGGAAAATCTTTGCCATATCTCTCAATACTGCAAGGTCTAACTCCCCTTATTCTATATAAAACAACATTAATTAATTACCACTAATTAATTAACTTTTTGATAGATTCATGTGTTGTCATCCACAACGAACAATTATACAAAATTTCCACTTGATCCGAGAATTGGAAGTGTGTGAAAAGCATGTAAAAAGTTTGTACCAGACAGACAGACAAGGAGAGTTAATAAAAGCTTTCTAAAAAAGGGCCTTTTTTATCTTCTCATTCTGAGCAAATGCATGAAAAGTTCTTCTTAACTGAAAGTTTAAAAAAGGCTGGTAACTTCCTACTGTATCACACTACATTAATAATCTACCATAAACACTGCAATCTAACGAATCCTTATCTATGTTAATGTCTTATTTGAACTCAGTTAAAATAGGTTAACATCATTCTCAATTTCAGCACCTGCACCATGCAGACAACACACAAACACAGACACAAAATCTCACAATGTACCAAATGAAATGTATATGTCAGATCAATGGCATGTATTTGTCGTCCATCCTTCAGCTGGTCTCTCTCAGTTGATAGGCATCGTATTTTGGAGTCTGTGGGCCTGTAAATTAAACAGTAAATTCAGATGAATAAAGCAACGAATTCATCATTTAGTTTCAGTTGTTAACATAATTTCACCTTGAGCTAACTTCAATTTCATGAATTTCAACAATACACACACACAAAAAATTGACAAATAAAAAACAACAACTAAATAGTGTAACTAAATAGTATTTATTTTGTATCTAACCAAACTATTTGAAACTAATTCTGTTTTCAATCTAACTCTCCTAAAACAATATTATTTTGCATTTTGTTTAGACTTTGACGGCAGTTAACATTATTAACATTGAGCATTGTCCACATGTAATGCCAAAACTAATTATACAGTAACTAACTATTCAGTAAACAGGAATAAATTGCATTAATTAAGACCTAGATGAAATCTACAAAAGGAATTAACTATTTTTATCCCTTCACCCCCCCTCTGATTTTTATGTGTGAGAACTTCAAGGAGAAATAAAACCATTGATCCATTAAATCCACATAAATTTTAGTGTACAATTTTAAACAATGAACTAAGATTAGATACAAAAGTATATTTATTTTTCTCAAATGTAATAAAGTCCATCTGTGTATTTGTACATTTATATAAATATCCTATTAAAAACACAATGCTTCGAACCATTCAAAAAAGATCGTCATCGTGATCAAGAGAGAACTAACCTGAGAGGTGAAACAACTGTTTTCAAAGAAAGACTTGGATTTAAATCTTCTGATCGTAGTGGTGAAATAATATCAAATCTGGCAATGCCCTCTCCCCCATGCTGTGAACAGACAATAACAATTCCAGCGTAGTATTAATGACATGGATGAATGAGTATTGACACATTAGAAGCAAGAAATAATTAAAGAAGAAAAAAAGAAATTAGTGTTTTTTGTAGCAGTATATAATTATTATTTTTGTTTGTTTGCATAAGTGTAAAAAAATAGACTATAGAGCACAATAGTGAGACAATGGAGTGCAACAGTGAGTCAGTGGAGTGCACAGTGTCTCAGTGTCCAAAGTGAAGAGTGTCAATGGAGAAAATAAGCCAAAGGAGAAATTAAGCCAACTAAATGTAATAGTGAACCAGTTTAGTGTAATTGTGAACCAGTAGTGTGTAATATAATAGTGTGTAGTAACAAACCATATGAGTATAAAAGTGAACCAGAGAATGTAAAAGTAGACTGATATAATGTAATAGTGAACCAGAGAACGTAAAAGTAAATTGATAGAATGTAATAGTGAACCAGAGAATGTAAAAGATAACTGATAGAATGTAAATGTAAACTGATAAAATGTAATAGTGAGCCTAGCTTTTAATTGATCTTGAATTTTTTTTTCCTTAACAAACTTTAATAAGAACCTAAAAAAAGTGTTTTAACAAGTTATGTAAATAGGGATGTTTATTGTGAGATAGCAAGATTCCCAGAACATGCTTAATTAGAGCCAGCAAGACCAGACCCAACTTACCATAACAGGATACTTGGCGTCAAGTTGAGCTCCATAGAATGACAAGTGTATATCTAAGGTCACATCCCCCAGGCTGGCCCACCACTTGGCTACACATAGTTCTAATGTACAGTCACCCTGAGAACAGGTTTAACATTGTGTGGTATAGAAAATTGAATATTGTATGTCAGACAAGCATTATGATAGAGACTTTCTTTGATTAAACAGTAAAGTAGCACAAACAATAAACAATAATTTACAAAAATACAACCTAATAAAATACTTAGGAAGGCACAAAGTTATAGAACTTTTTATTCCATATGCTAGGACAAATTTCTACAAGTCCTTCTTCCCTAGTGCCATTAGAGCATGAAAAACCAGTGAATTAGCAGAGTTTAAATTTCTAATTTACATTCATGAATAGATTTAACACATAGGTATGCCTAGGACATAAATATCTTCTCTTTTGAAGGAACATCAGCAATTTATAATACAATGTGGAAGTCCCTACTGAAAAGCATTTTTTCCCCTTATTATTCTTTGGCTATAGAAATAAATGAGTTTTAGATTATCACTACATAGACCTCAAGTTTTTTAAGTCAAATGTACATACTCTCAATGTTTTTCTACAGTCAAGTGGACATTTTGATTGTATTTTTTAAACGGTTAATTTTCGTTTAAGTTTCAAAAGTTAAAAAAAATAATAAAAAAATAAAGCATAAATGCGAAACTAATGAACTTTCAAAACTATAGCAGTGGTGCTTACAACAAATGTCTATTGCTTTTGTCCACATTACTAGAATATTTGGTTTCTGGTTCTCCCACTGATGACCAATTTTTAGTTTCTAATTTTTGCATACAATTTGTAGATAAATTAGTTGCCTTTCTATCTTTTAACCTACCAAAACTGAAAAGGCATAAATTCCTTCCCCTCTTTCTAAGAGAGTTACAATTTTGGAAAACTCATGATCTTTGTAAGCTGTCTGAGGAGATATCTGTAATGTATGAATCAGAAAACGCCCACTTTTTTCAGCATCTAAAGAAACCAGCTTTAAGACTGGGGAAAACAAAGAAAATAAGCTGTTATCAATCAATATGCTATTAAACTATTCTAAAGCAAGAGATAAAACTAAATTCAATTCACTTGCATTGCCTCTAAAGGGTCTTGAAAATAACATGGCAAGAAAGAATGTTTTACACTGAGATACATGCTCAAAAAGGTCTTCCCAGCATCTTTACAATCCTCAGACAATGATGCCTGTGCTGGCTTGGTCAAGTCTGCTGGATGGAGGGCAATCATATCCCAAAAGTCATCCTTTAAGGTCAACTTGTAACTGGCTAAAGAAAACTGGTCGTCCCCAGCTCCAACATATAAATGAAACAGGACCTCAGAGCAGAAGACATTAATGCTGACTACTGGGAAGACTGCACTGTGTGGAGAGAAATGGTGGCTAATAAAGCTATGGACAGTGAAAAAGCATGCCAAATGAAAATGGCTGGCTCATCAACCTCCAAAGCGAATGCGACCTTAACCTTAATGTCTCTCGAGAATAGGGCTCCACAGTCACATAAAAAAGTGTTCTACAAGATGAACCCTAGTTGCTCTAGGACTAAAGAAGGCCAACACACTGATAATAATTTTATTTATAAAGCGCTGTTAACAAACAAAATGTAGGCTCAAGGCGCTGTAACAACATTACAAACAAAAACATGAGAGCTAAAATGACAGTTAATCTAAAAAAGTTTTAAACAGATAGGTCTTAATGTTCTTCTAAAAAGTGGTGTAGCATGTTGTCTGTCTGAGATCAATGGGGAGTGAGTTCCAAACCTTTGGTCCAAAAAACTGAAAAAGCCCGCAGACCGTAGCTTTTGAGGGAGAAACGTGGCAATACTAAAAGCGTTGAGTCCATTGAGCGCAGGGCTCTCTGGGGGACATATGGAGTAATCAGTTCGCTAAGGTACAAGGGCATCTCGTTATATATACACTGATGACAAAGTGTGGCAACCTTGTAATCGATTCTCGCTTTCACTGGAAGCCAATGATTATAAACTAGAGAATTTGACACAAAAAGTTATATAATAAATGAAAGAATTATGAGTTAACATCAACATTAAAAGAAAGAGCAAAATATTTTTGCTTCAACAATGAATAACAAAAATAAAGAGGAAGGCCCTGTCGGAAATCAAGAAATCACCAAGCTTGAGCATCTCATGTAGCATCTGGCAAGAACACAGCATTCTAATAACAGTTGGCCATAAAGAACAAACGTATCAAAGGATAAAATATTCTACAAAGTATATACCTATATGAAATATTTTCTCAAAAGTGTATAACATGATAAAATCAAAGTGTAAAGAAACAAGTTTAAATTGCAACACTAAACAAGGGAAAGAATCATTATAAACTTTAAAAAAAGAAAATCTCTAGCAGAAGTGAGATAAGATGTAAAATATTTATCAATATCATTTAGTTGACTAGTCTTAAAATGAATAACATAAAGCCAAAAAAAAAAGAGAGAAATTTGTCTCTCTACTATTCTCTATTAGCACTATAAAACTTAACGTACGAATCGCAGCCCTTCAACTCAATCATTAGTTCAAAGAAATAAGTAAAATGTGTATTATATGCACACAAATTTGACTTATAAAAACAACAAAAATAACACTGAAATAGTGTAATTTTACTAATGCACTGACCTGCATATGAAGCTCCAAAGGGCACATGAATGAATCTCCTGAGTATCTGGCCAGGTTTAAAACTCTGACCAAGTGTTGAAATGGTGTAATTAGTCAAGTCTACCAGCCTATACAAACACAAAAGTGTGATTTTTTGTTTGCCTTCTCTAAATGTACAGCTTTGATAAACATGTCTAAGTTTACTATATTCTAATAACAACTAAAATGTAGCTCACATAACTTGAGGACATTGTTACAAAAATCTGTTTTTTTTTTTTTTTGTAGACTATGAATGATATAGAAAGAATCAAACAATTACTTGCTATTATTTTCTCCCTAAATAGTCAGTATAAAAAAAAAAGGGCAAAATATGTTTTAATGCAATAAAGATTTTGTTAGTATATTAAGAATTGATTTTTTAATAAAACTATTTTGTAAGCATGAACAATTAGATCCACTTGTTAACAAACTCAAGTATCAAAAAAAATGCCAACAAAAAAAATAAACATGAAAAAAAAAAAAAGTCAAACAAAAGGACCTGTTGCATAAATTTTGAGAACTAGGAACAATCTTTGGAGACCTAAGGCATTTCTCAAAGAAACGTAAACCTGTATTTGGGACCACCTTCATGACTGATTTGCTATTCTGTAGGTGACATTTGTAGCAGGCTGGGAAACTAGATTGAATGAACATAAAATGTTGTATTGGTTACTTGTCAACAGTTTGGTGGGATAAACCAACTGCTTTTTAAATTTGTTGTGACTCTTGCGCTCTCAACCTCAGTGCACAGTTCAAGGTGCAGATCAAACCACAACAGCTGGAAACTATACCTTTCAGTCTTTTTATTTTTTTTAAATAGACCAAATAATGCCCACACAAAAATATATCACAGAAAAGAAAGATCTTTTAGTTTTCAATGAAGGTTTGAACATCAGAGAAAAAAAAAAGACTCGCAAATGACTCTAAAAGGAGCAGAAATAAAAGAGACCACCTAAACAAGACATGAGCTTATGACAACCTAAACAAGACAAACTTATGACAACCTAAGGACATGAGCTTATGACAACCTAAACAAGACATGAACTTATGACTACCTAAACAATACTTGACATGAACTTTTGACAACCTAAAGATAAGAGCTTATGACAACCTAAACAATACATGAACTTATGACAACCTAAACAAGACATGAACTTATGACAACCTAAATAATACATGAGCTTATGAAAACCTAAAGACATGAACTTTTGACAACCTAAACAAGACATGAACTTATGACAACCAGATTCCTGGAGGAAATTTCAAGCCAAAAAAGGCTGATTCTGTGTTCTAGATAAAACAAAAAGACTAAAGTGAAGCTTAGAAAAAATTGTGAGGAACATGTTAGTGAGTATAGGGTTATGATTTTGGACAAATGTTTCATTCCACAAAGAAAGCAAAGAATAACTGATGAGAACAAAATATACATGCTGAGCTCATTAAAAAAAAATAATCTTACCTGACTGGAACTACAACTGTTATAGGAATACGAATTAATGGGCCTCTTTCTATATTTTCAGACTCAAATGCACGGATCTAACAATAAATTAAAACAGAAGAATAAACATTTATACGAAAACTAATAGAGCACATGTGTAACAAGCTAACAAAACTACACACAATGTAAGATTTTTGGAAAGTATAGTGGAGGCATTGTGAGCATATAAGTGGCTGTTAACTAACTGAAAGTGAACTTACTTCAGCGTAATGAATGCCCTCTGCTAATCCCCTGGGGTCAACTTTTACAGTAAATGTCCTGCTGGCATTCATCAGTAAGAAACTTGTGGGAAACTGAACCCACGACTGTGTACATGTCAAACTGAAGTTGATGTTAAAGTCAATTTTGGTCTGTGGATCTGAAACCAATAATACATAATGTTAAAAAGATGTTTTATTTAAATATCTTTATATCTATGCAGCAAAAATGTTGGTTTGCAGTAGTAGTTTTGAGTTCACTCAGCATGTGGACTATTAACACTCAATACAGGGAGTAAAATCAGCTATGTATGACAAGGCATCAAAAGCCAGCACACTGATATTGCTGGTTAAAAGTAAAGTTCCCCTTTCAGACCTTGCGATCTATAGGGCAGATGATGCTAAGGTCATCTGTTTCTTTGGCCAACCTTTGACAAGCAGGATGTCATGCAAAATAACCATAACCAACCCCTTTTACTTTCCCCAACTTAAGTCAGGTACCAATTAGAGTTGGGTGAACTCAGGGGCGCCCTGAAAATCCAGATCAAAATCCCAATCTTCCCAAGATTCGAACCCAGGACCCCAGATTCCACAGCCAAGCACTTAACCACTAGGCCACTGCCTCTGATTAGTCCAAAAAAATAGGACCTGCTTCATTTAGGGATTTTTTTCTCCCTTCATTGTTTATATTACAATGATAGTTGCGATAGCACAAGAATCCTGAACACAAATGTGAATGCCCATAGAGTGAATACAAATATATTTCTTATGTTTAATACCAGTTTGTTCTTGAAACAAGGGTTCCACTGACACAGTTACTTCTGTTGGCTTTGTAACTTGTGCCAGTTCCCTGAGATAAATCCCTCTGTTGTTCCCTGAGCACTGAGTAGTTAATTGCACGTGTTCCCCAGGACTATTCTGATATTTCACACAGTAGCTGAAGGCATTTTCAACCTAAATGATAAAAGATAAATAATAATCTTAGAAACTAGAAGTTATAACAAAAGTATAAGTTATAACAAAGTCAAACTTCTTGTATAATAAACTTGCTCAGATCTCCTGATCATATCAAAGAAAATATTTGAAGCATTAAATGATATTGAAGTGCATGAACATATTCAAGAACAAAAAATTGCTACCAGCTAGCCATTACAATTGCAAAGACTACAGTTAGCAAATGGCACCAGATGTAGCCTAAGATTTAGCTACATACAACTTTACCTGTACTAGTCCTTGTCCAGCAGCAAAGACTTCCACATCTTCCAGTTTAACTGCTGTGTTTTCTAAAGCTCTGCGCACACTAAATGGTGAAATATAAACTCTGCTTGCCTTAAGCCCAGACAGGATTAATGCTGTGAACAACAAAGAACTAAAATCAACAGGGACAAGCAAAATACAAAAAAATACTTAAAAAAAACAAACGAAGCTTATATTAAGTGTATCAATTAGTTTGGATAAGTCATGTGATTAAATTTGTAATAGATCTACACTAACAATAATCAATCTGTGTGATTAGAAATATTTTTACCAATTTCATGCCTTTAGATTTCTCAATACGCTATGATCCTGGCAATTGTTTTTATTTTCTTTTTAAAAAAAAAGGTAATGACCTGAATTTGAACTCATGAGCTAAAGCCTTCTCAGGCTTCCCAAGCCAACATGGTAACCATTCTGCTAGCGAAGAGCGTATGAACATGGAAGATTGTATACTTATCTATTGTTTCTATTTCATGTTTGTGCTTACTAAGCCGCAGACGACGACCTAATTAAGCTTTTACCACCACTTTACTCAAGTTCAATCTCTTTCCCTTGTTCAAGATCCAAGACAAAAAAATGAATTACCAATAGTTAACTAATAATTGGGTTAACTTTTTAAATTGATTCTTGTGTTGTTAGGTAAAAGAAATAGTTGTGCAAAATTTCAGCTTGATCCCAGATTTGGTGAGGGAGAACAAACAATTACAAACTTTTTAGCAGACTAGTTGATATATAATTTGTAAACATTAACTTGCAATATGCTAATGTCAAGACAGTCTATCAGTTGAAAACACCAATGTTATTTTTCAAAGTAAATATGGTGGTGGCTTCATTTTTCTTCAAGCATTTAGCATTTCAATAATGCTACACTCAGCATTCAATTTTTGGCAGCTTACACACTGGGTGGGATTTTGATGTGCCATATCTAGATATTCCATATTTTTAGTTGTTTTATTTGTTGTGAGAGTTTGTAAGAAGAATCGTAATCAAATTACTGTTTTGTGTTAGATTCATCTCTTGAAACTAGAAGCCCCAACAAGTGCGAAAGCATACATTTAATCAGGTAGAACACATAGTCCAAGGCAAAGGACAGCAAATTGGCTGATTCAAAGCACTGGATGTTATGATGTTAAGTAAATTCTCATGCTCTCCTTCACATCTTTAGCTTTATAGTTTTTAATTTATGGCCAAAACTATGTAATGTGCAAGCAGCCTTGTGGTTACATTGAAAAAATAATATCTGGAAAAAATCTAGTGGGCAGCATATTTACAGAAATAAGTTAGTGCCACCACTAACTATTGAGTATAACTATAATTAAGTGTTTCAAAGACTGTCAATGCCGCTGTCGAAAATGGGGATAAGAAACGCTCCCAAGGCTCTAAATGCCTCTGACAGTCAAATTCAGCTCCTTGCCTTCACATGGACTTTCCCCCTCCCCATGTGCTTTTTGTCAGAGGTCTGGATTACAATACTCCAGTCTATGGCTTTCAACTGCTCTACTATAGGATGTAAACCCATCATGATGTTGTTGTTTTTTTAACTGGTAAATGTGAAGGGGCCTGGATCCAGGATGTGATGATTCCATAGGGCATTCCCAGGGCACAGTCCACTTTTTAAAAGTTTTTTTCTACTGCAAAACAGTTTCATTTGGAGAGCTCTGTGGATGGCAGAGAATGGACCACTTGGCCAACCCAATGGATATTTAAGTCACAACTAGACCCAGATGTTCTTGTGTCAGCATCTTAGCAACTTGTCAAGTCTGAAAACATCCTTAAAATGCAAGGATTATATAAAAAAAAGCCTAAGGAAACACACAAAGAAGAAAACTATACAAAAAAAAAAATATTTAAAAAATGCACCGACCTATAGACCCACAAGCATTGGGAGAGCTCATACTAGTCCCATTCATCAATTGGCACCCTCTCAAAGTCCAGTTAGGCACAGAGGCAATAGCCCCACCTGGGGCACTGACACAGACACCAAGGGCACCATCATGTCTGAAACGACAAAGTGTTTTCTAAATTAACTGACCATAAAATGTATAAAATATCTTTAAAATGACACAATCCACTTTTTAAACAAATCAAGAAAAGTTATAATCAACCAAAGCAGAGATCTGAGTAGCACAATAACTTGAAGTTTATGCCAACTTTTGTTTTCCTCTGGTTTACATAGCCCTTTAAAGTAGCCTACTTTATAAGAATTTAAAATCCTTAGCTTGCTTAGTGAAACACCAAAATTGACACAACATGTTAGTGACATCATGTAAATAAGGGTATTGTAGATTTTGATTATTTACCAACAGTTAGCACTTGACTCTTATGGTAACTACATCGTTTAGTGACAGACTCGACAGTGGCCTTATTCAGTATTAAAGTTAGTCATTTTGTATATCTTTGTGGATTTAAGTGATTTCTAATAACTTTGTGAGGAAGTTGTGCATGAAAGTTCTTACATCTACTATGCTCACACATTACATACAAGCACCTAGGATATTTATCAGCAAATCAAAGTTAGTCATTTTGTATATCTTTGTGGATTTAAGTGATTTCTAATAACTTTGTGAGGAAGTTGTGCATGAAAGTTCTCACATCTACTATGCCCACACATAACATACAGGCACCTAGGATATTTATCAGCAAATCAACAGTAAACAGTCAAAGGTTCTTTACAAATACCAGTACAACCATTCTTAAAGAGAAAAGAAATAACTTTAATTGAGCCTCTAGCAATGCTATTGTAGCATGTGTGACTGAGAGTTCATTGATAACAGTTATACATACGCAGGGCCTCGTGATGACCAGGTGTAGTGCATGGCTGGCAGTGGCTCCCTCATTGAGTACCCAGCCATCATCATCTGTGGTGTGACATAAGCACCAACAGCTGGCAGACAGAAAGTAAAAACATACACCAGCTTGTCAAGAATATAAAAAAATATTGATTCATATTTTATAAGTAACAGCACTATCAGAGACATCTGTCAAAGGTTAACGATCTACCAGACCAAAGACAGTTTCAAAGAGGAAGGTTGAATGGGCTAATTACGAAATAAATTAAACTTCATTCAGATACTAAACTGTTTCATGCTGAATGAAAAACATTTATCCAAAAGTTTAGGTTGGAAATGAATGGAAATGTAAACTTTGAATATGTGCAGTTGATGAACCATAACAGTAACTAATTGTAAGTAACAAATAACAAGTTTAATTGACTTGAGGGCTGAACTAGATAAACTTATACTATAAGAAGAATATGTCCATAGCTTTGTCAAACTGTGTATATTTAATGCCCAATAGTGGCAACTTTAGAGGAAGACAACTCTTCCTGCGACAGTGGTTTGTTTACATACATGAAAACAACTTTTCAACATTAATAATTTAAAAGTTCAAGAAGAATTTTTTTTTGTTGCTGTTTAAAATGATTCTATAAACGTATAAACGTTCAGATTCATACAAAAAATAGTGGCATTAATATACTCTATAAAGTAAGCCAATATAATCACCTATCACAGCAGATGTTGTCCCTCCTGGGGTGCCCACTGTGGATATAGCAGGACCATTGTTTCCAGCGCTGGATACAAAAATGACTCCTTTTTCATTGACTACTTGTGTTATGAGGTTGATGACACGCCTATTCGAGACAATAAGAAAAACTAACGTAATACACTTTAAGTCTTGGTGTTTTTTATTAGTCAATCTATCCTAAAAATGGTGCAATATAAAGATAATTCTGTCAATGTAAACAAAAGTTATCTTTCTTTAAATCTCCACAGAACAGGTGAAGATATTGTGTGGTCAACAATGAACACTTATTAGGAATCAGTCAATTTAGAAATCATACTAACATTTCACTTAACATTCTAGACCTGCTAGACTGTTACAAAGAAAATTTGATCAAAAATTGGTCTATACAGCTGAAATTTGTAATATATAAATGACACAAGGGAAGTAGTACAAATTGATCAGGAATATTCAAAAGACATTTGAAAAACAAGTTTTACTTTTTCTCCCTCCTTTTTGTAAAAAAAAAAAATTAAAAGTCTTAAAATAAATATTTCTATTGCCACTTAAGTGAATTGAACTGTATAATACAGAATTACTGAATTCGGAAGATTTAAGAATGTTCATAATGCAAAAGGCTTTCAATAGTTAAATTATTTAGCTTAATCCTTTAAGCCCTGTTCCTGTCATTTACTCAAGCATAATGTTAAACTAGATCTGTGGACAACTAATTCCCATTGCACCTGAGTGCATCAATACATTGTAATAGTTCACATGCAGTGTGTCATAGACCATGTTTTGAACTGGGGTGCCTGGGGTTGGAACTAAGAGTTCTGTTATTATTCATCCATTATAAGAAAACAGTTAGAACCTAACATTCAAATTGAGAACTATTGTTTAAAACTATGAGGTTCAATACAACTTTAAAAAAAAATCTACATATTTGTATACATTTCATGCTTAAGGAAAACAAGCAAGGTTTTTCAAGTAAACAAATATATACATTTTGGCTAAGGAAAAGAAGTCCACCATCTTGACACAGGACACTACTTAGATATTTTTCTTTACACACAACAACACTTGTAACTTCCAAGTCCAAAAAGTAGATGTATAACATTTTGTTCTATCAGCAAAATTACAATCTAGGTCAAAGTAAATCACTAAGAGTCACATTTGTGGACGGACAAGCTCAAACTAAAAGAAGATAAAATACTTCACACACAGAGTTAGACTCTTGAACACCGTGTACCTGAGTTCCTTATCTAAATAAACATTCTGTCTAAGTATTGTTCTGACATCAGCTCTTCTTTTCCTAGAGGTCAATTTACCCATATTAATTATGAAAGGTTTTAATACAGTACATCTTAGGCTACTAAATAATAACATATCTGTGATTGTTAAAAAATCACATAAGCTACAGTTACTTTAAACTAAAAAGCATCCTCACTCTTCAACCCCTCCCCCAATAAAATGTGTTTAGAAAGTTAACTTTTCCATTCACTTTGCACTGCAAAATGTTAAATTTCAATATTCATGAAAGATTGCACTGGTCAGTCACTTTAGCATTACAAAGTCAAAAGTTTTATGATGAACATAATGACCAGGACACTGATCAAGCAAGCTTGCTAGAATTAGTTTAAAACTAATAAAGATTCTAGTCAAACTCTCTTAATATGATAATATATGGAACCATGTTTGTTACAAAAGCACTAGTAAGCAAATGAGTTTTACAACTTTACAGACCCATATTTTCAATTAATAAAGCTTTAGTTGGAGTGAACATTTTTTTTTTTAACTCAGTGGCAAAGTCAATGAGAGCAATCTCTTTAATACTGAGACACTAAAGTCTCTGAACTATTGAACTCTACTGATGTCACACTGGCACACTCCCGGACATAGTGCAGATATAATACCACATTGTTGGCTCCCTGTTGGAATCTTAAAATGACCTTTGAACTATCCTAGTGTTCAACAATATTGGGAGATGGGACCATAAGAGTTTCAGATTCTCTCACCCTGAATTGCAAACTTGGGCTGCCTCACCATAGCTGTAGTTGATGAGATCCACTTTATGATCCATAATATATTTCATCTGGAGAAAAAAATAGTATATTTACTCATGGTCTGGCTACCAAATGATAAAACATAAGGAATCTTTTGTTCTGAATTGAAAAGGTAACAACTACAATGCATTTGATAAATATATATATATAGATAGATATGATTTACAGTTACATGACGTAAGGCAATGTTCAAAAAAAGATGACAAGGAAAAATGATGGATTGAACAGGCACATACATGGGCTTGCAACTTTACAATAATTCATTCTATCCCCACAACAGCAACCTGACAGAGGTTAGGGACTATGTTGAATATAGATTAGAAATAATTTTGAAATGTTTACAAAGTGATGCTGCTGGTCATTAAGAACACAAAATGAACAGGAGTCAGGTAAATAGCCAAAGCGTAAAATCCTTATCAAGGACTATTTCAGTTTGTTAATTTATTAAAAATGAAAAATTAAACATTGGCCTTTTTTTTTTAAATGTGCAAGTTTTTAATGTATAAAAACTATTGCATATTGCAATAAAACAAAAGAATTAGATATATTTTAAAATGTGAAATCCAGAGACAAAGAAGCATTCAAAAATATTAAAATGTTGATTTCATGTCTGTTGAAAAAAAAAAAAAAGGTTGAATACTAATGTGACAGTGCCATTCAACTCACAGCTCTAACAAGTGATGTTCCAGTCTCCATGGAGCCAAGCCTGGTATCTCCTATCTTAAGGCCAATGATTTGAGCTCCTGGGGCAATGCCGTTAAGTTCCTTGTTGTCTGGGAAGTATCCAGCAGCAATACAGGCAACATGAGTTCCATGGGCCCCTGCAGAATAGATAAAAAGAAATGTAGACAAAATAAACATATAAAGACAACTGCATGCTAAATGACTTCAATAACGAAAAACATATGAAGTAAAAAAAAACATACTTTACCTGCATTAGTGACGATTTCCAAAACATTTCCTTCTTCATAGATATTTACTGAATATGTCAACATATCTGAAATAACATGAGATACAATTTCCAACAATCTAGTCCTTTTATAATAACACATCCTGAACGAAAGTTTGTGTAAACACTTACAATGAAGCATTGTTCTATTAATATTCCTATAACAAGGTTTACTTTTAAAAAAATGTATTGATTTAGTTAACTCTTTTAAAGCTGTTTGGAGAATGTCAAACATGCATTTTACTTTATTTTTTAGTGATAATGTTAAAAAAAAAAATTACCAGCTTGACTAAGTTGACCATATTCATGAGATTCCCTGAAATTTGACAAAAGTGTACAGCTCTGCAAATCCCCTTTTTCTGATGTATCAACACAAGCTCTGATTGAACATTGGAAACAAAAAATGATTATAGAGTTTCTTCAAATTTCATATGAGTTATGTATTGACATTCATTTCATAGCATGACATCTAGGATGTAATGAAACCTACAAATTTCCTAACATTGACAATATCTTACCCCTATTGCTTATTAACATTAAAAAACTATCAACATGTATATTAAATTTAAATAATCATAATCATGAAAACTACAAATGAAATTTTTTAAAAAGTAAAAACTAGTCTTTTTTTTCAAAACTGTATAGCAGATGGTGCAGTCTAATCAATAATGATTTTTTTTTGTAAGGGATTACAAATATACACAAGCTACATCTGCCTAGCATTTAAAGAAAGATTTTATAACATTATGAATGAATAAATGTATATATATATATATAGTTGCATGTCCATTCAAGTTAGATGTTCAACAATATCAATATTTATTATAAAAAAAAAACAACAACACATGATGTCAATTACAAAAATTACTGACATATATAAAAATATGCAGAAGTGTGTATGTGCAAGAAGAAAAAAAACAACCTACTTCCATTTTTCACCATCATGGAAAACAATACAGTCATAGACAGCACCAAGTTCTGGGTATTTTTTGTCTAATGCATTCAAAATGTCCACCCTAGCTTGTAAGTCCTCACGTTGTGTTTTATCTTCCTGAAATATATTTTAAGTTACTAGTTATGAACTGACTAGATTGTTATGACAAGTACTAAAATGTTGTTTCCTACAATTTAAAGATAATTATGATTAGATCTTTTAATGAGAAATACCAAAGAAATTAAGTTACTTACAAGAGATGTGCAGCTTGGGTGAGCCTTGTCAAAACTCTCCAGATTTCTCAGTGCATTGGTAACTGCCTCTCTTTGTTGAGGGTTCCAAAGTTTCTCTCTCTTTTCTTCTACTACTCTTTCCTTGAGTGGCTTTGGGTAAAGGTCGTGAGCCAATTTTATGCCAATATGGAACTTGCCATTTGGTACTACCCATGTTGTAGGAATCTAATTTATATATTTAAAAAAAAAATTAGTATTAGCAAAACTTTTAGTGGCATATTTAAAAAAATTCATTTTGATACTAGTAAGCAGGAGGTATAACTGTAAAAAAAATTGTCTAATCCAAAAAAAAAAATAAAAATGCAATTTATTTTAAAAACGGGCCTAAAATTGTGTCTTGATAGACTATGACTAACATGTTTACTTTTCTTGAACTTAGCAAACAGAAAGAAAGAATGCACAAATGTTAAATTTCCTCACCGATAATAAAGATTATTATACTGAGGAGAACCTATTTTTGAGCTGACCAGCTGTTTATACTACAATGGAATGAAATAATCGTTACTAGGAGAGTTAACGTGTTAACAAAAATTTCTAACTTAATTACTAAGAGCCAAACAAAAATAAATACAGAGAAATTAAGTCAGATAAATCAATCACCATCAATTTATGAATTTAAAAAAGTAATATTATTGTGCTCAGTGGAACCACATTAAAATGTACATCATTTAAAAGCATGATACATATGTACCAACACAAATCACAAATAAGTTGCAGACACAAACATCTGCAAACAGTAATATTTTTTTTCCTACTTGCTTTGAGAGCAATCACTGTATATGGAAAATGAAGCGAAATTGTGTTTGTTTGTTAAACCACTTTCTTTCACTTACATTTAGCTTACGTCCAGACAGACCAACAATAACACCATCCGTAGCAGTGACTACAGTTGAGGTGTCAACATCACCAGCTCCTGTACAGTCAACCAAGTCAATTATTTTTGGTTTACCATCAGTTGTGACCTAGGCAGAGATAAAAAGAGGAATTATTCAGCTCTATCACAGCTTAATTGCATACATAGCCAACAGATCTTTTTAGACCACTATAAACACTTAACAGTGTCTATTATTCATCATTTAAGCGTAACTGTAAACCTGTGACTGCACAATGTTGTAAAAAAAAAAAAAGATTAAAAAAGGCACAAAATCCTTTTTTTTCAACAATAAAGCATCTATATCTATACAGTATAAAATGCTCCTGGTGCAGGAGATCATTTGTGTCACAATTATTTTAGGACAGTAAATGTTCACAGGTAAGTCTGTTATTAAATGATTGATTGGTCTTAATTTCCAGTGCAGCATTCAGAACCAGAGCTACCAAGTTTTTAACTAAAATTAGTTCCAATAGTGTAGAGAATGAGCAACCAAAAACACAAGGCAAGCAAATGGAATGTGTTATCAGGGCAACAATCACTGAACATATGTGGATTTTTTTCAGTAGCACATTTTCAGTTACAATGGACAATGAAGCCATGTTATATTCTGTATGATAAACCTGATTTTAAAAAATTAGATATTTTATAAGCCGGGTCACTTAATACTTCTAAAGTGTATGTTTGGCCAAAATGAAACTTTTCTCTGATCTACTATTTTAACAAGCAAGTTTCTCATAAGCTGCCAATTCCAGATTACGTTTGTAAAAATATATTAGGGTTATAGCATAACTAGGAATATATATATATATTATACAATTTTTTTGGTGTAAGACTAACATTACAAGTTTGAACCCAAATGTAAACAATTTTTTATTTTATTCTAGGGTTTTAAGTTAGGAGGATACTTTCAGTCATAAGCTGTTATATTTAGCTTTAGTAGGGCACTTTTTTTAAAAATAAATTTTAAGAATACAGGATTAGTTTAATGAAGTGTTCAGGATAGGGCTTTAAGCTTACATTTAGGCATTGGTTTGATAGGCCAAAAAACTGTCACACTTGCTAAACAATCATGTATTCCCTACTTAACCATGTACACTATAGATTGTGAATTTGATGATCAACATCAATCAGAAGTGCAGCAAAATATTTGTTTCAAGAGAGGTAAAAGCTGTATTACATATATTTTATAGCAATTGTCCTCCATGGCCTCATTACCAAATATACACACTACCTGTCACTACTTGAAAGTGCAAGCAAATGGTTCAGTCAAACATTAGAAAATAAAAGATTTAAAAATCTGATAAAAATCTATAATACTACAGAGATTGTATCTGTGATTAGAATTTTCATTATCATTATCAGATAATCTAGTCCAAGTTCATATGAGTCACTGCACTAAAATCAACTAAGACCTATTAGTATATTATATAATATATTTATTTTTTTATCTACAAGAGTTTCTCCAGCACTGGCAATTGGTATAAAAAAGTGTCACATCAAGCTAAACAAAAACAATTCATTATTTAGTAGAGATCTACATTTACTATTAGAATTATTCTTCTAATTATTAAATTTACAACTGCACTACACACTACTTAGTTTAGTGACTACTACGGTAGTAGTTAATTGAATAGTACTAGATCTAAGTGTCTGCTATTTATCTACTAATTCTACTTTGATTACACTTAAACTTAAAGTAAATTACAAATTTACAATCGTAACAATATATTGCTTCTAATTAAGTAACAGTTATCAATCATAACAAGATAAATATAATGTAGCTCACAGTTATTATCTTATAAACACTTTAACTTTTTTATTATTATATTAATAAATTATTATATCATGTGTACTTTACTAATTAATAATTCAGAATAATTGTCTTATTTAAAGTTATTAATATTAATAATAATAATAGATTCTAGATCAAATACTAGTCATAGTATCATACTCATAGTAATACTTATAAATACTATAATTATAATTAACTAGAAGTCTAGATCTAGAATATTCTTATAAGTATAAATAATACATTTTAAAAAAGTATAAAATAAACAAAAATAATCACATCAAATAGACTATAGACTAGTCTAGACTCTAGTTAATTTTTAATAGTCAAATACAAAAATAATTTTTATACAACTAATACAACTTATACAAGTATTGAAGTAACAAAATCATCAACATCAAATTCAATGATTCACAACAAATTGAACAATGCTAACTAACCTTTAGACCTGGAGCAGCTGGATCTACACCTGTATCCAGAATCGCAATCACAACTCCTCGGCCGTCGTATTCGGGATATTTGGTTAAAAATGAAGCAGCGCCAGTTTCTTTTTTTGGTAGAATTCCATCCATCGGGAAAGGTTCAATAATAGTACTTGCCATATTGACAGTCATTTACGGAAATAGTCGTTTTCAGGGACGTAACTCTAATGTTTTCACTAAGATTATGAATGAAATAAAACATAGAAATAGATCAACGTGTCTAGGACATCCTAGATTCTAGATCTAGTATGAAATAGACGATTTCGATTCTTTAACATTTTATCATCTGGAAACAGATTTCTAGTATAAAAAAAATGATGGGCTTAGTTTTTTTTAACCATTTCAAAACTAAAAATACAACTCATTGGTGTATCGACGTGGACCTATCTAATCTATTCTCTAGTGTACCCACCTTTTTCAACTTTTGGCGTAAATAACCTACCCTAAATTCCTTCTACTATATATTATCAAATGTACATCGTACATAGGTCTATATTTCAATATGATCTATTTAATATTATAAACATTTACCAGCCAAAACACATATGATGATAACAAAATTATTAAGTAAATAATATTAAGATAATTAGGTCGCCGCTGTACTCTGCTGGATCTTTTGCATCTTCATAATCTTGTAGTTACGCCTAAAGTGAGAAAAAAAGGGGCGTTCATGGCTATGATCACATGGTGATGATTATTTTATTATTTCTGTTCTGGTAAATGGAGGTTACGAATCGACACGCCTTGCTAAAATGTGAATTGATAATATGTCCTAATAGAAATAAACCCAGTTTAGCTTAAAATAAAACTCATGTATTTAAGTGGTATGCTAAAAAAGGCGTCCTTGGATACAATTAGAAAGGGTGTGGAATATAAAACTTCCGGGATTGTCACAACACGTGTTGTCAACTTATACTATTTTTTCTTGTCATTTCCCCACTACCACCACCACTATATAGCATCTATTTTCAAGAAACTCATGCCAGGTACAAAGATTCTACCTTAATCTTATTCCGTTTTGCATCATTAATTTATTTAAAAAAATATTTGATTGGATTGAAGCATTTATTTTGATTGAACTGCTAAACATCTAATTAGTTTTTGTTGTTGTTTTGTAAAATTGTTGAGTCGGTAATTGATTTAAAGCACCTAATATAACAAAAATTAGATTATGAAAACAAAAAAGAATTGTACACATTAACATTAATAATCTGCATTATATGAGTTGAATCGGAATAACTATTAGTTATTGGGAATGTAATATCTAAGATGACATTTCATGTAGATTACTTAAGTATGGCCTCAACAACACAGCGAAATTATTGTAAAAAAACACACAATTAAATTATAAGATAAACAAAGAGGACCATACGCAATTATCTACATTTCTAAGCTTACTCACTCCTATAGATGAGAAGATGACCATGCAGATACTTATAGGCATATGCTGTATTATTTATAATGCAAGCTTCTTTAAAAATAGTCACGATCAGACCCGCCTAAGGCCGACTTTATCGATTGCTCCAAACTGGGCCCCGCGCCTAGCAGGGGTCCCGCAATTTACATTGAGGATGTCACTATCAGTCATGACTCTTGTAACAGGCTTTTAAAGATTTAGGACTTGAAGTGTTATAATATTTAGTGTATCGTACGGTTGATGTAGCTTTCATTAAATCACTGGCGCCTATCGCATTTGAGTTGTATAATAATGTTGCATGTTGTGTAATAAATGTTGATATAATGATTATAATAATTAAAAATAATAGTTGTTATTGTAAAAAACATAGAAGAGAGACCTCGAAAGCATCTATTAAATTTCCCTCTCAATTGCCTAAAACAATAAATACATTGCTTTAATGAATGTTGCACTAAAGTAACAAAAAAAAAAAAGTACCCCAACAGTAACGTCTGTATTATATAAGATAAGATAAGAAGATATTTAGCTCAAAAATTCAGCATAGTTTTGAAGTCTTTAATTTGGCAACATTTTGTTATTTAAAAAAAAAAAAAAAAAAAAAAAAAAACCAAACTTGTTTTAGTCTGTGTTCAGCCAGTTGTGTCAGCTAGACGTCTTCTAATTATTAGCTCTACCTGTTATGTGGGGATACTGAAAACAAAAAAAAAAGGCTTAACAATGTCGTTGCGGGTAATTAAACGCACCAGAAACCCATTTGAAACTCTGGAAAAAATGCTGAATAAGACAACTTTGGTTACGCAAAGAGTTACTCACAATCATATAATAGGTCAGTTCTCTTTAATTTGAATCATAAATTTAATCTAATTAAATAATTACATATCTATGAGACTATTATTTATTTATTTTTAATTAAACAATGCTTTTGATGCCTTAATAATGGATTGAAATTAATTTGCCTATGTTTTAGACCTTAGCTTATCGTTTTGGTTACTTATTGGTAGGGCCTATGTGCTTTGGACTGTCCTCTCAGTGGTGTCTGGTTCTAATTCTGTCCTAGCTCAGATTATTTGTAGACGATTGCATAATATATAGAACAATAAAAATCAGCACAAGACACAGATATTTTACAAAGAGAATTAGATGAATTACAGAAATGGGAATCAAATTGGAGCATGTCTTTCCACCCAGAAAAATGTCAGTTGTTAAGAGTAACAAAAAAACTAAAACAAATTAATTCCACTTATCTTATTCATGGCAAACCAGTAACACAGACTAAAAACGCAAAATACCTAGGTGTTATAATAAATGAAAAACTGTCATGGAATCCACATATTGATGAAACTATAAAAAAAATCCAACAAAGCATTAGAGTTTATTAAAAGAAATTTCTATAAATCAAATAAGAACATAAAACTAAAATGTTATTTAACCTTGGTTAGGCCAATAATAGAATATGCATCCACCGTTTGGGACCCCTCAACTCAAGAAAACATTAAGAAACTGGAACAAACACAAAATAGAGCAGTGAGATTCATAACAAACGAATATTCACATTTGACTAGAGTAACACCATTAGTAAAATCACTAAATTTAGAAAGCCTTCAGGACAGAAGACTCAAAAGTAAAGTAGCAATTATACATAAAACACTTAACCATAATCTTCAAATACAAAAACAAAATTTAATAAAATACTCTGAAAGACACAAAAATAAAGGCACATTCCTCGTCCCATATGCTAGGACAAATTTGTACAAATACTCCTTCTTCCCTAGTGCTATTAGAGCATGGAATGGGTTGCCTGAACTAGCCAGAGAAACCAGTGACTTGGCAGAATTTAAGTCATTGGTTAATATGCATGACTAAATGCATGACGCGTCATCTTCTTTTTTGAAGTAACGTCTGTATTATATAAGATAAGAAGATAAGCTCTCAGGCTTGGAGTCTTCTGAGAAATCTCGAAAATGCTGGGCGTACGAAAACAGCAACCCCATTATCTTCACCCAGTGGGGTAACCATTTCATCAAAGAAGAAAATTGCCACCTTGTTGAACAAATATTTTGCTAAGATCAACAAGGCTGCCAAGAAGTCCTCAATGTCCAAAGTCATTGATAAAGCTCGCAAAGCTGATGAAAAAAAAAAGACCGAAAGGAACCACAGACCGAAAGTGCTGAGGGAACGATGAACTCCCCCTTCTCGGTAGGCGAGCTTAATGCTGCCATAAGGAAATGCCAGCTTAAAATGGCTCCCGGGCCGGATGGTATCACCCCCGAAATGCTTAAGCATGTAGGGGGGAAAGTAAGGGCCCTGCTCTTGGCATTCGTAAATAGAACCTGGGCAGATGGTCATCTGCCCAGGGCCTGGAAACGTGCCACCATTATTCCTATACCAAAAAAGGGAAACGATGCTTCCACTGCTGAGGGCTACAGGCCTATCTCACTCACATCTTGTGTGGGAAAGATGGCTGAAAAAATGGTAAATGAGCGTCTGGTTTGGTACCTTGAGAGTGCCCGTCTTATAGCTCCAGAACAGGCTGGTTTCAGGGCTGGAAGGTCCGCTATAGATCAAGTCAACATCTTTGTGCAGAGCGTAGCAGATGGATTCCAAAGGACCGAAAGCACATACGCAGTCTTCATTGACTTAAAACAGGCATATGATAAAGTATGGCGGCCTGGTTTGCTTTATAAGATAAGAGCCGTGGGGGTGCGGGGACGGATATATTACTGGATTAGAGACTTCCTACAAGAGCGTACAATAAGAACAAGGATGTACGGAGAAGTCTCAGGGGAAATGACCCTCGAGCACGGCCTCTCCCAGGGCTCCGTCCTGTCATGCGCCCTTTTCACGGCCTTCATAAATGACCTACCGGCTCAGCTAAAATGCCAAAAACTGCTATATGCGGATGATATTGTCCTTTGGAAATCCGGAAGGAGCGCAACCTGTATACAAAAAGTGTTACAAGAAGATCTCCATACGCTCTTCTCATACACACTAAAATGGTGGCTAGAAATAAACACCTCCAAGACGGTCTATTCTCTGTTCACGCTCGGGATTGGCATTCTCGGGCAACCTTTCCAGCTCTCCCTCAACGGAGTGGCTCTCAGCATGGAAAAGCTACCCAAGTACCTTGGTGTAACTTTAGATCGCAAACTAAAAATATGTGAGCACATCCAGGATGTTGTACGAAAGGCCCCAGGGAAACTTTGCATTGTGCGGAAGCTGGCATCCACGAAGTGGGGAGCCCTAGCAGACATGCTCCGATCCCTGTATTTAGGAGCAGTCCGATCACAGATAGACTACAGCCTACCTGTGCAAATTTATGGCTCTAGGACTGCTCTTGAACAACTTGATAAAATACAGTCCCAAGCACTAAGATTTGTCTGTGGAACCTTTAGGACAAGTCCAGTAAATGCGGCTGAAATAATGGCTAATATAGGTCCACTAAACCTTAGGAGGGAAAGGTCAGAACTGACCTGCTATGAGCGGTATAAAAGGTTGGATGAATACCTCCCAGCTAGAAAACTAGTGGATGGTTGGAGATGCGGAAGACGTATCCAGATGCAGTCTTTTATGCATCATGCCACTAGACTATCTGATGAAGCTGGCCTCTCCACCAACCGACAAAACATTCAACGCTTTCATCCCCTTCCCCCTTGGTGTCACCCAACGACCCCAGACATACGCTTGAAATTAGTAGACCCTAATGCCACTAAGCAAAGCCGTTCATCTAACGACTTTCAAATCCTAGCTCTGGAGACCATTAATACCTTCAAGCCTAGTGCTATTTTTGCATACACTGATGGGTCGGCATCAATAGATTCTGGAAGAGCAGGCTATGGAGCCTACATCGACTTTCTTGGCTCTTACACAGTCAAAATCTTTGGACCATGTGGTAGTGTTTGCAGCTTTGATGCGGAGACCATGGCAGTCTGTGAAGCCTTAAAAGTCATTGACTCTCAACTCGGCGAGGGACATTTGAGGGCAACACAGATTGTTGTGGTCACTGACTCAAAATCTGTACTACAGGCTTTGCAAAGCCCCAGACCATGGCCCCCCAATATCAACACTGTCATCATGGCTTCACATAACAAACAACGCTATGGCACCCCTGTAATTATGCAGTGGGTACCGAGTCATATAGGTGTGACTGGGAACACAATTGCAGACTCTTTGGCCCACCAGGGAGGGCAAATTCCACCCACTGATGAGGCTGTAAGCTTTCATCAAGCCCTGGCTATAATACAAAAAACAGAAATGGAAAAGTGGTTTGAGTTTTGGGACAAGTCCCAAAAGGCCCGAGGAGTCTGGGAGCGCATGAGGCGCCCTGACCGCACTTCCCCGTGGTGGAGGCTGTCCAGGCCTGAGCAAGCTATTATAGCACAGTGCAGGACAGGCCACTGTCCTGTTGGCTCATATTTCTCGCGGCTATAGCCAAATTTTGATTTACGGTGCCCCCGCTGCGGGGAAGAATAAGAAACTGTGACTCATATTCTGTTTGACTGCCCCAGACTTGCTGATCTCCGTCTCGACAGGTCTGGGAAACCCAAATTCTCGACCTGTATGGCGACATTTATGCACTACGCAAGACAGCAGGGTTTCTGTCCAGGGCTTTTGCAAGAGAGGATTTGAGCCTCTCAAGCCCTCACTCTATTAGAGTTTGATGATGATGATGATGATGAATCCTGTCCACCGCCGTTCTGATAGAATGTAATAATTTTCAAATGTGAAGAAACATATCCGAAACATCTAAAAACAAAAAAAACTATCTGGGAATTTTTATTTCTTCTTAAATACTTCGCATGTCCGATCTGCAACAAAAGTGACTTATTAATTTGCAATAGCAGTCGAAGAACGTACACAAAGTAAGCAAATACACCCTTCAGAACTTGCGATCTATGCAGCAGACGATGTAAAGATCATCTGCTTCGGTGGCCTACAGTTAGCGAGGGTGTCATGTGGCCAGCACAACGACCTACCGCCTTTACTTTTCCCACAACTTGGGCACCCTAAAGATACCGAAATAAAACATCACAGTCTTCACCAGGATTCGAACCAGGCACTACTCGATTCGGAAGCCACCGCGCCTCACGTACACAAAATAAAATATACATTAATTGTTAAGTTGTTGCTTTGCCACCTAGGTCACGTGACTCACCAGTTACAAATAGCCAGCACATAGTCGGATAAAAATAAAAATCTATCAATGACTGTAGATCGATCTGTGCTTATGTGTTTATATTACGTCATTCATTGTTGTGAATGTTTTTGTGAGAAAGTACTTGAAAGGATGTGACGTAATAAAAATGAGTCTTCAATGTCTACTTATATCAACACAGTCTCTGTTTATTAATTGTTATTAATGTCTACAGTATTTTATTTATTTCTCTGTGACAACAGAACCCCCCCCCCCCCCCGTCCACAACGCACACGCACACTTCCTATTCCTAAGTCGTATACACAAATAAATAAAAAATTAGAAAATAATGAATAGATATGTATTAATTTGAATTACTTTGTTATAAATAAAAGGGGGGGGGGGAGACAGAAACATTCAGTATACGCAAGGCGGCTCGGGGGAGAAGGTTATTTCCCCCTCCCAAATTTACGTGTAAAAAAAATGCGTGGACAGGGAGCTGGAGTTGACAGTAGGCCTACGAAAAAGTTATTGTTTTTTAATCAGCGATCTTCATGTTTACAAAATCTTCACTTTTCCCTCCTTTAAATGCCTTATATTTGTATTGGTCAGTCATTTACGCTCCATTCTCGTCCATTCAGGTAATTTCACTAGCAGGTAGATCAAATATATAGTTACCCAGCGTCTAAAATTCTTGCTTGAATTTTCGAATCCAGAATTTTTTTAGGGGGAGCTGGGGGTAGCAGATTAACAACAACATTAACACCCGTCAACACTACAGGGCCTCTCTACTTGTGACTCTTGAGCACTTCGATTACAAACATTTCCAAACCAAAACGTGAATGACAAAAAAAAACAAAAACAAAAATAGAACGATGTCGATATTAAAATGTGGGTGGGTGGAGGACGGCGTGGCTCACGACCAAAAAAAATGTCTATTAAATTTATATATATCTCATTTTCTTTTAGATCTTCCTAAGTTCATATAGTTCTACAATGGATAGCAGGCCTAATATTTGGGTGCTCTGATTCTTTTTTTTTTTTTATGTGACTATTTGAATACCTTACATATTGAAAAGTGAGTCAAAACATCATTTTCATTGTAAAATTATTTGTTGTTGAACACAGGTGTGAAAAAAAGCGATACAAATAAATAGGGGTCCTAAATACATACAACTTTTGTTTTTAATATCTTTATTAAATTTTTCAGATAAATGTAACATGAAATAAAATAAAGTCTTTCATTTGGTTCAAATTAAAAGAAATATCTTAGCCTACAAAATTACAAAACTATTTACTCTTTCATGTGTCCCACTGTCGTGTTTTTAAAGCCGGCGTTTACTTCAAGCACGACTACTTAATCTGTTGAATGTCTATTCTATAGAACAGGCCTATAGATAACACCTCTCTTCCACTCCCGATAGGCTTCAATACTTGTATCAATTGAACTCAATCAGCTAAAAACTCAATCAGCTAAAAAAAATGTCATAGCCTTTGATTTATTCATATCTCATCCCTTTCCTTGCTTTACTTTTTTTCAATCTTGCTACCTCTATCTTGATTGCTTTGTAACGCACAAGAAGAATCAATCGCCCATGACCAAGTTTTTACATATTTCGTTTTTCATTGCCACTTAACAACTTTCTATTTAACAAGATTACGCAGAGAGTTTGTGTAAACACAAACTCAGAGTCGGCACCTCGAAGGGTCCACCCATGTGTAGGGTTAACAGACGTCCGGCAGAAGGAGGCCATGTCCTCCTTTTTGGGGTCTTGTCCTCAGCCCGGCCGACAGTAGCCTAAAGTGTGAAAATGTCCGGCTTTTCCACTGTTGGTTACTGAAATGGCATATTTATCGAATTTAGTACATCATATCTTTTTTTTTTATAATAATAAACCCAGTTTAGCTTTAAAAAAACTCATGTATTTAGTGGTATGCTAAAAAAAGGCGTCCTTGGATACAAAAGATCAGAACACACTCTTAACATAGAATGATCAAATATGAAAGATGGTAGAAGATTCGAAAACTGCTAAGAACATTGCATGCGCCAGAACAAAACCAATTGTTTTATGCTTCATGCTTTTAGATTTCCGTACACGCTATGATCCTATCACGTATCTGGACCAGCTGAGAAAAAGGGTAGGGGAGAAAGAAGAGGAAGATAATAGCTGTGTGAATTTTACCGTAAATGTATTTATTAAAAAAAAAAAGATGGAGGGGGGGGGGACGACATGAATACGAACTCACGTTTCCTCAAGCCAACATACTAATCACTCTGCTGGTGAGGTGATTATGAAAATAGAAGATTGTATAGTTATCTATTGTTTGTTTCAAACTTACTTTAAAGCGGCGGCCTATAAAGGGGACTAATTCAGCTGCTAGATCACTTCAGTTAAGTACGATTTCTTTTCCTTGTTCGAGATATCACACAAAAATAATTAATTACTAATAGCTAATTAACATTTTTTTATTTATTATTGTTTTGTCAGTTAAAAGAAATAATTGGGAAAATTTTGCAGCTTGATTCGAGACAGGGTGTCGGAGAGATAACGTGTACAAACCTTTTACCAGACAAACAAAGTGAGTTGTAATAAGCTTTGTAAAATAGCTTAGAAAGCCGCTGCATATATTTGATATAACTAAAATAGTAAAACATATTGGAGCAACCAAAAGTTCCTTGTACTGTATAGGACAACCTATCAACATTCGTAGCATAACAAGACTCTTCATTAACAAAAACTACTCGCTAACAAATCGTTTAAGTTAGCTCTTTTAGAACGTCTTTACCACAAGGCCGCCGCTACCTAGTGTGCAATGTGTGCATTGCACGCAGGCGGCCGAATGTAAGGGGCGGCCAAATCATTATTCCAAGATTCCTTTTTGGTTTAATAATAACAAAAATTACTTGAATACTTTATTTAGATTTTAATGATTTCATTATCTTTTAAAAACCTGGAAAAAAGGGGGGGGGGGGGAAAGACGATATTCGTTCAATAAGAAGTTATTTTGGAAACTTTAAAAAGAAAAAAAATGCGGCGCGAGAGGGATTCCCATGAGTTTTTCCATAGGCGCCGACTCTCTTCTGGCCTCGAATTTTCGCGGGTTGTTAGCAATATTTGTTTCGAGTCGCCCTGTAAGTAGATGTAGTAATTAGAAAGTCAATTTTAAAACATTGTCATTTTTATTTGAAATGGCTGAGAGTAGAATATTTGTGGCCTATTATAGAGTGTAGATTTAGATCTACATTAAGTTCATTTTACACTTTTCCACGTGCAGATTTGTTTTTTTTTTTTTTACAAGTTGCTTGTTTACATTATAGGTAAGCACTAAATTATGAGCCAAGCTGGTAATTACAAAATATTTCCCTGTCAATTAATTTTGCCTGTTTAAAAATAGAGTAACAACCATTTTGGACAGTTACAAATTAAACACAATTTGATATCGCCTCCATATCACGATCGTCACACTAGTTATCACCCTGTTCATATTCATGGTTTCTTACACTTTTAGTCGACGTCAACCGCGTGATTGTTGCAAGATACTACACCAGTGCTGTCTCGGGATCAAATGTAGAGCCACTTATTTGTGCAAAGACATCGGAAGTTGAAGTTGCTCATGTTTATTTAGGAATTCGAGAGTTAAAAGTCTGCATCTTCAAGGATACGCGTTAGTGTTTCTTCGTCAGTTAAGGTGGCCTTAGTAAATGGGGATGTGAATGTTTCTTCCTGAACGATATCATCATAAGTCTCAAAAAGTTTCTTGGATCATGTGTACCAAACTGGCGAGGAGTCGATTTGAAATCTTAGTACATTTCTTGGCAGACGAATCCGTCAATTTTCGCTTTTCATCTCTCAATTTTTCACATGTTTTCAAGAGTTCAAGATTTTTAAAATTGATTTGCGAATGACTTCTTGGTGGGAAAATCATAGGATCTTGCGACTAACCGACCAACCCAGTGGCGTAGCTATGGTGGAGGGAGGGAGGTTCAAATTCGAAATTTGGATTGAAGACCAGAAGCACTGTATTGGGGTAAACGCTAAATCATTTTTAGTTTTTACAGAGAATGTGTACAGTATCTCATAATAAAGACCAGAAAGCACTGTATTGGGGTATACGCTAAATCATTGTCAGTTTTTACAGAGAATGTGTCCAGTATCTCACAATAAAGTCTGTTAAGATCTTTCATAAAAGATAAGGCGAGGGCTAGCAGATTAACGGGACTTACTGTTATTCAAAGTGGCCCATTCGACGATCTCACTGTCCCATTTAGGTACATGTCCTAATGCCCATATAACCAGTCCGCCCCGTTCTAATGCTTCCTAACTAATCATTCAATTAGTATTTTATTATAATTACAAAGTTTTATTATAATAACAAACTCATTCTGTATTTATCTGTCTGGCAAAATGTGTGTACAGGCTATTTCTCCCACACCCATTCTTGGATGAAATAGAAAGTTTGCACAATTATTCATTGACACAGACAAGACATGAATCATTTTTTTAAAGTAATTAATTGGTCAATTACTGGTAATTAATTATTTTGTTTGATACCAACAAGGAAAATTAATCCTTTGGTATTAATCATAGATAATCAATAATAAATAATAATTAATCATATTGAACACTTTATTTCTTCCACACCCTTTCTCGGATCAAGTTTGTTTGATCTCGAATAAAAGAAATAGTCTACAGTTTTAAGGGATATAGTCGTAAGATAGATAAACTTTGTTTTTTAAAGAACCCTTTGGCCTTCGTGAAGGCTATTATATTTTCCGTGTTACTTTCAAGATTGTCAAGAAAAGATAATGACATTAAATCAAGTTACAATGAAAAAAACTGAAACATAATTTCAAATACACATTTTTCCCATCACACCACCATTGCTCCCTCCCCCTATCCTTTTTTTTTCAATTTTTATTTTTCGTCGATGAACTGCAATGAGGTCCCTGGTTTATTGACCTCACTTGTAATAAGGTTTAATGTAAGTCTCGGGCACGTTGTGTATACCTAGACTGGGCCTAGATCTCATATCTTTGTACAAACAATAATTCCACGTCGTCGTGACCGAGTCAAAGTTAAGGACTTCACGTTGTTCTACTGGCCTTTGTTTGATGTGTCTTGACATATTGATTCAACTCAAGATAATAATAATTACACACACACACACACACCGGTGTACTTACATGTCACGCAATATGTTTGAACAATCAAGAGCTTTTGTAACTTATGTTCACATTGTGATAAGATTTAAAGCACTGGCAGAGCCACAGGAGGACTGTAGGGGCGATCCGATAAGGGTTCAGGTTGCGTATAGTGACTTTTTTTTTTCGAATGCCGTGACGTGATTAATATAAATTAATACGCTAATATTTTAAGATCAAATCGAAAATTTAAACAATTATTCATTGGTATAAAGAAGACAAAAATAAATAAAAAATTAACCAATTTGTTAGTTAATTATTGGTAATTAACTATTTAGTTTGATATCGAATAAAGAAAACAACTTCTACATTATTGAGATATAGTTTTAAGTTCTTCCCCTTATGTAACCTTTGTTTTTGTTTTAAAGGGATTTTTAAAAATCTTGCTTCTTTTATTGTTAATGACCTAACGGTAGGCCTACTTTTTAAGTCTTCATTAAGTTGTTTATTAAATTAAATTTGAGTGATTTTTTTGTTCAGATATCGGTGACAAAATCCTTGAAGCCAATTGCCATGGAGACAACGAAGGAAGAGAAAATGCTATACTGGAAGCGATAGAATCGGCCGAGGCACGTGCAACAAGGGAACTGAGAGAAGCTCTCCGTCGACTGAAACAACAGAAAGACGAAGAGAGACTTAGAGCTCTGGAGAAACAGAAATGGGTGCTTATAAACTAAATATTGAACTCTCTAATAAATGCTTGGTACTTAGTACTAATGACTGGTATTTAGTACTAATCTCCTCTTTAGAAAAAGTGACTGGTATTTAGTACTAGTTTCTTCTTTAGAAAAAGTGACTGGTACTTAGTAGGCTACTAATTTCTTCTTTAGAAAAAGTGGCTGGTATTTAGTACTAATTTCTTCTTTAGAAAAAAAGTGAGGAGAGAGAGAGAGAGAGAGAAAGAGCAAATAAAAGAGGGAGAAGTTCGGAAGAAGAGTGAATGATGCATGAGAAGGAAGTCAGGCGGATATCAAAGAAAAAAAAGAGACGAGAAGAGAGAGAGAAAAAAAAAGTGGGGGGGGGGGGGGCGGATTAGAGTGTTAAAACAGTCCAATGAGTTAATTTATTCGTATTTTATCTCTTCTGTTTCTCAGTATTTCGAAAGACTGGCCGCGCGAATCTCCGATCAGAGAGACAGGGCCGAGGAAGAGAAAATGAAAGAATTCAAGAGGAAGATGGAAGTGGAGAAAGAAGAGGCTCTCAAGAAACAGCTGGAGGAGTGTGAGAGACTGAAGCAGATTGCTGTAGAGGAAGCGCGCGAGGCAATAAGCAAACAGCTGAGGAATGAGTTCGCTATTAGGAAAGAAATGGAAATAGCGGCGGCATTAAAAAAAGCTAGGGTAAAATTTTTTTTTTTTTTTACAAAGCTTATATCAACTCACAATGTCTGTCTGTCTGTTAAATAGTGTGTACACCTTATTTCTTCCATACCCATTCTCAGATCAAGTTGAAATCTTGCACAATTATTCATTGACATAAATAAGACAAGAATCAATTTAAAAATTAAAATTAACCTATTAGACAGTTAATTACTGGTAACTTATTATTTTGTTTAATAGTAACAAGGGAAACTATTACTTCAGTATTCACAGATATGACTAAATTTGTTACAAAAATATAAAAATTGTTAACGTTATTTCTCCCACACGGATTCTCAAATTAAGTTGATATGTAACTAACAAAACAGGAATCAATAAACAAAAATACTCACTTAGTCAATTGATTATTGTCAATTAATAATTATGTTTGACATCAAATAAGGGAAATGTACATTACTGGTTGATATAGTTTTAAGGACGGAGTTCATCCCCTTTAGATAAGCTTTTTTTTTTTCTTAAAAGGATTTTTTTTTTGTCTATTTTGTTTCAAAGACGATGTTGATCTTCTATATTTCTGTGTAATTACTTTCTTTCATTGTTCTCTTAATGTCTTTGAAATCGATGTCCAGCTTCTATCAGAAGCCCCTACTTTGAATTTCATGTCTGCTGCCAATCCGTTTGATTGTCAAAAGAGCTGAGCCGAAGGCTCTTCGACCTCTAAGCTTGTAAGCCTGCATGAACAACCGTTCTGTCTGAAGGAGATCCAAGTCAATGCCTATGTAAAGCATTGCTATTTCCGATATATCTGGCACTCCGGGCGCATGGACTAAAATGCATGGCCGAAAGCCGAGTACACCAGGAACCTCCGCCATTTTCCTATGCTGTACCAAGCTAACCGTGCAGGACTCGCCATTAGTGTAACAGTCCCTTCAGGAACGGTGCATGGATTATCGACAGGGGACGTGGGAGCTCTCTTTCAACTCCGCTCCATGCAATGGAAAAGCTCTCGAATTCCCTTGGACACTCCCACAGGAATTTTGTTTTGTTATTCATTTAGCCTAATCAGTTCCTCAAATGATCGTTTCCACCCTAGTACCACGTTGAGGCAGAATTTTTTTTTTACTGTTGCTGCTGTGGTTTGTGTAGTTTTGCTTGCCTGTACCTGTCTTGACTGCTGTCTATTACTGAACCTTGTGGTCAACCATCATCTTAGTTCGAAAATCAAAATATTTTTTTAAAATCCTAACAAAAAATTAATAAATAAAGGTTATCTAAGGGGGAAGAACTCCGCACTTTCAACTATATCAATGTATAAGCTATTTCCCTTTCAATTCAATTAGCAAGCTTATAGGAAGGATTGATGTTTTTTTAAAAATCGGTTTCCTGGAAGCTTGTTAGTGTGGATGAATGTTCCACTTGTTCAGTGCGCTTTATTATCGCAAGCAGAAGTAACTCCTTCGGCAAAAATCCAATTCCCACAAACTTGAGATCATTCTAGTTTTTATGACATTGCTCAAGGCATTGCTCAAGACATTGTCGTAAAACAAATCAATATTTTAACTGTAACTCATTTTACGATGTGTGCTCTGGAATTCGTCTGGGTCAAATGTGGTTTATGTTCTAAGGTTCACTGACTTGATTGTTAATTTAGTTACAAGTCTGATCCATTGGGATATGATTTATTATTCACCGCATTTCATATTGTTACTATGCTTCTCCAGCTTTTTACATCGTGTAAATTCTTTTCCATGGGGCTGGATTTTCCTAAAGGCAACACAATCTATAGATCTATAGGCCCCCAAAAATATTTAACACTGACATATTATATCTGGACAAATAATAATAATAATGCTTGTCTTCGAGTCCGAAGATCAGTGAGGAATGCAGTATTTCCGGTGGCTGCGCAGCCCCAACGGTGACCTACATATTTTGCCATATCCAGGGCAAGCGTAACCATTGTCCGCAGGTAGTCGAATTAGATTTTCTTTTCGCAGTCTGCGTCTGTCTTCGGCAGCGGATTTTCTTTTGGTCTCAAATGTGTATCTGGACATATAAGAAGTTCTAAAAGGGCCTCATATCTCAGCAAGCTAAGGGCCTTATATCTCAGCTAAGGGCCTCATATCTCAGCTAAGGGCCTCATATCTCAGATAGCTAAGGGCTTTTCAAGTATAAATACGGCACTACTTCCCCACCATCTAGGCAAAACGTCCAACACCATGTATTTTGCTTTTTTTACAAAGTTTATATCAACTCAAACTGTCTGTGTGTCTGTTAAAAAGTTTAAACACTTTATTTCTCTAACACCCATTCTCTGATACAGTTGAAACTTTGCACAGTTATTAATTAGCACAGACAATACATGAATCAATAAAAAGTAGTCCCTTAATTACTGGTTATTAACCAAACATACTTTTTAGCGCTTGAATTAGTATATAAGTAACAATTTAATCTCAGGTCCCTCTCTCTCTCATTCTCCCTTTCTCTCTCTCTCTCTCTCTCTGTCGCTCTCTAGAACCCCCATTTTGTTGTTTTTAACTTGCGCATCATTATTTCTCCGACATTGATTTCTGACTTGATTTGGAAAGACTCGCTTTACTATGCCCCCCCCCCCCCCCAAACACGTACTCTTACTTCAAGTACCACTTTGACTTCACCGCTCCCCCACCTCCGACAGCTAGGTCCGCTGTACTCTATGACTTTTATTCGGCTTCTCAATTCAATCTAAATTATATTTCGACCGTGACCTTTTTTTTTTTTTTTTTTTTAAATCTTAAAGATAGATAAGATAAGATAAGATATGGTGATTTTTATTGATCCAATCAAAAGGAAATTCAGTTTGACCACAATTGACAAACTCAGCGTAACTACTGTACAATAACAATATAGATACGAGCAACATTCACACACGCAAGTAAGCAATGTACAATATTAGACACGCAATTTCTTTATAACATCAGTTTCAGGCCTAGAGGGGAAAAATACATTTTTTGAAAGGCCCAATTGAATACAGCAGTCGCATTCTTCTTTCTACATTCATTTTAGCAATTTGTCCACTAAACAAAATCTATTTTGTTTTATTTACTGTACTTTGAATGTAGCAAGCAAAATAACAATAGATCTTGATTTATCTTTTAATGCTATTAGGATTTGTTTGTTTTTTAACAGTGCTACAGGGTTAAGGGTTAAAAACTATTTGATCTATATTAGACCTGGGTGTCATATTTCTCAGATTTAGGACGTCATTATCTTCTCTTTTGAAGGAACGTCTGTAATTTGTAAGATAAGATAAGATAAGATGTGCATTTCGCAGTAGTTCATGTTTCGTGCAATCATACGTTTGAAACTCAGAGCACGACATTTTATTCAGTTTTTTTAGACTTATTTACTGACTTAGATCCTCCCGCGCCTTTCGGTACATTGGGCGGCAAGCTGTCTCCACAAAGATCTGTCACCGGCAATGTCTGAAGCCTCTTCCCACATGGTGTCCACTGCTCTGAGGTCCTCCATGAAGGTGTGTCGCCTAGTTATACTAGGACTTCCCTGTTTGCGCTTTCCTCGTATTGTCTTCCTTGTCATCGCAACTCTTGGTATGCGCAATTCATTTTGTCCCGCAAACCTCATGCTACGCTCTGTCACAACCTCATTAAGTTGTCAACTCCCAGTTTGGCATAGGATTTCCTTGTTTGAGACCCGATCTCAAGAACTGACTCTTAAAATCCGTCTTAGCTATTTTTGTTGAGCCGCATTTAGTCTTTTCTCAATTCGGCAGATGACTTCCGTGTCTCGCATGCATATGTAGCAGTTGGAATGACGATCGTGTTCAGTAGCTTGGCTTGTCGAAAAAGGCCGCAGCCTTTGAAAAATTCTTCCTGTCTTTTCTATTTGGCACGCGACGTCATGGTAGGCATCCCCATCGTTTGTTATGATGCTGCTTAGGTATGTGAACTTGTCCAACTCTTCAAGCTTTGACTCGCAAAGTCTTACGGGGAACCGTTTGCCTTATATCCCACTCGCACAATTTTAGTCTTATCCAATTTTATATAAGCGGAGGCCAATTTTGGGTGCCTCTTTGTCTATAGGCTCACCGTCATTTCTTTGAGCCATTTATTTGTAAACCCGAGTCGGCGAAGTCCAAATCTGTCATTCGATTCTGTTCACTCCAGTCTTCTGAATGACATAATTGAATGCAAAAGAAGAAAAAAAAAATCAGATCTTAAGGAACTCTACGTAAAATATTTCTTTTAATCTGTTCGTAAAGGATATAGTCACAAACTGTTTTCTCACTGCTATTTATAATTAAGCGACTTTTATTTAAATCAGATCGAAGATGTAGGTTTCAAAGATTGAATTCGATTGATTGATAATATGCAATGGAAGTAAATAACAGAATGAAAGCCGGGACTCGTCACACCTTAAATTAGGTCAATACTTAACGGAAAGAGGACACGACTCCTAAAAGGAGGACATGTCTGTCATAGGTTTGTGTATACTGTCTGTTCTTAGTGACCTGAGCAGAGAGCAATCATGACAGGCTGTCAGTCTGCCTGTACTAAATAGTTGTTGATAGCAGAGTTTTTAAGAGCAGATTTGTGAAATTTGAATAAGTAATATTTAAGGAACATGAAGACCATGGGCGTAGCAAGGTTTTTTTTTCCGGGGGAGGGGGGTTTGGAGGGGATTCCCCCCCCCCCCCCCCCCCCGCTATATATATATGTGTGTGTGTGTGTGTGTGTGTTTGTGTGTGAATGTGCCTGTGTGTGTACATAATTAATCTTTATTACATTCTGGCCCTTCATTCTTTCGGAAGACGTTTATTGTACCCTAGAATAGGTTCTTCCTGGAGTTAGTGGAAAAATTGTTGAGTCCCCGCCCTTGCCAGCAAGAGGGTCTGGGGAGGGCTGTGAGCTCGCCGCCATACACTATTCCGGTATCGAAAGCCAACAAAATGCATATTCTGGGGTATCTACAGTGCATTATCCTGCTATTAAAAAGTTTTATTTCAAAATTCTAATCTGCTATTCTTACTTACTTAAATCCCGAGGCGCCGTTCTGCGCATTGGGTGGCAAGCTGCTTCCACAAAAATCTGTCATTGGCAATGTCTGAAGCCTCTTCACACGTGCTCTGAGGTCCTTCATGAAAATGTGGCGCCAAGTCATACTATGATTTCTGTTTCCGCTTTCCTCGTAATGGCCTCTATGTCATCTGCGTAATTCGTTTTGTCGGAGAACATGTCCCGCAAACCTCATGCGACGCTCTGTCACAACCTTACTAAAGGGTCGACTCCCAGTTTGGCATAGGATTTCCTTGATTGAGACCCAATCTCTATAACTGACTCCTAAAATCCGTCTTAGCCATCTTTGTTGAGCCACATTTAGTCTTTTTCAATTTCGGCAGATGACTATTCACTGCACTTTATTAATGGAGCCCAGCCACTGGTAGAAATTTGTAAACTTTCTTGACTTCGCTCTTGGAATTAAGTGACAGTGATTAGCTTTAGATTTTTATCGTCAAAATCATCTGTTAGGGGAGAGGGGGGTTAACATATTCAAAACCTGGGGCAAGTGATGGTTTAGTATCAAAATCTCTCCTAAAATAAACAAAATCAAAGCAAAAAATCAGTCACTAAATTCCGACTCGCCCCCCCCCCCCCCTTTGCAGGAGGGGGATTTCATTTCGGGAGGGGTTTGAACCCCCCCCCCCCCCCCACTTGTAATTTATTAATTTTCTTTTATTAGTTGCTTAACAATACGTTAAAGTTTCTTGATAGAGTTGCTGTGTGGTGAGCGGGTGAAAGCAAGGAAACGTCATACCTATGTTAGTATTAGGCTACAATGTCTTCCTTTTGCTGACGTCTGACAATCACTCCAGCAAAACAAGGGGAATAATAAACTTTGATATGCGTTACATGACAATACATGCACCTAGCTTAGACTACCAGTCTCTCTTGTATCAAGGCTAATTCTATAATAATAATACAATATTATATAGGAGGCCTTCAGAAAACGAGAGGCTGAAGTTATTGAACAGACTCGACGGGAATGCGAGGAAGAGGCAAGAAAAGAGGCACAAAGAATAGCGACATTGCACAAAACAGAAATAGACAGTCTAAACCACAAGTAAGTCTCAGCGCATTTTTAGAATAGTTCAGCTTCGGTATCCATTTTCTCCTCTCTCTCGTTGTTTTGCGTTTGTATGTTTGTATTTTTTGAGCTAAGTTCTAGCAACCAATTAGGCTATAGTTTGTATCATGCAGTAGTCAGGAGTTGGCCTTTGGCTTCCCTTTATATAATTTGTCTCTGCTATCCATAACTTTTTTACATATTTTATAGATCTAATTATTTCTAATAAATTTGTACACAATGTTTTTTATATGTAAGTCTATTTAAAATTGAATGTATATTCCAATGTTTACGGTGAAAAGACTATAAGACTGCTTTATTGAAAACGTGTTGTGATTATAAAGGTTTTCTTTTTTTTTTTAAATGAAAAACATTCCCCAAGGGAGAACAGACAGAGAAGTTACACACATATGTCTTGATCTTTTTCACAATTGGTCTATTTGGAGGTGTGGAGGAAAATCTATTGTAGGTAAAGATTGATGGCATTGTTACATTCAATGTATTAACGTTCTCACCTAATTATGTTACAGGTATGATATGCTTGAACAAAAGTTTCAAAGAGAAATTGCTCACAGAAAGAAGGTTGAACACGACTTCAGGGTGAGTAGGTCTGTAAACCTTATGGACCAGGGTATTTCTGCTCTCATTGTCTCAATGTAGTAAAAGTAAAGTTCCCCTTTCAGACCTTGCAATCTATAGAACGGATGATGTAAAGGTAATCTGTTTAACATGGTTAACAAGGGCGTCATGTGGCCAGCACAACAACCAACCGCCTTTACTTTCCCCAACTAATGTCAGGTACCCATTAGAGTTAGGTAAGCTCAAGAGTCACCCTAAAGATCCTGAAATAAAAAATCCCAGTCTTCACCAGGATTTGAATCTGGGACCCCCCTGTTTCAGAAGTCAAGCGCTTCAACACTCAGCCACTGCGCCTCCTCTCAATGTGGTGCCATGTTGGAAATGTCCATGCATTGGAACTCTGGCTAACATAGAACAAAACTGACTCCTGGGGAGACTGTTTCTTGGATTAGCTAGCCAGCCCATTAAACCTGCAATACATTTAACATGTGGATCAGGAATATGGAAATTAATGGAATGCTAGAGATAACATAACATAATAGAGAAATGAGTTCTCCTGGTTGTGTGGCCTTTAGAGACCCAAGATCAAGTGTCACCTATAAAATGATGTTTCCCAGAATGGTATTTTGACCATTTAGGGGAGAGTCCTAGCCTCCCTCCTAACCACTGGAAGAAATTCTTCTCAATGATTTTAAGGTTCATTGGCACTTGGCGTATGCTCAAAGCCTTATGGAAATTGACATCTGTAAACATTTTGTATGACCTGTTAAAAATATCATTTACAGAGTCAAACCCTGGACTAACACATGCATTGTGATAGCTCAAATCCATGATACCACTTAAATGTTAAAACCATTTCTATGCCTTCACAAGAATTACTGTAACATTTCATAAGAAACTAGGGGCTCCATAATAGAATGCCTCTTCTAATAGTTTTTTTGTGTGAGATCTGTGCTTTCCTTAACTATTCCTGATCACTCTTCTACAATGCTCTTTTCTCTGTGGTGTTTTTATATTCGTGTGCCAGAATCCAACCAGTTTATTTCCACTACCCCTCAGTTCAACAGTTCTTTCACAAATTTAGACTACAACTTATTTGAATTTAGTCCCCAGACTTTCTGGGTCTCATTGTTCTGTTTATTTCATTATTAGCTTATTTTTACATTTTTAACTGCAGGCGTTACAAGATGACTACAGGCGATTCATGGATTACACAGACGGCAAATTTCATTCTGACTATCTTATGCAACTACGATACCTTGGCTTGCAGTTGGCAGATAAGAAGCTGCAAGTTGTTACTTACAAGGACATTGAACCAATCAAATGAAGCTCATGAGTGTTTACTAGATACACTCAAGCACAAGACAAAACACTGATGTAGAGATGTACAATTATCAACTGGGCACAGTACTCTACATGTCTCTAATTAAATAAGTGAATATTGATTTTTTTTGTACACTTTGGGTATTTTGAACTACTTTTGTACCAATAACACTTTTTGTTATTTTTATGATTTGTGAATTTTATGAATTTTGTATTAGTGATGCCTGTATTTTCAAAATTATGATATTGTATACAATGTACTTTTATGTATATATTTATATAGAGAAAGATTATTTTATGAAGTAGTAAAGATATGATTTATTCATTTACATCTTTTGTATAACCTGTTAAATGTTTATAGGTAATTTAAATTATTTCTATATCATAAACATAGATTCAGATAAATTCATGGAATTCCAGGTGCTAGGTATAACACTTCAAAAAAGGAAACACCTGAATAATAAGATTGATATTGTACATGATTCCCTCCTTTTTAAATTTTCTAAGCCGATGTTCAAAATACTGTTTGTTCCCCTTTCAGAGTTTGCAATCTATGGGGTAGATCAGGGGTTCTCAACCTGTGGATCATGACCCCCTTGGGGGTCAATTGACGATTTGCCAGGGGTCGCCTAAGACCATTGAAAATATGGATTGTTTTTGTCTATTCATTCTTTTGCTGTGTGTGGGGAGGGGGGTGGGTTGCGGCCGAGTGGGGGATTCTATAAACGGTCGCCGAGCTTAAAAGGTTGAGAACCGCTGGGGTAGATGATGTATAGGTCATCTGTTTCTGTGGGTCATGTGGCCAGCATGTCCAACTGCCTATGCTTTTCCTCAGCTTATGTCAAGTATTCATAAGAGCTAGGTGGACTCAAGAGGTGACTTAAATATCCCAAAATTTTTTAAAATCTCAGTCTTTACCAGGATTTGAACCCTGCAACCTTGGTTCGGAAGCCAACCACTTAGCCATTACGTTTCTGTTAAATACTGTATTTTCTGCAATTGCTTTTCTTGGGCAGTGTTTTTCTTTTTCTACATCCTTTTCATTTCAATTGTAAAAGATCCGTACTTTTTTTCAATGGATTTGGAATTTAAGAAATTGACACTCTCATTCTGGGTTAGAAGTTGAAAGATGTCAATATAGCAAGTGATTATTATTTTAACACAATGCAGACAATGTTGTCTGGTCAATGCATGCTGAGAAAGCAAGATAGGGTGTGTCGATCTCTTACTAGACACAACCACCCAGAATAGGACATTAGCTAATATAATAATGTGACATACCAATTACACAATGTGATACTAAAAGCTGATTAATTGCAGGTCCTTGAAAGATTGGTGAAGGCCACAGACCTGTAGGTTTGTATTAGTGGGTGAAAAATGTGTATAGTAAACTAGGCATAACTGACTTTGAATTAGCCTATTTAAAAAAAAACAAGAAAAAAAACAACAACTAACAATCAAGTCATTTCTAATTCAGCAGCATTCCAATTTTTGCAAGTTCATATTATCAGGATTCCATTTTTATACAAGAATATTGTAACATGAAAATATATTAATATAGTATCTCCCTTCAATTTTTCTCAACCATACCTTATAAAACAAACTTTAAAGTAATGATGTTATCTTGAAAAATGTTTGCAACTTTTAAAAAACAAATCAAAGAAGTAAAATAATTATTTATTTCGAAGTTTCTAGACCTAAACAAAGACAAAACCACAAATGCATATATTTACTTTTTTTTAAATTCAAAGGCATGTATATATGATAGTTTCACCAAATAAAACTATCATCAACATGTTAAACTTGAACGCACAATAAACCAATGAAATGCACAATAAACCAATGAAATAAGTAACGTACTGAACTAATGTAAAGTGTTTTTGGAATATTGTACAAATTCTATCATTAAGACAACAATGAATGATAACAATGGTCTCCAGTTTCAACAAAAAAAAAAGTTCAGTCATTCTAGAATCATTATCAATCTTTCACTCAGGTGTACACTTTAATCATTTACACACACAATTATACAAATAAAAAAATACAAAATATGCATTCTGTGGAAATTCCCTTGCTAAATTCTTTTCTTGGACTTTTGATTTATCAGAAAAACAAAGGCATGTGAAATTTGTAGCACAAAATTAATTCATTCAGAAATAATATTTATACTTTTCTTAAATCTAATAGTTAAAAAATTGCAGGGGACAATGAGATTATATGAAGAAAAGATTTTTTTTCCACTTGCCAACAGAGACACACACACACTATCGTACTTTATGAGCAACTTTTTACTGATCAAATCCTTTACTGATCCATTTGATCGGCATCCTCAAATTGTTCTTCATCAACATGTCCTTCTTCTTCATATCCTAAACAAAAGTAAACAAAAACATTATAACAATAAGAGCTGCAAGTTTTAACAGCAGGATGGCTGCATGGTCATGCAGTTTGCAGGCTGGACTGTCATTCGGATTTATCGATGGTCTCGGGTTCAAACCCCGCCCGCTCCCATCCCCCGTCATCCTGAAGGAGGTTTAGACTAGGAAGTAAACTATCCGAATCATGTAAAACATTTTACAAAACAAACATAAGACACAGAGCTGAAACAGCATAAGAGCCAAGGCCCCTGCTCTGAGATGAAACATTATTAACTTTTGTCCACTATGCAGACATTTAAGTATAATAAACCCAAACACTTGCTAACTTTGCCTTAGTCATAAAACAAGTCATCTAAATGTAATACAGTTTTGAAATTACATCCTCAAGAGTTGGAGAATCAAATGTAATTAGATATTTTCAAGATTCTTTTCAAATCAGTTACCAATGGGACTAAAACAAATACATATATTGCATCAATAGAGATAAACAAAATACTAGTTTTAAAGTAACTATTGTCAGACCTGTTTACTGAAAACGATATTCTACCCTTCTACAAAAAAAAACTTTTTTTTGTTACTATTTGGTAAAAAGATGTCATAATAGTAATAATAAAGCTTGTCTTCGAGTCTGAAGATTAAGGAGGATGGCAGCATTTCATTTTCAGGGGTCACCTCTGTTACATCAAAGCAAGCTTGTACCTAACTGATCTTATCTTGAAAGCATTTTCAGTGGTCACTACTTTTACATCAATGCAAGCTTGTACCTAACTGATCTAGAAAGCATTTTCAGGGATCACCTCTGTAACATCAAATTTTTTTCAACTCACCAAAAAATATTGCCTTTGGCCTACAGTTATCCTCCATATTGGATATTGCCCTCCTCAGAGTAGTCGTCAAACAATAAGTTCCTCTACACTGTCCATAATGGCATTTGCAAGAACATCACTATTCATAGTGTGATCTTGTCCATCGTATGGTATGGTGAAAGCATTCAAGAAGCCTTAGTTTCCTTAAAAATAAAATTTCTTAGATCCATTAAGAAGGGTTGAGAGAACCAATGCTCAGTAGACACTGATTTTTGTTGGCAGACACAACAATTTATTCTGCCACATTCTGGCTTGAAGGCATCTTGAAGTGATAGTAGCCTTAGCCAGACTTTTCTTAAATGTGATGCTCTATTGAATACTGTGCTTACCAGATGTATAAAGCAATTTACCATGGTGGCTAATTTGGCCTTTTTGTTCTTCCTGAAGATGCTTGAAGATGAACAGGAACTTTTGGAGGGCCACTGAGCTTGAACTAAAACCTCCACAAACATTGCAATTCGATGTGTCAAAAGCCTTAGTAAGATCCACAAAGGCAGCCTATCCATCCAGGTTCTGCTCCCATAATTTTTCTTGCATTTGTTGCATGACAAAAAAATCAATGTTCTAAATCAATACTGGCCTCTCAGATACCACCTTATCCATTAAAGAATTAGTCTGACAATCAAGAAGGACTCGTGGAAAGATCTTGCTACTGACAAAAGAGTAATACCTCAATAGAGCAGTTACACTTGTAACTCTTTTAGTATAGGGATATAATATTGAAATCTTAAAGGTCAGGTGAAAATGAATTTTTCTGAGCATAGATAAAATAGGTATGTCAGCCTTTTTATTCTCTTTCATTGCATATTGTTTTGATAGAAAAAAATTGAGTTTTCTGGGACAAACAAAAATGTGCATGGGGGTATAGTTACTCCAACTAACTTTTTAATTTTATTATATAATCTAACATATTTGATTTTCTTTTAAAGGAAAATGAATTGGCTACAAAAGTGTAATACACATTTTGTCATTTCTAATTTCATTAAGATGAACAAATGTACTAAGAAATTGTATTATTTACATTATTTAGGATCCCAAAGAATAAACTCAAAAAGAGGAACCACTAATAAAAGTTTTTTTTGTTTTTTTTTTTAAACGTGTTGGTCCTGCATACAATTTACAACAATCACTTCTCTCTAATCCAGAACAAAAAAAAAGAGAAGTAAAGGTTTAACATTATAAAGATAAATAATAAATATTATGTACCAAGTTACTCGCCAGCTAGCTAAATTACTTCCTGAGAGTGATGCAGCACTGAAAGAGTTAAATAAAGCAACACCTCCCATTTTGTAGACATCAGAACCAGGTGCTTAGTGTTTTTGGAATTTTTATTGAAACTTCCTCAAATGTTTGATAGTCATCAAGTTGTAATCATAATTACAATAACACTGGGCAACAGCCAAAAAATCGTCGGGGGTTTCTCAGCTGATTTAGACTAATTTTGGTGTCCTGAGTCCGAATATCACATTGGTTTTGCTCAATCAGGTCAAATTTTTGAGCTATCTGACAATCTACACAATGGTAATAAACGCACAACAAAACACCATCGATATCTTACCAACATAGAAATTAATTTAGATCAATAGAACCGATATTAAAATAACATAAAATGATACAAAGACTACTGATTTACAAATATGTATATATAGGGCTTACTCTGCTGCTATTTCATTTACTAAAAAATAACTATCTAACTAATATCTAAAATGGCTTCAGCACGACGTTCATGCACGAATAACCCTGACGTTTTCTGCTACATTTGCGGAGAGTACACACTGTCAGCTGATAGGATGAACATCACAAAATTAGTGAAACATGCCTACCAGGCTTACTTTGAAATCAAGCTGGGTGACCAAGACATGTCTTGGGCACCGCACACGGTGTGCAAAACATGCGTGGAATACCTCCGGCGGTGGACGAAAGGCGAGAAAACATCACTAAAGTTTGGAATTCCGATGGTATGGAGGGAGCCATTTGACCACGCATCGGATTGTTATTTCTGTGCCATCAATACTGCAGGCATCACCAAAAAAATCGGCACAGCCTCCAGTACCCCGACCTTCCATCTGCTCGTCGTCCAGTTCCTCATTGCGAAGAAATACCCGTGCCAAGGTTCCGAGAGATTCCAGGCAGCGACGACGAGGCCACCACTTCAGACGAGAAATGTGGTACAGAAGAAGAGTATGAAGCACAATATGGTCCGCAGCCCTTCACACAATGTGAGCTCAATGATCTAGTTCGGGACCTAAGCCTGTCGAAGAATTCCTCCGAGCTGTTGGCTTCCAGGCTCAAAGAGAAAAACCTGCTTCACAAGGACGCGCGTATTACCTTCTTTCGTAGAAGGCATGAGGAGTACATGGACTACTTCTGCCAGGAGGAAAACCTTGTGTACTGCCGAGATGTCGCCGGTCTTCTTGATAAACTGGGCGGTCCTCAATACGATGCGAGAAATTGGCGACTCTTTATTGACAGTTGCAAGCGTTCTTTGAAGTGTGTGCTCCTCCACAATGGGAACCAGTTTGCCTCAATCCCGCTTGCGCACTCCACGACTCTCAAAGAGAAATATGAAGCAGTGAAGTATGTGCTCGAAAAAATCCAATATCAGCAACACCAATGGATCATCTGCGTCGACTTGAAAATGGTGAACTTTTTACTTGGTCAGCAGTCTGGGTTCACGAAGTACCCATGCTATATGTGTATGTGGGACAGTCGAGACAGAGCCCAGCACTATGTAAAGAAAGAGTGGCCGGCGCGAGAGCAGTTAGTACCTGGGGCGAGAAACATCATAAACGAACCTCTTGTTGACCGGGAGAAGATATTGATCCCACCACTACACTTGAAGTTGGGTTTAATGAAACAGTTCACGCGCGCTCTGGACAAGGATGGGAGGTGCTTCAACTACATGTGCCGAGCATTTCCTCAACTAACTATTGAGAAGCTGAAGGCCGGCATTTTCGACGGCCCACAGATACGGCAGCTCATAAACGATGCAGAGTTCTGTAGCTCCATGAACTCACTTGAGTGCGCCGCCTGGGAATCCTCTGTGCAGGTGATGAACAACTTCCTGGGGAACACTAAGGCAGCAAACCACGCAAGGCTCATCAGCACCATGATTGAGGATTTTCAAGAACTCGGGTGTTTGATGAGCATAAAGATGCATTTCTTGTTTTCGCACATGGATAAGTTTCCGGAAAACCTTGGGGCGATGAGCGATGAGCAGGGAGAAAGATTCCATCAGGACATGCACCAAATGGAGGAAAGGTACCAGGGGAGGTGAGATGCAGTCATGCTGGCGGACTACTGCTGGTCGCTGAAGAGAGACAACCCAGCAGCTGCTCACACACGGGAATCTAAGAAACGCAGATTTATGCCCTGAACTTTTTCTTCATATTATGTCAATTATGCTAATAAAATTTGATAAACTAAACAAAAACTGAATTAATTGAATTGTGTTGACTTTAATTATTGAGGAATACCGAAAAAATCGGCAGGGGTTTATCGACTGGTGAGCCGCAAAAATTTTGTTTTTTTTACAAAAAACGATTTTTTAAAAGTTTCTGTAGCAAAACATTCTGACCTGATTGAGCGAAACCAAGCTCATTTTCGGACTCAGGGCATCAACATTAGTCTAATTCAGCTGAAAAACCCTGGACGATTTTCCCCAAATTTTTTTTTGTTGCCCAGTGTAATAATTATATGCATGTAGAATTGTATGTCCAAAGGGTTTTGTGTAACAATTGCAAACTGCTGTTTGTATAAAGCAAACATCACGCATGTAAGGTGTACAAAAAAAAAATTGTTTATAACTTAACCCCAAATTCATTAACATTCCATACGACTGGTTTTATCTTATATGATAGACGTTACTTCAAAAAAGAAGATGATTACGTCCTACGCATCATGCATTTAGTCATACATATTAACCAATGACCTAAATTCTGCCAAGCCCCTTTTTTTTCCTGGCTAGCTCAGGCAACTCATTCCATGCTCTAATAGCACTAGGGAAGATAGAGCATTTGTACAAATTTGTCCTAGCATATGGAACGAGGAATGTGCCTTTATCTTTGTGTCTTTCTGAGTCAGTATATTAACTCAATTCTTACCATTAGCAATATTTAAGAGATTGGTCTGTGCTGTGATGTCAGCATCTCCTTGGCCAACATTTAACATTTGATTAAAGCGTTCCAGATTGATTCTTCCCTGCTCTGTAAGATTGTCCACATTACCTTCATTGTCATAGCTTTCTAATTAAAAACAAGAAAAACATTTAAAAAAATACATCTCTTAAAAAAGACAATACCTCCATTATACAACTTTAAAAAAATAAATATATAAAAAAAAATAAACACATTTTTAGCTCAAACCAGGTATCCAACTCATGATTTTTGTACGAACAATGCCACCCATTATTGTATGATAGAGGAATTATTTATTAGTTTTTTTTATTATATAGTCATCTATATAGAACTAGATCTAGACTTCTGATTTAGAAGTCTTAAGATCTAGTCTAGATCTAGAATCTAGATGTAATCTATATTAGATTTACACAAAATTATAAGCAAAGCTTAGATAAACAATCAATAAACTTAAAGCAACTTTTAAATTTAATGAACATCTCAGTTATCGGTACACTATGCCTCAATATGCCGTTTTTTTTATTACAATTTATAGCCAAATATAAATTTTTTTCTTTTTTTTTTACTTTGAAAAATTGTGTGGCCAATGAGCTAGTAATTCTTTTCTCAGCAATATGTATCAACTGTTAAAATTCTTGAAAAATCATTAGTCATTTTTGAGATCAGTGTTCAGGTTCTGCCCACCTCACTCTATGAAGTATTTAAATAGAGGTATTGTAAAAAAAAGTTTGTCTTTATACACTGATTTGTAAAACAAAAATCATCTTATGCAATTCAATATTTAAGGTGAGAAGACTAGATTGGATTCTTAACAGTTGACCGAAAATTAAATGTTATATTGTTTAGTTCGTCCATCGTGGTTCGATGATGACCACTTTGTCATCCAGGGGGCCGAGGGCCCTGCACTGGGGTCCCATGCCTCCCTATGTGGCCGGAGAGACCCACCTGAGCCCGGAACGTCCGGCGGCACACCGGGCAGGCAACTCCACTTGGAGCCAGCGCCACTGGCTCGCCCCTCCTCTCTGGCGCCCCTCCCCGCCAGCGCTGTTCTCCTTTCACAGCGCGACGCCATGACACCCTGCCATGCCCCCCCCCCCAGGCATCTGGCTTTGCTGCTGAACGCCCCCAGAGAAGCCTTGAGAGTGTCCCCGAAGCGCTTTCCCTGACCACCCTGCGAGCACCCTCCTTTGCCTAGTTTGCCATGCAAGAGTCGTCGCCCCCCACCCTGCAGACACGCCCCGCCCACCGGAGCCGGGACCGCACCAGGACTGCGTGGATGCCCAGCAGGCCCACTCCCCAAAGGACCCCAGCATCTGGCATCCTGTCTCAGAGGCATGGACGGTGTACAGGGAACCTGGGCTACTTCCATTAAGTCATGTCTGGGAAAAATGCAGAATGTCAGGTGGAAATTTTATATTACACCAAACTAGGTTAACTTTTTGGGAGAAAACATCAAAACATCATTAAAAATAAAAATACACTAACAAAGAGAACAGTAAGCTAACTGGTTAATTTATTAATTATTTATGTTTTGTTAGGTGTAATAAATAATTGCTTAAAAGTTTCAACTTGATGCGAAAATGGGTGAGGGAGAAACAACATACAAGTGAACATGTTCAAAATGTTTAGTAAAAAGTAAATCATGTAATTTTTTTTTTTAAATATTAATTATCCACTGACCTTCTCTAAAGTTGTCTTCAGCATCATCAAATTCATCTCCTGACAATTGACAATCACTGTCAGGGTGGAGTGTTTGACAGTTGGCCAATGAATCAAACAAAACTTGCACTGGAAAGCAAAACCAAAAAGCAAATATGTGCTAAGCAACATAAAAAATATATAAATATGTATAGTGTGTTTACATATTTAATCCGGATTTATTTTTCAAAATAACATTAAATATTAAGCCATTACTGTTAAGCTCATTATTCAGGTAAAGAAAGATGTTTTTTTTATATGCTATGAGCTTTTAATAAGCAGCTTATAAAACAATTTGACACACATGTACACTTAAAGATTTCAAAACTTACATGAATCCTTATTCTCTGGTATGAATCTGATTTCTATTAATTCTCCTTCAGACTCCTCGTCTGCTTCATTACTGCCATCAGATTCATCATTATTTTCATCATTTATCCCTAAATAAATTTAGAAAATGTTTTGAAAAAAACAAAACAACACCCACTAGTTCTCTTTTTACAATCCTCATATTAGCTTGGAAAAGGATTTTTTAAAAAGGCTCTGACAATATTCCTATTTCTTTGGGGAAAAAAAAGACTACCTAACACTGAAAACTCTGGTTAGACCTCTACAGCTTTTAAAATACAATCATCATAAGATTAGATTTAGTCTTTTAAAAATCTATCCTTCATTTGCTCTTACAAAAAGTCAGCTTCATAAAGAAGGAATTTTTTATTTTTTTTTAATGTAACTATTTTCTCAATATCGGAGAGTAAAGTTTAAACTAAAAAGCTATTTCTGTTATTTGGGTTATAGATCCATATAATCTGTTCAGAAAATGAATATTTGATAATATAAACAGATTGTATTTAGGCAAAGATGGTAAATCATACCAAAGGATTTTATTGACAGCACCAATTGGCAAGTAAAATTGTACTTTTTGAAATTAAAATATAATACTAATAATGATACAATAATAATTTTATATTAAAATTCAGTCAAATTAATCTTAGGTCATAAAAATGGCATAAATTGTTTTATCTGACCTGGCAATTTTCCAACATAGTGACAAAGTAAATGCTCATGAGGAAATGCATTCAGGTCTCTTGATATTGCATGTAAACAAATCAGTCGATAATCAAGTTGAACACCCTGATCACTGCTATCCAACCACAGGACAAAACTTTTCAAACAAACAAAACAAAAAAATTAACTCATACTATGATACATGCAGCTTTGTTATCTTTTTTTTTTAAGTGGGGAGAGTGCATTAATTGGAAATTTGCATTAAACTACAGAAACTGAAAGCCATTCATGAAGTATACGTTTTTATTTTACTTCAAGCTCAGACTTAAATATTAACACTTTTGGGCTGTAAACAGAATGCATGCTCTTTAGATTTCTTGGATCACTTAACATCATTGGGAAACTTGATAAACTCAGGAATTAAAAAAAAAACAAAACAGGGTGCCACATAATGTTACTATCTTAAGATGTCAGATGACTAGAAAAAAAAAGAGTTTTAAATCTTAAGCTATATGGATGGCTGCCTTGTCATGTGGTATGCTTTCTGGACAGTTGTTCAATGCTCATGACAGTCCCAGGGTTAAACCCTGCCTGTCGTCACCTTCTGATGTCCTGTGGGATGTTAGGGCTAGGATATACTTATTTTCAAATCTAAAGGAACATTCAAAATGTGTAAAACTACTGTAGGTAGTATAAGAGACAGCTATTAAGAGTAAATTATTTGAGGTGGGAGTTTGACAAGGAATATGTTTTATTTGGTGACCCGACAAAATAGTGCGGACTTGTATATGATGTGTATAAAAGTACCTGATTATTAGTAATTTAATGTCCTGGCTGCATTTTTGTTGATGTTTATATCTTAAAGTATGCTATATTTGAAGAGAATGAGAGTACTTTAAATTTTATATCATTCCCTTTTTTCACCAATGTTTCAAATACATAACTTGCTAAAAATATGATTTTGAAATGTGGTGACCCCATTTAAACACTGATGGAATTTCTACGTGATATTTCATACAATTAAACTTTGTGAAAGTTTGTGTATGTGAGTGTATAAATCTGACAAGTATCTTTGCCTGTTTTCAAAGTACACTTTTGGAATGTAAATAAATGATATATTTTGAAATTATTCAATTTAGCTTATTACAATATTTGCTTACTGTTTGCATATTTATGTTTTAAGATATCTTAAGTGTTTCATGCAAAATGACTGAAAAAAATAGTGATAACATTAAAACCAAAAAATTTGTCTCTATTCATATTTTACGATATCTAAAGTATTTCTATCAAACTGACTGAAATATATTTTTTCTGCTCTATTTGGTCGGGGTGTCATTTTATTTTTGTATGGATAAACAGGAAGAACAATTTAATGCAAGTTAAGTGGCTGTTTAATAGTACCCTATTTACTTAAAGCATATAAAAAACCCACAAGTCTTTTCATTAAGCGCTTGTAATTTGATGTGTGAATTGTACATCCATAATAATAGTTTTATTTATCAGATTTATTTTATTAATTTTTATTTTTTAAAATGGAGTGGGTGCTATTTAGGGAAAAAAACAAGCTTAATTTTGTGCAAAATCTTCTTTTTTTATCTAACTTTGTACATATATACTTTTGCAAACATATCTTTTTCTTCATTTCAAAGATAGCTGTTAATAAAAGTATGCTAATTTGCATTATTTATACATATATATATGTTTATAATATATATATTTATTTATTTTTCCTTTACAACTTAAAAATTGCTCTTTTGAACTAATATATTTTGATATAAAATTTTCTTTTCTTAGTATTCTTCTTAAATGTTCAAATAAAAACAATTGCTACACTTTTCATGCAAGTGCCTAAAATAAAACTAATAAATGGAATCAAACTAACTCAAGTCAATAAATGGTTTTAAGCTTTACATTGAAACTGCCATTGTCAATTGAACAGGTCCTTGCAAAGTGGAAGCTGGGTTACCTAATTAAGTTACCCACGAAAGGTGAGTTTACCCAGTGCAACTGGTGAGGACTTATGTTACTGTCCACACTTAGTAAGGTCTTAACTAGCATAATACTGGAACACCGAAGGATGTCTTAGACATAAGATTAAGAACAGAATGGTTTCTGGAAGGAAAAATCATGGACTGGCTATATTACTACATTATGCATTATCAAAGAGCAATCCGTTAAATGACAGTCCCCTGTGTACATGACTCAAGAAAGCTTTAAACAGTTTTATCAGAGAAGAAATCCTTCAACTTTTGACAGAAACATAATTTGGAAGTAATACAGCTTTCCAATGACATTCACCAACATCATCAGACATAGGATGGCTCATCTTGCATGATGACATTCACCAACATTATCAGATCTAGGATGACTCAGCTGCCAAGTAATTTATCACACACGATAACATTGACCAACATCATCAGATATAGGATGGCTCAGCTTGCCAAGTAATACATCATGCATGATGACATTCACCAACATCATCAATTATAGAATGGCTCAGCTTGCCAAGTAATACATCACGAATTATGACATTCATCAACATTATCAGATATAGGATGTCTCAGCTTGCCAAGTAATACATCACGCATGATGACATTCACCAACATTATCAGATATAGGATGGTTCAGCTTGCCAAGCAATACACATCATGTATGATGACAGTGGGCAAGGTTCAAAATGAAATCATCTAGATAACCATGTGAAACATTTATATCATATGAACAGGTAGACATTAAAATGAAGTACTTAAATTTACTAAGTTAAAAGAAGAGTAAATTGTGTTAATTTGTTAAGGGTCAGGGGCTAGGAAACTTAGAGGCTGAGATTAGGGAATTTAGCTTCTAAATTAGCTGCTAGGGTTAGGGTAGTCTACAGTTTTTATAAATAAACATTAAAACACAATCAGACAGCATTATGATTATAGACAAAGATGATCAATCTGCTTTACTAGTAACTTAGTCAAAAACATCTTGGCCATTTTAGGTATCTTCAGCCATAGACACAAAAATAGCTGCCTGGTAGTGCGATACTTGTGCTACACTCAATCTGTCATCTCGCATTGATGGTCCTGGATTCATATCATACCCTGCCCACTGCCATCTTCCCATGGACCTACAGGAGGTTTGGACTAGGAAGTAACTCTGAAGGAACATCCGAAACGTAAAACAAGCTAAATCTAATGTTGTTTATCGCTAATGAACAAAAAAAAAAATAGAGTCAGATCTACACTTTATTTTAGCAAGAGATTAAATTATAAAGAATTCTAACTCTAATCTACATTTTTTAATTATTTTATTACATTTTTTATTGCCAACGTTAAAAATATCCTACTCGACTAGTCACTAGATTATTCTAGATTTAGATCTACCTACTGTTACCTAGTGACAGATGATTAAGTTATAACTTATTACCCTTTGACTAATTTATTAAAGAACAGAATTTAAAAAATGATTAAGGCAAAGGCATTTATTATTATCACCTTTCTGTAATGAATAAAGTTCCTGTGCCGATGTCAACATTTTCAATGTTTAAATTTACACTTGTTTCTCTGTGTTGAATACCTTCTGTTGGAACTGGGTAATTTATTAAACGTACCATGATAATTTAGCCCTAGATAAAAAATCTAAATGTTAGAAAAGAAATAATTTTATTATTTTACTTTGTATATATTTTAATAAATTTTATTAATTTAAAATCTATAATTATTTAAATTTTTAATTATGGATCTGGATATTTGAATGAATTTTTTTTCTATTCAGTATTGAGTATTCTAATCCTTAGTATCCTAAACCTAGTCAATCTAGATTAGACTAGGTCACTAGATTGAGATTAAATCATTAAATATCTAATCTAGCGTAATTAAATTTTTAATCGGGATCTGTCAAAAGTAGACCTATAATAATCTATAAAGATCAAGACTCTTTATCTAATGACTAGATCTATAGATCTTTAGAATTAGACAAGTAGATCTAGAATCTATATAGATCTAGATTGTAGATTTTTTTTATCAAATTCTCCGCGAGTGCTAAAACCGGAAGTTTAAAAAATGGATGAGAGTAGTCTCCGATTCTTAACTACACTGGCCTGTATCATTGTTAGTTTGCCAGGAAAGTTGATATTTAGGTCTACATCGCAGACCATATTGTAGATTTGTTTTCCCCTTGTTGAACATTATCGAATCTGATTTATCTAATAGTGTTAAGAGGTAAAAACAAGAAACGGACGAGGAAGACAGAAACGCGCTTCCCAAGGAACTAACAATAAGGCTTATAAAACATGGGGAGGTGTTTCAAGGTGTGAAAATACAACAAAACAGATAAAATTTGGTTTCACTAGACCAAAACTAGATTTTGATTATTTTAAATATTCTAATGTAACTGTTGTATGCTTCATTTTTTTTCCAGAATTTTCTTCAGAAAAGAAAATGATTAGATCTCATACGTGAATGAAAGTTCGTTATTACAACATTCAGCTAGCAGCTCATAACTCTGTAATCCCATGCAAATATTTAGATTCAGTTGCTTTCTTCATTGATGATATATCGATTTAGAGCAGCAATGTGTACTCAGAGGACCCATTATTTAAAAAGCGTGACCCCTATATGTATTTATTTGCAAGGATGTAAACCAGATTTTGATAAGAGTTTCAGAGGGTAGATTTAATTATGAATCTAGTTAATTTTTTAAAACAATAGCTGTAATGTTGAAGTTTTTTTTTCAAAATCTCCAAATGTGTGTGTGTTCGTGTTTAAAGCTGAACAAAATCTGGCACAAAATAACAACAACAAAAAAAAAGCTATCTTCGATCAAGGTTGGGTATTTCAGTATCACCCCATCACAAGTGGATCTAGGACCAGATCTATGACTATGTTATCATCTAGATCTATTAGATTGATTTAAATGCAGAGCACCGCACAGCCACGATGCATCTACTAGTCTATATCTAATTCTAGCTCTATCAATTATCAACTCTATGATACTGATACTAATGATCTCTAAAACTAAAAGTAGTAAAAGTCAGTCTAAGACGTCTCTCAGAAGAGAGAGTTATTCTTATCCACGAATCACTGATTCCTTCACTGAATCTGATTTTTATCTAGATCTAGACCTACACTTACTTTACAGTCTTACAGTTAGACTACCTAAGTCTAGTAATTTAACATGTTAAGTAATCTAGAAGATAATTATAGATTTAGATCTACTCATCTAGATATCTTGATTTAACAGGACTAAGGCCTGGGGCAGAGTAACTGTAATCTGATGGTGAAGCTCTGCCATAATTTTTAGATCATCATTTAGTCAAATTTAGTGAATTTACTTTACTTTAGTCATTTAAGTTCTAGAAATTTTAGATAAAATTAGATCTAGAGTCTAAATCTATGTATTATATATAGAATCTAGTCTAGGTGCCAAAAATGTTTAACATGTTTCTTATGTTCCTTCCTTGTTGAAGATAATCATTATTTTATCCTAGCACAAACCTCCTCCAAGACGGGGTGGGGATGACAGTGAGCAAGGTTATGAACTTGGGACCATTGAGATGACCGAAAAACATACTGCACAACCAAGCAGCCATCCCAGAATTTAATAGGGGCTTGATCAATGTCTAGAAGGACAAAAAGAACTAACAAAATTAGTTCTGATATCTTTAAAAGTCTTGCATTCAACATTGTTGATGATCTTGACTTTCTTAAATGTCAAGAGCTTAGGCATGGGAACCTGTTAATATTATTTATTGTAAAATTGCAATGAATATTATCCTGCAATACTCATGATCTATCATCTTAAATCTACTATTCTTCTTGCATTATTTATATCTAGACTCTATAATAACCCTAATAATAGGCAGTATTTACAGACCACCAAATTCTAGTTTAGAGTACATGCAATAACTATGTAATCAGTTAACTACACTTAAAGAAAAAAATAAAAATGCAGTTTTTTTTTATTATGGGTGATTTCAACCTACCTGATATAAATTGGAAAATACTAACCCTAGATAAACACCAAAACCTTAAGGACCTAAGTTTAGATCAAATCATTAAAAAAACAACTAGGTTAAAAACATGTTAAATCTCTTCTTAACTAACAGACCTGGATTAGTAGTAGATTATGATATTATCCCTGGTCTATCAGACCCTGATATCATTAAAAATAAACAATCAGATAAAAGCAGAAGCGAATACAAAACCTAAAAGAAAAATCTTACTCTGGAATAAATGCAACCTAACACAACTACACCAAGGTGCATTAAACTTTCAACAAACATTCTTATCAGAAAAAGACATTAACCCACCAGTCGATGACTTCTGGAATGTCATTAAAAACATAGAAAATCATATACCAACTAAATACACATCAAACAACATAAATAAATGCTGGTTTAATAATAGATTAAAGAAGCTTTGTAAACAGAAGGAAAACCTATATAGAAAATTTAAAGAAACTAAGGCAGGTTGCACATTGGCTGAGCGGTAAAGCGCTTGGCTTTTGAACTGGGGGGTCCTGGGTTCGAATTCTGGTGAAGACTGGGTTTTTGATTATTCGGGATCCTTGGGGGCCTCTGAGTCCACCCAGCTCTAATGGGTTTCTGACATTAGTTGAAGAAAAGTAAAGGCGGTTGGTCATTGTGCTGGCCACATGACACCCTCGTTAACCGTAGGTCACAGAATCAGAGAACCTTTACATCATCTGCCCTATAGACCACAAGGTCTGAAAGGGGAACTTTACTTTACTTTTAAGGCAGAAAGTGTTTATATAAAGTACATAAAAATTAAACACCTATCCCAAAAAGTAAGCAGACAGCTGCAGAGTGAATACATAAACAATGTAATATCTAAAGATAACAACAAAAACCTATGGTCATACATTAAGTCTAAGAAAATGGAAACAACAAGCATAGCGCCATTAAAAGGAGCATTGATGGTCCATTGCATCAGTTGATTTAAGATTTTCTGATAGGGAGAGAACAAACTGTAATAATAAATGGCTCTAAATCAACACCAATAACAGTAAACTCAGGTGTACTTCAAGGAACAGTCTTAGGTCCACTACTATATTTAATTTATATAAATGATTTACCAAATTGCATTACTTCAGGAACAAAAGTCAGATTATTCACAGATGATTGCATAATATATAGAACAATAAAAACAACAAAAGATACAGAAATTTTACAAAGAGAATTAGATGAATTACAGAAATGGGAATCAAATTGGAGCATGTCTTTCCACTCAGAAAAATTTCAGTTGTTAAGAGTAACAAAAAAACTAAAACAAATTAATTCCACTTATCTTATTCATGGCAAACCAGTAACACAGACTACAAACGCAAAATAAATGAAAAACTGTCATGGAATCCCCATATTTATGAAACTATCAAAAAATCAAACAAAGAATTAGGGTTTATTAAAAGAAATTTCTATAAATCAAATAAGAATATAAAACTAAAATGTTACTTTACCTTGGTTAGGCCAATAATAGAATATGCATCCTCTGTTTGGGACCCCTCAACTCAAGAAGAAAACATTAAGAAACTGGAACAGACACAAAATAGAGCAGTGAGATTCATAACAAACGAATATTCACATTTGACTAGAGTAACACCTTCAGTAAAATCACTAAGATTAGTGACTAGAGTAACACCTTTAGTAAAATCACTAAAATTAGACAGCCTTCAGGATATAACACACTTTGCATTTCTATTTTCATGAGCTTAGACCCCCCCCCCCCCCCATTTACCGTATTTTTTGCCGTATAAGACGCTCCGGCATATAAGACGCACCCAATTTTAAAGGAGGAAAATCTAGAAAAAAAAGATTCTGAACCAAATACTGTACTAGTTGGTCCGCCTGATCACTTTCTCACATACACCATACACGTTGTCTGTGATCTACCCAGACGGCACATTATGACGTAGGGAGGGCGGTGTGTACCGGCAGTAAGCTCAGCATGATGCCCGTGCAGCACATGGTTAGACTGTCGGGAGGGGGGCATGGCGCGCTATTAGGAGGGAGAGGGAAGCCCGAACACACACATCCTGGCCGTGCAGGGAGGGTCACAGAAGTCACCACAGCCCGCAGTACGTGCCCCAAATCCAGCTCGCAGCACACACTGCATAAGGAAAGGACTGCGAGTAAGCGCCACACAAAGTTGGGGGCAGTTTTAATGCATGTAAAATGTGTATTTGCCGTATAAGACGCACCAACTTTTCCCCCCCAGTTTTGGAGAAGAAAAAGTGCGTCTTATACGGCGAAAAATACGGTAATACACAGCATATTTTGAATTTAATTTGTTTTATCTTTGTATTTGAAAAAGAAATACTTTATACGATAATTAATTAAAAATTTTTTTTTTGCAGGGCACTATCCTTTTTTTTTTTTTAAATGAGATTTGGTCTTAAATATTCTAGTCACACTTTTGTCAGGTGAATTAATGCTGCAGAGATGGCAAACCTTGACCATAATAATGAGGGTTGGTTTGACTGGGCCTACAAAGGGGTGGACCACTCGTTTCCGGGCAACGGTGGCATAGCTTGTAGAGATTTCCTAAGCTTTTCTCAACGTTGCTGGGAGAGTTTGGGAGCCTCTGCTGTAGCATTGATTGCTTTGGCGATAGCGTACCCTCGTCTGAGGTTACCTCGCCCATGTCCTTGTGCATATCGACACAGAGCCGATCCCCTTGGGAAAAGGCTTCTCCTGCTCCTGATGTGTTTGACGTTTGGAATAGAACTTGGTTTCAAATTTGCTACGCGTCAGATGATCTGGATAGGAAATCCTTGTCATCTTGCAACAATGCTGCAGGTAAGAGATTTTCGTCACCTAGCAACAATGCTCATAAATAAAAAATCCTTATCCCCATCAGGATTTAATTTCAGGGCCTCATTCTCAACAAACATAAGAGCTAGAGTCACTGATAATAGCCAATTTTAGGTTGCTTCATTTTTGAACGCACTATTTTTTTTTTTTTTTTTAAACTATTTTATTATTTTATAAACTCTGACTTAAGAGGGCAATAGTGAAGCCTTTTTTAGATGTTTATCTTGTGTCTCCAGCATGCTAGAATGTATTTTTAAGATGTTTTGAAAAATGAGCATTTTTTTACTTAATGTTTAGGCTTTAGTGAAACTAAAAATTTATAACTTTTTCTCTAATTTTTGCCCATGACTACTTGTTACATGTTTAAGAATACGTTAATAAGTAAATTTTAATAAAATCTCGTTCACTCTATACAATCTTGGTTAAAATTCTCACCTTAAAAATTTTCTAAATGTTAATTTCTGTTTAATGTTCGACATTTAATAATGAGACGAAGATGTGGATGCTATAAAACTTTATTGTGTTGTCTCTGTTTAAAATGTTTGATATTTTAAGAGCATGACTTTATCTTTTAAACTTATAATGAAAAAAAAAATAAAAACGTTGAATATATTTTTTTCCAACAGATATTTATGCTCGCTGCCCCTCCTAGTAGAATAGTGACAGCAGCTTTCAGGCTCCATATGCACATGTTGACAGGAGCTCCAATAGCCATTCTGTTTCCTGTGATAAATACTAGATTGGTATGGGTTGCAAAAATAGTTCCAAAAAAAATAGATAAATGCTTAGCTTCATTGTTTTGTGTACCAGTAACTGTTTTTTTTTTTTTTTTCTAACATTTCAGCTGCCCTTTGAAACCAGTGTTTATTTCCTTCAACATTTCCTAATGCTGATTATACCATTTTATTTAATGAGTTTGGGTGGTAAGTATTACTATTTGCCATTTTTGCAATTCTGGTGTGATATTATACTTGAAATGTAATCTAATATTATCAAATGAATTATACTGCTTAGGTTGCTCAAAAGTTTTTTTGTGTGTTATTTTTGCTTTAGAAAAAAAAAAAAGGAATTAAATGTGTTGACAAATGAATGGCTAACTAGTGCAAGTTTTGTTGTTTTCTTTCTAACATTCCATTTATGGACTCAATGTTTCAACTAATGAAAATTGTACATGTAACCTATCAAATAAATACTGAAATTATAATAGGGAATGTCACAGTAGTTGAATTAGTGAATTCTTATTTATGTTATGTGAATCGATAATCAAGTTGCTATAATTAAGTTATCCTGTTCATATTTCACACAGTTCAGGCCAAACTGTGATTCACTGTGCCCCCTCACTGATGAGAAGACAGTGTCTTTTTGACTGCCCCAGACTTGCTGAAATTTAATTTCGATTAGTTTATAACATGACACAAAGCTTAAGAAACTTTGTTTTTGTTGTTTTTTTTGGTAATAGTCTGTTGTTTTTTTTCTTCCAAAGATCCGTATATACCAGAGAGACTTAATGATTTCAGTTGGTCCATGGTGGCCTTTGGTTTACTTTTTCTTTATCATTTTATACCTCTCCAGATGTTGGCTTATGTAAGTAAATTTGATTCATATGATATTTATACTTTCAAATGCACACCTTGTACTGTGGTAATGAAAAAAAAATTACTTTAAAAAAAATATTTTATTCACAAAGGATAAACCATTTATCTTCAATGTATTTAGTTTTAACTTAACTTTTGTCATAAACTATTTATCTTGATGTCATTCACCACTTTAAATTATACAATGACAAATTCTAATACTTTTTAGTGGCCCCCATAAGAGGAACAGCCACTGTTAGTGTTGTGTAGTCTGTCCATCTAAAACTAGTAGAGCTATTGAAAATCTATTTCAACATAATTATAGCTTGCAAAGTTTAAGGGCAATGGCTTCTCTTTGTCTTCTGGTCCAACCTTTTCTTTTTCAAATTAATTATGTAAATCATTTTTTTCATTTAAAAAAATACAGTTTTAAAACAATACATGAATGCAAGGGAAATACATTAGCAGAGAATGATAATTTTTTTGGTAGTATTTATACATACAGTTTTTATACATACAGTTTTGTCTTGTCAAAAAAAAATGGTATAAATATATATATATATTACTTGTGTATCTTTTGGTGTATCAGCTATTAGTAGAAAAACATTTATCTTTGTTTAAAAATTAAAAAAAGCAAAAAAAATTAAAATTATAAAATAAAAAATAATAACACAATTGTATGTGCATATTTGTACCCACTTTTTAAAGTGAGATATAATGGCAGTGGTATATATGTTATTAATGATCTAGGACTAGATCTAGTAGCTAGTATCATTTCATTGCCACATTTCTTTTTTCAACAAAAAACAAGACCATGACATAAATATTCCTTGTATTCTAGAACTATAGAGTTAAATACAGAAAGAGTTTTTACTTCACTTTTACTTGTTAAGAATTTAGTTTTAGACTTCTCTATAAACATGACTATAATTGGTGACTTCAGAATTTGTTAGGGCTATTGGTTTAACCCTATTAAAAAGTATCTGAATTCCAACAATTTGGGCCCCTATCACTATAATATTGATTAATACAGAACTGGAATCAATTTGGTCATTGTGCTGGCCACATGACACCCTAATTAACTGTTGGCCATAGAAACAGATGACCTTTTCATCATCTACCCTATCGATCACAAAGTCTGAAAAAAGGGGTCCACAGCTCTGAGGTCCTTTTTAAAAGTTTGACGTCAAACTTTACTAGAACGTCCCTGTTTCCGCTTTCCTTGTATTGGCCTCCATGTCATCGCAGCTCATTGTACAAGTAATTCATTCTGTCAGAGGACATGTCCCTGTTGAAGGACATGTTCATGTCTCGATATTGCAGAAAAGTGGGAATCACTATCAGATGCTTAAAAACTAAAAAACGAGTTAGAGTTTTTCTTTGGTCGCAGTTCAACAGTCTGTTAAATGAGGACATATAAGCAGACATATGGGGGCTGCCTCTTTGAAACTCAAACCCACTCTCTTTGTAATCTTTCTTTAATACAATTTTGAAGCAATGTTAAACTGAAAGCTTTTGAAAAGACTTTTTTTCCTTTATAATTTAAATGCACACAAAGCTCACTTTGTAAAGCTAATTTTTTTTTCATTCAGGTATCACATGTAAATTTGAATAACATGCTGTGCCCTGCTGTCTCTGACCCATTCCATGGAAAATTTTATCGGCTCTTTGCCATGGTTCACCAGATTATTTTGATACCTACACTTGGTAAGTTACTGGTCATTTTGGCTAAGGCTATCAATTTTTTGCCATGTGACAACCCGCCAGACGAATGCTTTCTGTCTTACGCTTGGAACTGTGAGACCAAATGCTGTGACTATTCCACATGTTCTTCCAACACCACAACAGAAAACAGCTGCCAGGATACTGGGGACAGCTCAGAGTTGGACAGTGGAGTCTTGAGCAGCGGGTGCAACTATAGGTTGCGCTGTGACCCTTGCAGCCAAAAAAGCAATGGCCTGTATCCTCGGTTGAAGTGCTGCTTCTACTGCTGTGACCATGCAAACCATCAATTTAACTGTAGCTGTAGTATCAATGAATCAAAAGATGTGGGTTCAGTTATGCACATTGTCAATGGAAAAATAATCGGAGAAGTTTCACGGAAGGATTCAGATAAGGAAAATGGATTGAGGAAGAGAGAGAGTGACGCTGGACCACATAAATCCCAGGAAAGAGACACTCACTTAGAGCAACATGGACCACCAGATTCTGTTCAGGGAAGCTCAACAGACCCTGATCCTGGCACAGAAGAAGAAAAACATATCAATAAAACATTACACTTGCCCGAGTCTAGTGATAAAAGAAATGGCCACACCAAATCTCACTGAGAAGATTAGAATTATTTTTCATTTAAGTTATTGATTTCTGTTTGAGAGAGCCTCCACTCCAAACAAATGTTCAAACTTTATGACACTTCGTTTACCTTTTTCCAAATGTAAATAATTGACAAACAATTTATTTCAAGCTTTTGTGCAAGCAGTTCATAGGTTTCAATGGCAATTTATTCCCATATATTTATTACAAATTTATTTGTTGTTTTTGTTGAATGAACTTGTATAAGGAAACTGAAAGAGCTCCAACATTCCTTTTTCTAAAGCTGTACTGTCTTTGTCTTATTTACCCGTGCCATGTGTTCATTCATTTTGTTGTCCCAATGATTATGGCTCCATTGTAGTATTTATACTGATGTGCCATGATGGAAGATAAACTTGAAAAAGAAAAGTTTGTTTTTCTTTACTTTACAAGGATATATTTTACTATTGTATAAAATGAGATTGTGTACCAAGAAAACATTTCCTTAACTAGTTTGAATGTTCTGAGCAGTTCAGTTTTCTTTTAAAAGACAGAGTTCAACCCACAGTAGAGATATTATTTGAATTTCACATCTGATGTGCACATAACAATATAAACAAAAAGAAACGATTACAAATAAATAATATTGACCAACTCTCTATGCAGATACGTTATTTGGAAGTAGAAGCGGTTGTTTATTTATAATACATTTGTTAGCAGATGAAAACATTGTTTCCTTGACTTGATAAAACTAAACATTCTTTATCCCATCTACATCCCTCCACCTATTTCCTATGATTAAACTGTTGTCCACCACAGCCTCTTTAGAGTCGAAAATGCACACTATTGGTAAGACATTTTGTCAGGCATGGTTGAAAGTTTAGTTAAACTTTCTCTGTTAAAATAATCGCAGTGGACAAATTAAAGATTAGCTAATGCTTAAAGGAATGCAGCGTTTCTTTACTAGGAATATAAAATATTGTAGCACAAAATCACAAAAATTTGCACTATTCATTCCAATCTCATCATGTGTTTCCCCTTCAAAAACACCCTCCTACTCAACATGGATGGATTTCTGTCACCTATGCAACTGTGTGACTTTTTACAAAATGTAGTGGAATCTAGATTTTTTTCTATAGCAATTAGAACCTACCTACCAGAAAACTTATGAAAGGATATAATCACATTAACTTAAGCTGCCATCTGTGACATGTTTAAGCAGTCACCTGTGACATTTTTAAGCAGTCACCTGTGACATCTTAAATCAGTCACCTGTGATATCCTAAGCAGCAATTTTCTTTTCACATCATCTCACTTGTTATCTTAGTGCAATAATTTGCCTGGCATTACCAATCCCCCCACCCCCCTTTTTTAATGGTTAAATTGAATTAGCTTATGTTGATGGCAACACAAATGTGTACTCATAAATCACTAAGGAATAACTAGAAATAGTATTTTTTTCAGCCCAGTTGCCATGTTGACTTAGTCGTGTATCAGGTGGTTCTAAAATAATTAATTTCATACATAAGGTGCAGATTCACTAATTAGCTTTGTTTACAGTGACAAACACATTCATTACATTTATTGTTGAATAGTGCTAAATATCACTACAGAATATAAATGAGTCTTAGGATAGTTCTTGTATCATGGAATTTGGTCTGTCTCAGTAGTAAACAAAAAAAAAAAAAGGGCTTTTGTGGTGAACACTCTTTGTATGTTAACAATCATATTCAGTCATTTCAATATGCTATCAAACAATAGGCCACAGTTATTTCCCAATGATATCTTAAAGTGCTAATGTTTTAAACATAGCAATGTTTCTGCATGGTAAGATGAATTATATTCGTTTTCTAATTTTGAAAATGAGATTGTAATAATAATGGCAATTTGTATGACTTTATAAAGTAAATGCTTGTAATTGTACTTGTTAGCAATTTTGTTTTACCAAGTCTCAAAAGCAATCTAATTATTGTATATTTGGTTATATAAAACAAAAAATATATAATATAGTAATATACATAGTAGTATATAATAATAATAATCAATAGTATAGCCAGTTAATAACTTATTCTTTATTTCAACTTTGACCTGGCAAATCACATATTGGTTGTGAAGATAAGAATCTAATTTATTTCTATAGTAGCTATGTAAACAGTTCCAGTACTAATGTGCAGGACATCAAAAAGAAATCTTAACTGTTAGTGGTAAGTTAATCTGTGATAAAACAACTGAAGTGGAAATTTTCTTGTATACTTATGTTTCTGTTCAAACAGCCATTTTCAAATGTGTGGTAGAAGTATGTATCTACGTGTATTGCATGATTGTAGTATAGAATGGAAATAGAACATTTGTATGTCAGTGAATCTTTCCTGAACTCTCACTTACTTTGAAACAATATTTGTGTCTTTATACATTACATTTAATAGCTCAACAATTAACATTGTTCATTTATGGGTCACAATTTTAGAATACTTTTTGAATACACAATTTTAGACTGTAATACTATAATTATTAACTACCACTTAATTTTTAAAAAAAGTTGTTTACAATTGCTTAGTTGAAAATGAAAAAAAAGTAAAATTGCTCAGCTAGAATAGTTATATGTAGCTGAACTACAACTATTAGATTTTTTAATTTTTTTTTTCTTAGTTAAGGCAGCATTGGTTATAGCCATCAAACCAGAGATTGTGTTAGCTAAACAAAGGATTCTAGAAAAAAAAATGTTTTGTGGGGAGTGGAAGACAGGGTGTTTGATATTTAGTTATTTACATTAAAGTTAGATTTTTTCAACAAGTGTTCCAGTGATTTAAAGTATTTTTTTTTTTTTTTTTTTTTTTTTTTAGATTATGCTTTCTATTTGAATTATTTGTTTAAATTGCTGTCACAAATGTGCCTTTTTGCATTGTTGAAAAACTTCAATGCTTGAGATGAACTAGAGGCTATAATGTGTCATTGTACACCTGTGCCTGATTTAATATATGTGAAGGCCTCACCTTGCTCTAAAGGCTGTTCCCACAATTTTTCAATCACATTGTGTGTTTCAATTTTACACCTGGATATTTCTTTCGTTACTTGTATTATTTTAGCTTCTCATGACTGTAAGTTATTTCAACATGACTATATTATATATATATATTTATATATATACATATTAATTAAATAATGAGATTTTTAGATCGCTGGACTGCTATGATAGATTTTTTGAAAAGAATAATCACCATTTAGAATAAAATTCTTTTACTTTTTTCTCATGTTAAAGTGAACTCAAAGTGAAGACTGTCAGGAAAAGTGTAAATAACATATTTCATAAAGCCATTTTAGTACCTACAGACAGAAGTTTTAGGAATTTGAAAAAAAAAAGAAAAACCTAGTGAATAAGTTTCCTAATTAGTTTTGTAATAATAAAAAAAATATAAGTGCTCATTCTAAATTTTAACACTTTGAAAAACCACATAAGTGGTCCTTCTTCCATATTGCTTTATCAAGTTGTCAATCATTTTTGGTAACTCTGGTGGCCTCTTTATCGTTTGAAAAAAATGTTCTCATCTTGTATATGTCAGGTGAATGGTGGCAGTCTTTAAAATCATAAACCTCATGGTGTAGATTAGAAAAATAAAATAAGAATTTTTTTTGTGGGTATTGTGTACCCAGAACTAGTCAAAGGTTTTTAAAACCTTTTTTTTAAAACTTTTTGTGTGTTCATTTATTATAAGTACCTTTTTTTTTTCATTTATTTATTTGTTGCATTTAATACTAGAATACTTTTTTTCTTTATGAATATTCTGATGTTATATAATTCTAAATCAGTAGCAATAGATGTGATTGCAGGAACTCTTTTTATCACATTATAGTTTACATTCATGAACAGAACTATTTATATATTACACTTGTTATTTCAAAGTTGTAGTGCTCTTTTAACTTTTGTGCAAGTCTTTTGTTTTATCAAAAGAGCAAAATACTATTTACTACCATAAGATAATATATTTCCTTATTTTTGTTTTCTTTAGCGTTAAAACTGATGGAGCTTTTTTTCCCATTTTTGAAATAGAATGTTGTTTATAAATAAACACAATTATTTTTTTTTTTAATGTTACTAGGCGGAATCCACAATTCGGTTTTCTATAGGATGACATACTATTGTATGCAAAACCTGATAACAAAAAAAAAATCATACAATACTTTGGAACTATTGCTACTGGTGAGGATTGTCAAATGTGAGAAGCTTTTTAAAACAAAAAATGAGTTATGTCTTGGTTTTATCTCTCTCATTCTCTCTCTCTCTCTCTCTTGAAAAAAAATGAAGGTAATTCTAATCCTGAAAATGTCATAAACATGCATTTTAGATTTGAATCAATATTTGTCTTAGTTTAATTCATCTACAGAGATGTTCTAAGTTTCCTCCAGTGCCAAGAACACTCTTGCTCTAGCTCTACAAGTACAGAGAATGTCCCTTAGTCATTAGTCCCTCAGTCTCAGCTTCCCTCTGGTCTAGCACAATGGGTATTTACATTGTCTCAAGTCCCAATGCCATTCTAAATGTAACTGGTGACAAGTATTTTGTTGACTGTGTCCTAAGAGATTCTCTCTTGATATTATACACAGAATACTGTGTGCTAAATAAATTATTGATTGTCTACATGATTCTATGTATTCATGTGTGAGTATTAGGTATTTTATTTTGATGTGTTTATAGCTATCCATTTAGCAGTATTTTATTATGCTCATTGCGCTATAAATTGCTGATGGCTGTTAAAGAAAGGTCTAACGCTAGCTACAGTCTTTTGGCATGTCTATGCTTCAAGGCTTAACTTGGAAATCTGATAACAACTGTCTGAAGTTGTATATGAATTGTATTTTATTTATTAGGCTTTTTTTTCTAGATTGATCTATTTTTATTCCAGAGCATTGTTCATTATTAGTCATGAGGTTGTACCATGGCTTGTTAAATATTTGCTATAACCAACATTGATCCACGTACTAAAGCCTGTACAAATATTGTATTCCCAAGTTTGTCATTTTTTTGCACTTGCAGCCATTGTTTAACAGTTCAGTAGTAAATTATTGCACATTTTGAAATTTAACCTGATGCATTTTTTTTTTTTTTTTAGAATAAATTTCCAGAATGCATTTAAATGTTGTTTTTTTATGTTACTAGATCTTTCTGTTATGTTTTTTGTTGTTTTTATATGTACTAGGTCTTTCATACATTTTTTGTTTTTGTTTTAATATGTTAGACCTACTAATCAGACTTTTCTAAATTGTGTTCTTTTGTTTTGTTTTATATGGACTGGTACTAACTAGATATTTCATATTGGGTTGGTATTTGTTTTGTTTTGAATATGATACTAGGTCTTCCGTCTTCCTATCCTGCCGTCACTAATCATTACTGTGATTGTGGTACACATGCATATGTTGTTGTCTCTTCCTTTAAATCGTGTATCTAGTATGATCTAACTCATTGCTAGTCTGGCCTGATATTAATGCTTGTCAGGAAGTACACTATATAGGCTTGCAATGAGCCTTTTTTTTTTTTTGTGGTCAAGAGAATGAATTCACTAGACGGTATAATACATGTGGTTCTGTGACCAACATAGAACAAAGCATCAAACCTCATAGACTAGCTAAAAACATCTAGGACATGTCAACAAGAAATAATATATGAATATTATACCTTTTTTGCTGAAGGTGCCAGGCGGCCCCCCCCCCCCCCGCCCCTTTCCCATGTTTTTTCTTTTGACTAAATAGGAAATATGTTTGTTAGTGTGTTTGTATTTACTAAGTTATAAAAAAAATTCAATAAAAATTCTACGGTGCGTGACTCGCCATAGTTGATACTTTCAAGTTAACTAATAAAACCAAATCGATATTTCATATTCTCGAAAACTGGGATTATCTTAAAGGGATATGCATGTGTGTGATAAAAAAAAAGTAGGCCCTAATTCTGTAGAATTAGATAATAAAGAAAACTACATCTACTAATTCTTAAATTTAAAATCTAGAGGATTGTCACAGTGAATATGAGGGCCTATGGTGCCTATTTTTACAAATATGGGTTTTGGGGAGGATATTTGTTTAATATATATATATAGGTCTCTACGTTTTTTTTCCATTTCAGTCAGATCCCCCCTCCCGCATTTTGTTCTTCTCTTGCATAACATCATACACATTAGAATAAATATATAACGTAGCCCTTTGTAGTGTTTTTGATACTTATTTTGGCGCTCCCACATATACATCTAGGTAGCCTGGTGGGGATGGTTGGAGAAAACGTAAACAGTTTAGTACCAGTCAGACGTTTTCGTGCCAGTGCTCAACATCCACACGAAATGGTGATAGTTCATTGACTCGTGCTCAACTTATTGAACTCTTAGAGAAAAATGTTTGGCATGTTTTGGATGTTCCTTCAGAGTTGAAGATTATCTACATACTTCCTAGTCCAAACCTCACGCAGGACGACGGTGGATGTCAGCGGACATGGTATGAACCCGCCCGGGACCAACGAGACGACCGAACGACAGTCCAGCAACGTAAATTTTCGACGTGCGAGCTTAGTTAAAAAAAAATTCGAATGCGATATAATTGAATGAGGTAACCTTTTTTAAAACCAAACCCAGCCTAGACTTTAGAAAAAAACTACATGAACTAAAAATAAAATCTTCCTTACCAAAGATTATCAGCTTCATAAAGGAGGAAGTGTCTTTAAAAATTTACGGTTTTTATTTTAAACATAAAAATCATCAGGACAAGACTTTGTAATAGAAAAGCACCAATCAAGCAAGTTAAACCAGACGTCAGTTAAGAGCTCACCAAAATATTAAATTAGTAATCTGATCATTACCAATGGTTTGGAACCCATTTTTCTTAGACAACATGCTACACCGCTTTCAAGAACATTAAGACCTACCTGTTTAAAACTTTTAGATTAGTTTGTCATTTGAGCTCTCGTGTTACATGCTGAACCACTTTCAAGAACATTAAGACCTACCTGTTTAAAACTTTTAGATTAGTTTGTCATTTGAGCTCTCGTGCTACATGCTACACCACTTTATAGAACATTAAGACCTACCTGTTTAAAACTTTTAGATTAGTTTGTCATTTGAACTCTCGCGTATATCTTTGTTTTGTTATCACAGCGCCTTGAGCTAACATTTTGTTTGTTAATAGCGCTTTATAAATAAAATTATTATTATTTTCAATTATTATTATTAGGCCTACACTTCATTAAGACGACATGATGCTTATCTCCTATTGATTATCAAATATTATTTTCTTAAAGATTATCATATATTTATTAGCTCATTTAAAGATTATCAAATATGTATTAACCCCCATAGACAAAAAAGTATATGATTAATCCATATAAAGACTGTCAAATATTTCATAAATATTATCAAAATATTTACTTCATAAGGGAAAAAAATCTATTTAATTCGTAAAGATAGCAAATGGAGGCGCGGTGGCTGAGCGGTAAAGCACTTGGCTTCTGAACCGGAAATTTTTAATTTCGGTACCTTTGGGAGCCTCTGAGTCCATCCAGCTCTAATGGGTATCTAACAATAGTTGGGGAAAAGTAAAGGCTATAGGTCGTTGTGCTGGCCACATGACACCCTCGTTAACCTTAGGCCACAGAATCATATGACCTTTACATCATCTGCCCTATAGACCACAAGGTCTAAAAGGGGAACTTTTTAAAAAATTAAAATAGCAAATATTTACTTCATAAGAAAAAAGAAATATTTATTTCGTATAGATTAGCAAATACTGACCTCATTAAAATTAGCTAATACTAGCTTTACCCACAGGCTACGCTCGTTTTATTCCCATGCTATATACTGTTAATTTTGCCGTACATTCATTTGGCTAGCGAATTTTAGGGTCCATTACAAAGAATTGGAGGAATTTGGGCCGGCCCGTGAATTCAAGTATCACTTCTCTACCCACCCCACAACCCCACTCTCGTCTTAACAAATCTCCCTTTTAGCCAGTGTAGACCTATTAATAGTATGTGTTAGGTATAACTGGAATGGCCCTCTTAAAAACGCCCACCATGACACACAAGAATATCACTTTTCTCTCCCCAACCCTTTTTAAGCCAATGTCGCCCCTTAAAAAAAAAAATTTAATTTCAGTATCTGTTACGTCTAATTTGCAGGGCCCGCTTTATAACGCTACCCTTCCCCAACCTATAGGTATACTTTCCCCCCCTTGACTTGATTACCGGTATCACCTATATTTCCCCCATCCTACGCTATAGAAAGTAATCCTACATACAATATCTGAATATTCTTCGGCTTTTCAGAACTTTATCGAAAAATTTGAAAGGCTCTTTGATGCTTTTCGGCCGGAGTCCTTTTTTTAAAAACATTATTCTAAAATCTTTAAAAAGATTTACTGGTATTCATACGGCTATAGGTAACCTACCGGCCTAATTGGGAACCGGCCCTATGGGCATTCGCCCGAATGCTCATATAGCCAGTCTGCCCCTGTATATATATATATATTTATTGCATATATGTTAACCCATATAAAGATTATTTACTTTTTTTCATTAAGTTCATCGTAAAAGTATAAATATTTTATGCAGTCCTTTGTAAATGTATTTTACAATTACATATTGTCACATGCAGTGACGAAGCATGTGATTTGGGGGCCCAGGATTGCTTGGCCTCTTTAGGAGCTCCTGCATTTTGAAATTCTACATCATGACATGAGATAATGACATAATATTTAATGTTAAAAAAATTCGAACACTCATTTGGGGGCCTTTGGGGATTCTCAAATCCCCCCCCCCCATCTCCCACCATAGCTACGCCACTGGTCACCTAGACCAATCATTTCCTTGCTCAAGATCATCATATACTTATTTCATGGACCTTGATCTTTCCAGACACCCTGACATAGTTAATATCTTCAATGGGGGCCGAATGGTTGTACTGGCAGCAAAGGGCCTGGTTGATGTAAATGACGAAGCAGGCTGGTGTGACCAGAACGTGGATGCTGAAACTTTGGTTGATACTGAAAGGGTAGGCGAAGCTCGGGAGAACTTCGGGCGAGTTCCAGGATCCATTCCAACAATGATTGAGGACAATGACCTTGCTGGTGGCGTTGTCGTAGCGGGCCCGGAAGTGGAAGTGGATGTAGCTGGCGTCGCCGTACTTTGTGAAGTCAAAGTTGAAGCTGTCATTGGTCAGCAGCGTAGCATAGATGTACAACTGTAAGGGAAAGAAAGTATGTAGGAGCAAAACAAAAAAAAAAAAAAAAAAAAAAAAAAGATCGTCTGAACATTTTGACATTTGATTCTTTTAGTTAAGCCTACTTATCATCACCTGCAGGCTTTTTTTTCTTTTAGAGAGCTTTAGACCAATGATTCCCAAAGTGGTCTATATAGACCCCCCAGGGGTCTACGAAGAGTTCCAAGGGGTCTACGAAAGTGAAAAAATAAATTGGGGCTCTATGAGATGTCCATGGGGGTCTACGAAAATGAATTTTATTAAGCAGTTCGTGACTTTAATTTTCACATCTCGTCAATGTAATTATTTCCTACACTAATATATGATTTGTACCTTAGATAATCCTTTCAATATGTATCCTGCTATTCAAACGAAAAATGTTCTATTTAATTTCAATATTTATTTAGATTGCTTGATTATTTCTACAAAAAGAAATGTAGATTATACAGCATTTGTTATTTAAAATTGGGATTCATTTCTTCCTTGTCAAACAAGCGGTTGCCTACCTTTTTATGACGATATGAAACTAATTACGATGGGGGATCATTTGAGTATGAGTTATGACAAAAGCTTCTTATGTAATTCTTTGCAAACGACATATATACAGTTTGGGATCAGCGGCCTCCCATGTTCTGACAGGATGTAGCGCTGTGTGCTGCATACTGCCTAGGGGTCCTCGGCTCCTTATTTTTCTCGGGTTGAGCCACGAAACAGTTCCCATGTTTAGGGTATGTATATCTGCAATGCAGCAGAGGTTTGAATTACGTTTTCCCCTTGCTTTGTGGGTTGCATGCCTAGGCTTATGAGTCCCACCTGCCCAAAGCTTACTGGTTTAGACGCCAGTTACTTCGCCCCTTCTCCTGTTTGAGAAAACAATATTTGGTCCAGACGTGAAAGATGAAGAAATACACAAGAAACTGCTCTTTACGCAAACTTTTACAGTGATACTTAAGGCCAATTAATTAATTAATTGACATTTATTGTTTGAAGAACTACTTCATAGAACAACAAATTCCTATATGAAGTAATATCCATAGCAACGGATGATGAATCTGCAAAAAAAACAACAACACATATTTCCAGTGTATTTGGTGGTTCCAGTAATACATATTAATTTTTATTTTAATTGGTATAAATTAGAATTTTATCAATAAAAAAGATAGATCTCTCTTAACTTACTAAGTAGCTTTAAATTACTTATTTACTCTTCGACTCTCTACAGTTAAAAATTACTTTTAAAAAAATGGAGTTGGTCAATTTGAGAAAATGGAGCACCGGTATAGGTTAAGCAGGGGGTCTAGCGAAAACCACAAAACATGGCAAGGGGTCTACAAGACAAAAAAGTTTGGGAACAACTGCTTTAGACAAAAGAAAGGGGGGGGGGGGAGGGGAAATACGTTGGGGATAAAAGTTAAAAGGCTAAATTATTTTCCCCGTAGAAGTGGTCGTACAAATTGAGACTATTGCGTTTTAACAGCATAGTCAAACAGGTGCCAATTATTGTAATCTTTTTAGCTGGTAGCCATACAAACATTATGAGACTTACAAACATTATGAGAAGTAGCTTTGGAAATACATTTTTAGGTTAGTTAGAGCCTACCCACTAAGGATCACTTATATCTATTTCGGTTGATAAAAACACAACCAAAGTGGATTTGTAATTTTCGAAAATAAATTCAAATTCTGGTAATAATGTCACAGACAGTGAAATGAAAACACAAACCAAAACACGATTGAAATATAAAAAGGTTACAAAAGACAGTTTGTGTGGAATCACAAACTCAAAATCGGCCCTCGAAGTGGTCCACCCAGGCAGGCTTCAATATTTTCAGAAAGAACATCCAAATGAAATTATATCAAAGACAAATAAGAGATGAGAAAGAAGGTTAACAGATCTTGTGTAGTGCCCCAACGGTCCAGCAAATCAAAGGATAGGTGAAAGTGAATGTAAAAATAGATGTGAACCTGGCCTAACTAGTTCCCCTTTCAGACCTTGTGGTCTATAGGGCAGATGATGTAAAGTTCATCTGCCTAACGCCTTTACTTTTCCCCAACTAATGTCAGGTACCCATTAGAGCTGAGTGGACTCAGAGGCGCCCAAAGATTCCAAAGTTGAAAATCCACATTTCTTCACCAGGATTCGAACCCGGGACCCCCGGTTCGGAAGCCAAGCCAAGCGCTTTACCGCTCAGCCACCGCGCCCTCCCTGGCCTAACTGATGTCTTATTATTGATCTAATCGTTTTGAAAAGGCTCAATCTCTTATTCAAATCCTCAAAAAAAAACAACAAAAAAAAAAAAAAATTTGCAATGAAAATGAATGTTTAGGAAAATAATGTTTACAAGATTACTATTCGTTTTAAATTATGTCTAACTTATAGTGCATACTAATTAGCTTTTTCACTTTAAAAAACTGCTTGCATAACTGATTTTAAAAATTAGATTTTCGCTTTCAGAAAAAAAAAAGTAGCCGTTGCATCAGAACTTGGAATGGTCTAAAATATTGTGATGTCAGATTTTCAATATCTTTTCTAGTTTACGAGATCTAAACGGGACGGATGGACAGACGGACAGACATTTCGCACAAAACTAAAAGCGTCTTTTCCCCTTTCGGGGGCCGCTAAAAAACAACAACTCAAACTGCAATGTTCAAAATAGAATTTAAGTGGTGGTGATTTTTTGTTGGGTTTATTAAAGTCATCCTTGGACTGCGTGTATAGTGTGTGTGTGTGTGTGTGTGAGAGAGAGAGAGAGAGAGAGAGAGAGAGAGAGAGAGAGAGAGAGAGCGGATCAATACAATAAACTTATTAAGGGCCTACATTATTGAAGAAAACGTACACCACCTGCCACTGCGTAGAAACGTATCTAACTTTATCTCTATAGAATAATTCCGAGTATGCTAATTTTTGTGCCTTTTTTTTTTTTCACTTCAGAATCCCCATTTCTTCACATCGCTTTCTCTTCTTTTTGACTCAGACTGCATACTTTTTTTACCTATTTAATTATAAAGATGGGAATGTGAACCAGATCTATAAAAAGAATTAAACTATAAATCCTAGATTACTGTGATTAACTTAATTATGAATAACCTCTTTAAAATAAAATGGGAAGGACGAAAGAATATGCACATTTTTAACTTTTTATAATGACCCAGTAGACCTATTTTAAAATAACAGGATGGTAGGCTCACAACACCAATGAAAGAACATAGGAAATGGCGAAACTTGCCCTTGTGGAGCATCACCAGAGAAAGCTGACCATGTTCTTCAAAGTTATTTATTTTATAAAGAGGCCAAAAACAAGACTCTGACCCCTTCTACAGTAGAAAAACCATAAGGAGAACTGCCTGATCTTGAAACCACTGTGCGGTGCGATATAGGATTACTGATCTGATCCCTCCAACATGAAAAAATGAGAACGAAAAAGAAGCAGTGCATTAAAAGAATATTCGTAATACGAATGTTTAACAGCACAAAATGACATTTCCTTTCTATTGTTTAACCATTCCACCACACACAGAGGGTATTTAATAAAGCCATGGCTATTTTTGTTTTTAATAGCGCATACATTAGTGCGGTATCCAGGGCACTTATAAACATTGGATTAATATTAAATCCCCCCCCCCCCACACACATACACACATCAACGTTTTTATGAAGAAAAGATAATTGTGTCCAGAAAAATTCTGAAAGCGGACTCAGTCCCATAAAGTTTAAAAGCTATTCTATGAGCTATCCCCTCGTGGTCGTTAAAAAAAATGATTCGCGCATCTCCTAGTATGCCTACTTTTAAATGCATCGTTTTCTTTTCTTTGAATGTTTAAACCAAAAACATAAAATAGGTTCGTTCTTGGCTCTCCTTTTTTTTTTTTTAGTCCAAAGAATGATAAGCTTAGCAAGCCAGGCGCAGAGAGGGCGATATGTTAAGCAGAGAGTAACCAACGCTTGAAAAAAAACAAACAACATAGTTGTAATTAAAAAGACACGAACAGTTACTTACCAGTCGACCAGGGGTTACTCCTCCTGATACATTAATAAACATTATTGTTTCCAGAGTCCCTGGATCATGGGCCAGATTGATTTTCGACATTTTTCTTTGTAGAGAAACGTCTCCGCCGAAGAATGTTAATGCCTTAATCAAGCTACCCGTGCAAGTCTGGCAGACTCTTGAGCTGATGTTGTAGCTGAAGGCAGTGCAATTCTTGGAATAGAAGCAATTCATGGCGCAGCCAAGTTGTGTAGGCCTTATCAAACTACCAACAACACAACCACCCGTGAGTTGTAGGCTTCTGTAGAGCCTAAAGTAGGAGTCGCAAACAGTTCCACTAGCATTGCTGCATACCTGAGCCTCGCCGACACTTATACACAAGCTCAGTACGACTATCATCCATTGGGCTCCGAGAAGTTTTCGGTTTCCATTAGCCATACTTCTGTTTCCGTCTGTCATCAGGAGAGACAAAAAAATATTGATACATTTGCTACATATGTTGTCGAGAGGCTAAATACGCTTGAACTTGGCTTGGCTTGGCTACCTATGACACCCGACTCGAGCAGAGTTGTGTTTACTGAAAGCCTAAAGGCAGCACGGATAAACCTTCTCCCACCCATTGGTATACAAATGAGATTGGACCGTAGCGCTCCGAGCAAGCTATAAGCATGAAAGTAGAACTTTATAAAAGCCATAATTTATTTACACATAAAAGAATGAGCCAGTAGTGATTGGAAGTGGTTGTAGGTTATTAGAGCTCTCGGTTGCCAAACTATAGTTCTAGTTTTAAATCAGGTTAGAAAAAAAATATTCTATTTCGGGATTTTATGAAGTTATTGCTTCAAGTGTTCGCACCCGAAATATATAAAGAGAAATAGTGTGAGGCTGGTAATTCTTAGCCATGGCTACCATATGTCACAAATACTAGCTCGCCTAAAGTTAACAATAACAATGTATATGTATATGCATGTATTGGCATGTAATATTATTCTTATTAAGGCCTACTCAATAATAATTCAAAGAGACATACATTGATGATAGGAAAAATGGATTTTAACAATTATTTTTCTTTTTAAACTTAAACATAAAAAAATACTATTTGTCAAAAGAGATTCTGTGAAATTATAAAATAAGTATATATTTGTCAGCGTATATTCATAAATTGTGCACATATTATAAGAAAACGATTTAATTGGTAGATCTTATTATTTCATAACTTTGGCTTCATATTGAACAAAAATCAAAACCTTATCTTCCCACACAATCAAACCATACAATTCATAGGACAGATGATGTGACGTAAATGATTTGTTTCTATGGCCTACGGTCATCTCCTGTTGCTGCATTCTTAAATTAAGAATAATTGTAATAATTATTTGAATCAAATAAATCTGTGTGTTTTGAAATATTTGTATCCAATTGATTTTGTTGAACGCAAGGTCTTGCTATTAGCATGCTCAAAGAGCTATGTTCCAACTATTTGTGTGGACCATTTGGGGGAAGGGGGATGTATCTGGGAGAAGGTCTACTGTGATGATCGTTTACCTTGAATATGAACTTGGCGTCTCAAGCCTCAGTAAATATGTACCACTAATCTAGCTAGGTGCTTATTAAAAAAGAAGACTTTATAGTCATCTGTTGTTAGCTTGAAACTTTTAGGCGACGATCTAATTCTGTATAATAGGCTTATCTCCCCTTAGCTAGTACTGGCTTTATATAAAACGCAATTAATTAATCATGACTAATTGATAAAATAATTGGTGAATTTTTCGATTGTTTAAGGGCAATGAATGGGAAGCGGGAGAAATAAAGTGAACAATTTTTGTTACCAGATAGAGAGACAGTATGAGTTGCTATAAGTTTTGTGAAACTAAGAATGAGTTGCTATAAGTTTTGTTAAACTAAGAATGAGTTGCTATAAGTTTTGTGAAACTAAGAATGAGTTGCTATAAGTTTTGTGAAACTAAGAATGAGTTGCTATAAGCTTTTTGTCAAACTAGCAAAATAAAAAATAAAAAAAGTAATAAAACAAAGTTTATATGAGGGAAAGAACTGCAAATAAATCGCAATACATTCTATTTTCATAAGCACTGGCTGGAAGAGTGGTTAATTTATTTGCTTGAGGAGGCTTGAACAATTATTTCTTGCACCTGACTAAACAAGAATCAATAAAAAGAAATTAACCAATGGTTAACTATTGCTAACTATTGCGTTTTTTTTTAGTTATAATTTCAAACTTTAAAACGAAAAATTTCTACACAAAGTGTAAAGAGGACTAATTCAACTTGTACCACCATATCTGTCAAATACAATTTCTTTCCCTTGCTCCACACCAAACAAAATAACTAATTACCAATAGTTAATTAACTAATTAGTTATTTTTTAAAATTGATTCTTGTTTTATCAGTTACTAGAAATTATTGTGCAAAATTTCAAATCGATCTGAGATTGGGTGTAGGAGAAGTAACGTGTACAAACGTTTTGCCAGACAAACAGACAGACAGACAAACAGACAGAGTTAATATAAGCTTTGTAAAAAAAATGAATAAATGTGTGCCAAGACGAAATAACTTACCAAATTGATTTTCCTATTTATACAATTAGAAATAACTTGTACACTATATTCAGACTGTTCCAGAGTAGGCCCTAACTTTTACCGAAATACGCATACATCACATATACAAACAAATTCTTTATAGATAAACATTTAAAAACTATAGTTTAAGGTTATATGAAAACAATAAAGTAGAAGCGCCTGTCACAATCAGATAAATTTTATAGACTATTTTTTTAAATATAATTTATAAGCTAAGTTTGTTTCTTACATAAAAAGATAAAAAAATAAATAAAATGGATTTTTATGTTTTATGTCAACAGAAGCTAGGCAGCTTCTAAGAGAACCACTAACATCGACTTACATTAATTTACACTTATCGAAAACCTTTATGGGTGTATTTCTTCGACCTATGGACAATGATTGTTCGGCGTGACATTAAGTTTGTGCATAAAAATCAATGGAGCCACTTTTTGGACTCAGTAAGACTCAGGATTGTGTAATCATTAGAAAGGTGTTGGAATAGAACATGTTGGAGTGATCATCGGTCTTCTGAGTGAACAGCCGAAATACTGATTGATGTTATTATTTAAAGTTGTATTATTATTTAAAGTTGTATTATTATTTTAAGTTCTATTATTATTTAAAATTCTACTATTATTGATATGTTAATAAACAAGTAAAACAATAATAATTGCACCCCGAGCTCCTGTTTGAATGACCACTGGCCTGCCACCAGATAGGAGAAATATTACAAATAATTAATAATAAAAAAAATAACAATAGCATATGAAGTAATTAAAAAAAATATGGTCTACGGCTTACGAGGGTGTCATCTGGCCAGCACAACGACCAACCGTCTTTACTTCACCAACGTTTGTTGTCCGTGACCTAGTAGAAATGGGTCGTGGACTTTCCAATCCCGAATGTCAAAATGACAGTCTTGAATGATATTCAACCCGGACTGGATTTAGACTTTGCCATATTCTCTGTGATTGCCCCCCTTGTAATAAATATAACACGATTTTTTCCTTTGCTCTTTTGTTTAAAATAATTGAACATATCCCTAGAAATACCTCACCCCCTAAAAAAGGGAGTGCTCTTATAATCTGTAGCCTCTATAAGGTAATGTCGTAAATCCAGAACTGTTCGATATTTTTTTTTGTTTTTTTTGTTTTTTGAAATCATTAAAATAGTTGAAAAGCTATTAGAGTAGATTTCTAAGTCTGTTTAGTTGCAAGCATCCCTCGGAGATCTAATTACAACTATAATTCACATAAAAAAAAAGTAGATCTATGTCTATAAAAGCAGTATTTCAGCTACACAATCAGAATATGAGATGAATTCTTGGGCATTCTCTAGGGTTGTTACGATGTCGCTCACACAGCAGGCCCCTACCTCTTTTCTCAACTGATGTGTCCAAATAAACGGCAAGTGTCGGAGACCAGCCACGTCGCAAGAGCCTTCGGCTCAGCACTTAGGCGATCAACAAGCTCTGCAAAGGATGTAGCAATGTGTGTTACAAATACTTACAAACTACCTAACGATGCTTTTTCATCAGGGTTAATTCCGAAGACTTCCCCGTGCTTCGGTTCAGCTGCAATCTATCTCGTTATAAAAACGAAGATTGAAACAGATTTGATTCGACTTGAGTCAGAAAACGAACTATTTGCTTCTAAAAAAATTTGAGGTTTATAATATAGGAACATAACAAAAAAATATGCGGAAAGACACCTGATCACGATCCTTTGAAAGAACTGTGGTCCACAAAATAACAGCCAAAATAGCATTGTTTCATGCATAGATTATTATAGAGTTCATATTTGACCTAAGGACACTAAAAGACACACTTAACATCGTTAAACATTTTTTCCCCAAGCTAAACCAACAAAAATTATTCTAACAAAATCACTAGATATACCCAGCCAGCAAAGCTACCTGTTCAGCCTACAATGTAGTGAGGGTAATTAACGCTATATGGGAAGCCAACAGTTGCAGGTTTAGGTTTGATTTATGACCAACAAAAGTTCTCCATTTACTTGTTAACATTATCGAACTTTTTGATAGGGATAAAATGGATGCTTTTAACTAGGGCTATTTCTTGCTGCAAACAAATATTGAACTTCCTTAAAGAATGCGTGCTTAAAAATGTTTCGTTGAATTCGACAAAAATAGACACAATGGCATTGGCTCAGGATGCACTTTTACTGTTTTTTAAATCCTAAATTTTATGAAATAGTAATAAAGAATTAAAACATTTCAAACAATGATGAGTTTTTAAAAAGTTATAATTATGTTGTTCAGGAATTAAAAAAACAACAACAGTAAAACAAACCTTATGATGGCTTGAAGTTTGTTTTTCCTTACCTATTTGTTTCTTCCTATGGAACGGGCAGTATGCCTATTATAAAGCCAGGGCCGGTCTTAGGGATAGGCAAAGTAGGCGGGCCGCATAGGGCCTCCATTTGGTGAGGGCCTCGTACGGGACTACAAAAAAGCTCTATGGCTCTGCGTTTACTAGCATAACTCTCTACTATGAGTTAAGGTTTATTTTTTAAAAATGTCAAAATATACTTGTTAGACTACTTTTGCTAGAAGACCCTTGTTGTTTCTTTTTTATGACGCTGCGTAATTTTATTTTTTCAGTATTTATTTTTATTTTCTTATATTGATTGGGGCCGCCAAATTTTAATTTGACTATGGCCTCCAATTACCTAAGCCCGGCCCAAATAACGCTCTTCCTTTTTTTTTTTTTTTTTTTTTTTGCGAATGCATTTTAGTTACTCTTAAGCATGAAATATCTTTTTTTGGCTCTTCCCATGGAATAGTCAGAAAGCGATAAACTCTTTTTTAAATTTATCCTTGCCCCTATTTGCGTATCATTTCTATCTCCTAAATATAAAATACATTTGCTCAGCTTCCTTTATTGCCACCCTTTACGTACACACTAATCAAATGTATCTGAGCAATACTGTGTCTCCTTTAGAGAACAGCCTGAGTGGGACTTCCATTTCCATAATGTATATCCCGCAAACATTCTTGGAATTATCAGTTGTAGCTTATGTAGAATTTTATTGTGGCTTGCTCGTTTTAGTTAAAGCGTAAAATTATTTTGGTTTACGGTCTTATTTCCTAAAGAGTTACCAACATCAGGTTAAAAGAAAACTGACTTCTTCACAGATATATTCTATAGTCTTGCCTCATCTACGAATAAACAAACAAGGTTACAAAGACAGTTTGTGTGGAAACAAAAACTCAAAATCGGCCCCCGAAGTGGTCCACCCAGGCAGGCTTCAATATTTTCAGAAAGAACATCCAAATGAAATTATATCAAAGACAAATGAGAGATAAGAATGGACAAAGAAGGTTGACAGATCTTGTGTAATGCCCCAACGGTCCAGCCGATCAAAGGATAGGTATGCAAAGTTAGATGTGAATCTGGCCTAACTAATTCCCCTTTCAGACCTTGTGGTCTATAGGGCAGATGATGTAAAGTTCATCTGTTTTTGTGGCCTACGGTTAACGAGGGTGTCATGTAGCCAGCACAAGAACCAACCGCCTTTACTTTTCCCCAACTAATGTCAGGTACCCATTAGAGCTGGGTGGACACAGAGGCGCCCAAGGATTCCGACGTTGAAAATCCCAGTCTTCACCAGGATTCGAACCCGGGATCCCCGGTTCGGAAGACAAGCGTTTTACCGCTCAGCCTCTCCTCTCCTGGCTTAACTGATGTCTTATAATTGATGTTATTGTTTTGAAAAAGCTCAATCTCTTATTCGAATGCTTAAAAATAAAATAAAAAAAAATAAAATGAAAAAGTGGGTACCTTCTATGAATAAAGAGACACGAAAATGAAGTTTACAAGATTACTATTCGTTTTAATCTAGGTCTAACTTATAATGCATACTAATTAGTCTTTTCTCTTTAAAAAACTGCTTGCATAACTGATTTTAAAAATTAGAATTTTCGCTTTCAGAAAAAAAAAGTAGCCGTTGCATCAGAACTTGGAATGGTCTAAAATATTGTGATGTCGGATATTTAATATCTTTTCTAGTTTACGAGATCTAAACGGGACGGACGGACAGACGGACAGACATTTCGCACAAAACTAATAGCGTCTTTTCCCCTTTCGGGGGCCGCTAAAAAACAACAACTCAAACTGCAATGTTCAAAATAGAATTTAAGTGGTGGTGATTTTTTGTTGGGTTTATTAAAGTCATCCTTGGACTGCGTGTATAGTGTGTGTGTGTGTGTGTGAGAGAGAGAGAGAGAGAGAGAGAGAGAGAGAGAGAGAGCGGATCAATACAATAAACTTATTAAGGGCCTACATTATTGAAGAAAACGTACACCACCTGCCACTGCGTAGAAACGTATCTAACTTTATCTCTATAGAATAATTCTGAGTATGCTAATTTTTGTGTCTTTTTCCCTTTCGAGGGCCGCTAAAAATGGCAAGATTTACATCTATACAATTAAAATTGGTAAGTAGGAAAATTCTGAAAATCTTTTAATTATTTGACAATTTGAGTTATGTTCCTTTACGTGACTACTGATTGTTTCCAAAAGATCTCGTGCTTTCTATAAAGACAATACATTTCGTGAATGTACGCCTAAATGACGTCAGTATTTTTGTTATTATATCTTATTGTCACTATACTTAACATCAAGGTTATGAAAACAGTCCCAAATGGTGGTGGTATGCCATCTGTATGCCATCTGGACTGTCTCAGGGCCGGACTTAGGTAATTGGAGGCCCGAGGCAAACTAGTGAATAGTGTGGCCCCAATAAAATATAAAATGAAGACCCAAAAAGTACAAGGTGAATTATAAGACGTCCTGTATCTATATCTAAATCAACAAATAAGTTAAAGTCATAAAGCGTCGATAGCACGAATGGGTTTCATGGACGGCTCATGATCAGCAGACTAGAAATAACGTTTTGACATTTCACCAAAAGCAAGAAACAAAGGTCTTCTAACATATGTAGTCTAACAAGTAGATATTAAGTAGAACTTTGCGTGGCCCTCACCAATAGGAGGACTTAGGTGGCTGCCTAGTTTGCCTATGCATAAGGTTGGCCCTGATGGTCTCGAAGGTCCCGGGTTTGAGCCCAGACAGCCGCCATTCCCAGTCATCCTGGGGAGAGGTTTTAGCTAGAGTGTGATCTTATCTTCAAATCTGAAGGAACATTCGAAGCATGTAAAACATATTACAAACAAACTTGAATACTATTGTTATATAGGTTTTTTTTTCTTGTTGAAAATGATTTCTCTTGTGTACATGTGTTTTCTCATGCATATATTTAATTGTTAATGTGAAACTGTACAGCTTGATGGCTAGCAGTGAAGCATGTACTTCGCATTCTTGGAGTTTTCTTTGACTCAGCACTGTCTTTCGACCCACACATACGTCAGTTGTGCAAGTTTCTTGATCTGCATCTGCGCAGAGTAGGCCAGATCCGAACATTTTTGACAACGGATTCAATTAAAAAGCTACGCGTGGGTGGCATTCATACTCTCCCGCCTTGACTACTACAACGCCGTGCTATCAGGTATACCCGATGTCAACGAATTCAGAACAACGCTGCACGAATGGTCCTTCGAAAAACGAGACGGGATTGTGTTAGTGCTGTCTTGCACACACTCCATTGACTTCCTGTGAAAGCGAGAACCAACTACAAGGTGGCTACACTTTGTCATCAATGCATCTAAAATAAAGAAATGCCCTTGTACCTTAGCGAACTGATCACTCCATATGTCCTTCAGAAAGCACTGAGAGCACTGCGCTCAATGGTCTCAACGCTTCTAGTGGTGCCACGTTTCTCCCTCAAAAGTTACGGTTTGCGGGCTTTTTTAAAGTGAATATACCAAAGGTTTGGAACTCAGTCTCCATTTTGATCTCAAACAGACAACATAATAATAATAATAATAATAAACTTTATTGTCCGTAAGAAAATTTGTCTTACAACTTGTGCATTACACCAAAGAAAACATTATAACTATAAAAAAAAACTGTACATTCTCACCAGACTCACTCATAGTTTATATGTGACAAAGTTTATAGCAGATTGATCTATTTAATAATTTGACTGCCAGGAGAACAAAAGAGTGTTTGTGTCTGTTTGTCTTTGCTATCGGTGTCTTGTATCTCTATTGTGATGGTATTGTATTGGTATGAAGTTTATTTTTATTTTTAATGCTCAGATTGTCATACCAGGCAGTGATACTAAAACTTGCCTCACTACATTCAAAAAGAACATTAAGACCTACCTGTTTAATACTTTTTTTTTTTTTTAGAATAGTTTGTCATTTTAGCTCTTGTGTTTATGTTTGTAACGATATCATAGCGCCTTGAGCCCACAACACATTAACCTTTACCTATCCATTAGTCTGTTAGACCGTTGGGGCACCATGCAAGATTCGTAGACCGTCTTTCTCCATTGCTCTCTATCTTTTGCCGTTGGTATACATTATATAAATTAAATTAGTATTATTATTTTAAACCGATACCTCACAGCCTTATGTGACACTTATCAGAGCGACACCTCTGACTCCCTTAGGGGCATGCCAAGATGGAGATGATGAAATTGTAGACTTGTCCTTATTTTCTAATGACTGGGAAGTTGACCTAAATTTACTTTCTATGTCGGATAATAAGCAAGACACTAAAACGCTAAAGTTCACATTTTTAGGTCACGTGTCCTCTAATTTGTCTAGATCTACGTGAACGAATTCAATAGTGATACTTGTTTGTAAATATCTTTAACATAATAATCTCTAATTTCACACACAGGGGGCATGTCCAGCATATCACAATCTTTTATGCTAAGTTACGTGTCCATGCATAGGTCAACTTATTTTAAGGAGTGAACAGGACTACACACTATTAGATCTCGTTACCACTGAGCTAGACCTTAGAATTAATGTTTTCGTTGATGATAATTTTTTTTCTTTAAAATCACACAAACAATGACTGAAGCCAAAATGATGTCACTGGATGATATATTTCACGAAATAGGAGGTTTAAACAGATTTCAACTTTTAATCATTCTTTGTGTGTATGGCTTGAAAATTCCGGTAGGAAATTGTTTTAATCATTCTTTGTGTGTATGGCTTGAAAATCGCGGTATGAAATCGATTTAATCATGGATCGCGTGCGTTTTTTAGCGGCCCCGAAAGGGGAAAAGACGCTATTAGTTTTGTGTGGCCTGTCCGTCCGTCTGTCCGTCCGTCCCGTTTAGATCTCAGAAACTAGAAGAGAAAATGAAACTCGGACATCATGATATTTTAGATCATTTAAAGTTCTGATGAAACGGCTACTTTTTTCTTTTCCGAAAGTGAACCATCTAATTTTTTTAATTACATATGCAAGCAGATTTTTTCAAAAAATACACCACATTTAAATGAAAAACTTCAGGGGAGGTAAGTTTTTTAAAAAGGTCACGACTTTTTCATTAATAACTCAAGCTTCATTCATAGATTCGCGCATTGGTACAAAAAAATTGTATCTGAGGTCACAATGGAAAAAGTGTGAACGGATCATAATAAATATATTTTCCATTTTATTGACTAAACCATTGAATGGAATACTGATTGAAATGTTGTTTTTGAAAAAGAAATGAACAGTGACAGGTAGAGGTCACTACGTGTGACCCCGGCGAGATGACACAGCAGCGAGTGTTCTCTGGAATCTAGGCGTATAAACAAAGACAGGATGTGACGTATCCTGACATGTTGTTCCAAAAGATACTAGCAGTGTTTTTGCAATTTGGAGGAGCGATTAGGGACTCTATATAAACCAGAGAGTTAATGTGAAAAGTCAGTGATGGGTAGAGTCTAGATGAACACAAAGTTTCTTCATTTACTTAGCGCGCTAGTCCCAGACGTTTAATAACCCTTCTTTATATGAGCTTCTTTCTTTCTTTGTCTGCATCTCACATGCACCTGCATCTCACCTGCATTGCACCTGCTAATTCTTGTACATTTTTATCAAGCTATCACACAATTTGCTTCGCAACTTTGTCCTTTTCACCACCAAAATACTGTGACACTTTTGTAACAAATGCTGCGTCATGCGTTTTCCAGAGTGCATGGAGTATGATCCAAATCACTTTCGCCGGACTGGTCCCACCATTTCTCTGCAACCCAAACACAAACTTGAGCGTTGAAACGAGTTCCAGCAATGAATCTTTTAACTCACTCAGCAATATGATGAAAAAGAAACCGAATCTCAATGTATGTTCTTTAAATGGAACTTCTTGTCAAGACTTTACATTTCTAGGTGATGTTAGAACAATTATTTCTGAGGTGAGCCTAAACTGTTTATATGTAAAATACTAATTATTATTATTATTTTTTTTAATTGCCCAGCGCATTTAGTCTACTTAATTTGATTAAATTATTTTCAAATGTACTGAAGATAAAAAAAAGATACTACTATGCTAGTTTTGATCGACACTTTGATTTCTTATTATCCGAAATCATTATAAAAATACACTTGCATGTAAATTGAAAGTGAAGCAAATGCGATCCAACTATAAATAGATGCTCAGTTAACGCAATATTTAAAATTATGAGTTAAAAAAAACAAAAAACAAGAAGGCTGATTGGTAGAAATTCTAAAAGGACAGATTTACATAAGGAACACCGTGCCACACATCTACCAATGACAGCACCTTCAGTGGGATCTCACCCGTCCTCAATTAAACGTTGTCTGGGTGTTATGTTGTGTGTGTGTGTGTGTGTTTCTGATGTAACCCTGAGAAAGGTGGGCGGTTGGTTTGGTTGTGTAGACTGAAGGGATTCAAATAAAATCACGAGATAGTCTGTTGTAGTTCAAGTTAATAAATTTGGGGTGTGAGAATTGAAGAATAGGAAAATTAGCCAGAGACAATTAAAAACAAGATATGTATATTTAGATGAGTGAAATGTGGTTTAAAATCGCACGAAGCTTGTGTTTCTATGTATATCTACTATGAAGTTGAAAGCTGTTTATATTTCCAACTAAAAGTTATATTCCCACACCCAATCTCGGATGAAGCTGAAATTTAGCGCAATTATTTTTTTTAAGCTGTAAACACAATAACCAATTGTACAAAATAACCAATTAATTAATTAACTATTGATAATTAATTATTTGCTTGGTATCTTGAACAAAGGAAAGAAAAAGAACGTGACTAATGTTGTGGTAAATGTCGAATTAGCCTCCTTTATAATTTTTAGGTCGCGTTTTAAAGTTTGAAGCTAAAATTAGATAACTATAAAACCTTTTAATTTCATAAACGATTCGCTGGCAAAGTGGGTAGTGTATTGCATTGACTTCATGAGGCTGAGGACACTTTAACCCTCATGTTCGAATTCTGATCGTTCACCTTTTTTTAAATAAATGCATTTAAAAAGCGATCACTAAGGCAGATTTCTATCTCATTACTTACACGATTCACACGTTTTTTGTTTTTTTTGTTTAGTGGAATTTGGTGTGCGACATGAAATGGACAAAGGCTACAATCACGACCATTCAAATGGCTGGAGTTCTGCTTGGGGCAATGCTTGCTGGTCAATTTGGCGACTACTTTGGACGCAAAAAGACAACTTACTCATTTTTTTTGGCTCATCTTTTGTTCAACTGCGTGACTTATTTTTCACCGAACTGGCAAATATTTGGGGCACTTAGATTTTGTATTGGAGCAACAATAGGTAACTTTTTTAAGCTTTCAAACAAAAATATTTGAATAAATAAATTATCGTATTAAGTCAAGCGTCTAAGAACTCTTTCTTCTAAGTTGTCATAGTGAAGCATACGTTTTAATTGGTGCGTGATTCAAACAAGAGACTCTCAGCCTGTCAAGTAGTGGATCTCTGTATCAAATCTCCTTTAGTTCTGGTATTTAGTTGCCCGTTTGATGTTGCCTAGTCGGGAGGTTTGCGTCCTGGACTGTCGTTCGGATTTATCGATGATCCCGGGTTCAAAACCTGCCCGCTCCCATCCCCATTGTCCTGCGGGTGGTTTGGACTAGGAAGTAAATTATCTTCAACTATGAAGGAACACCCGAAACATGTATGTCACGTATCAATGTCAAATATTAATTTAATATTTAAAATACAATCAGTCAAGGTTATATGTCAACACCGGTAATTCCAATGACGTAGGTGACAAGTGCCAATCAAGATAGTAAGGCACTTGTCACGTGACAGGAAACTATCATTTGATTGGTTTATACGTTTTGTGATTCCAAGTTATGAATTAAAGTTTCTGTATTTGAATTTAATAGGATCTTCTTTTATTCAGTCTACTAGATAATATTTAGATCTAGAAACATACATCATTCAGAATCCTTGGCATCACGGTTATAAGATCTCAGCATCCCTGACGAAATAGAAAAGATCAACTAACAAGAGACAGTGACAGTCAAGCTCTTAAACATCAAGATCATCATCAAAGTTTATTCAAGATCCCTCGAGATCTTTTTGACCGTGATAATGTAAAACACGTAAAACAAGCCTAATGGCTTCCTCCATTTTAAAAGAATATTGTGCCACGAACAGAAGCGCTTAGAAAATTTTATTCTACATTGTTAAATAGTGCAAATACAAATTATCATATACTTTTTTTAAAAAAAAAAGCCTAGTTTGTCAACACTTTAGTTTGTACACCGGATAAACCCAAAGGGTAGCAATTTATAGATTTTTCTTTCGGCGATGTATAAAAAAATCGCCGATAATAATAATAATAAGTTCTCCTGGTACATCAGAACTATCGTTGTAATATTATTAGATTTATGCATTTGTAAGGAATAACCAAACCCGAGCAACGCTTCTCTGACTCAACGTGACGCTCAGGTGGAAACGGTCGTCAGAGAAGACGGTTTGGCCGAATACCGTCAAAAGGGATGCAAAACTGAACCCCAATCGGACCTAGTCCATTGCACTGGCGGGAATGAAAAAATTCTCCAAAAACACGTTCCTTATATATGGGCCCGTTTTTTAGCGGACACCCACACGGTTGATGTTGTACAGAGAAGGAAGGAATTTCACCGCTGTGCTCGGCCTTCATCCTCTTTCTAGCCCGAGCGTCTTGGGATCAGGTATGGTGATGGAGTGGATCTTCCTTGGGCCTAGAGTTCCAAGAGTCTTCAACTCCATTCTTACAAAAAAATCGCAAAGGAGTAACAAAATACACGTAGGTCAAAAACATTATTTAGGCCTACATTCTCCTACCCTTACATTGTATTAATGTTATGTTCTTGTTTCAGGGGCGAATCTTGTCATGACTGTTCCTTACTGCTCAGAATATCTACCACTACGATGGAGAACGTTGATACCTATTATTCCAATGTGGCCTATCGGAACGGCCATTTTTGCAGGAGTCGCTTTTCTTCTTCCTAATTGGCGTTACCTTCATTTGGCTAATGCTGCGCTGTCTGCACCGTTTCTTTTGGGATATTTGTGAGTTGGCAGCTATCCCGTGACTACCGTGTTTAAAAAACATCAGACGTATTGATTGTAAGGGTCTTCCTTGGTTATAAATACACGAATGTATGGTAAGAGAAAGAGAAGATAATAAAGAGGAAGATTGAGAGGTGAAGTGAGAGAAGTAGTAAGAGAAAAGAGTAGAAAGAGATAAGAAGAAAAAGAAAGAAGAGAAGTCTTTAAAACAGAGAGAGAAAAAAAAAACAAAAAAAATGAGATGAAGAGAGAGAGAAAGAGAGTGAAATGATGAGGGGAAAAAAGCTAGGTAAAGATAAAGAAGGAGATGGATGGAACGAAAACAATCAGATAAAGAAAGTGTTGAGTATAGAGAGATAAAGAGGGAGAGAGTGAATGAAATGAGAAAGATGAAAACAGAGAACTAGTAAACGAAAAACTGTTTGCTAATACTTTATTATACTTTATTATACGTGGTCAGTTGATTGTGTGTATAGTTATGTAGTCTTCTTACACATATCTCTTACATCCTTTTTCATTGGCTAGTCAGTTTCCTGTTTCAGACCGGGCTCTCCTATCATTAGCATTTGTCTTAGTTTCCGATCCATGAGTCTTGATAGATGATTTTATTGATATTTGTTTATCTAATAATATATAATATAGAAAGACGACAGGTCAATGTGCTGGACACATTGTAGTTACAGACAGGAGAGGGGGGGGGGCGTGGTGGCTGACTGCTAGATCTCTAGTCTCAGTGAATACTGGGATCTTGAATTTTTAGGATGCAACTGAGTTCACGCAAATCTAATGGCTACCTGACATGCTTTGGGAAAAGTGAATGCGGTTGGTCGTTGTGCTGGCCAGAGAAACAGATAGACATTACATCATCTGCCCTATAGGTCTCAAAATTGAAACGGGTATTTTTTTTTAATGCCATGTCCCCCTAAGTTTACTCATGGACGTCTAGACCTCTTTAAAGATCTAGTAGATATAATAGTCTAACTCTGTTACGTGGCAGCATAGTGTGAATGTGGAATGGTGCGAATGGGTGTTGAAAGAGGTAGATAGGGAAAAATGGAGTAATGTAATTGACAAAGTATTGTTTGTTGATCAAGATTAAAGTCTTCATAATCTTTTATAAATGAGTCTGTTGGTGTATGCTCGTAACAAACTCTAAAGCATACTTTAAAAAAAAATTAAACTCACTTCCAGCTGTGTCCCAGAGAGTGTACGATGGCTCGCCACCAAAGGACGCATGTCAGAAGCCTTTAGCGTCATAGAAAAGATTGCAGCTTTAAACCGAAAACCTGTGCCCGCTTACACCATGGATGTTATTGAAGTAAGTTGTCACGTGACTTTTTAGTCAATACATGTACTCTGGGATGTGAAGCTGAGTGAGAAAAAAAAAACGCTTGGTTGACTATCAAGAGTGCTCGTGTTAGAATCCCGACTCTATCTGAGTAGCTAAAGGTAGCACAAAAACTTTCTCCCGGTCTTCCACACCCCCCAACAGTCCACTTTATTGACTTGTGGGTCTGTTATGTATACACTGAGGCACTAATGGACCAAGTCAATGTGGAAGGGAAAAACTATAGGCGTGCCATTAAGAGCTTTCTCCCGGGATTAGCCTACGGCTTACGGAACAGAGTCAGTGACGGAGAGTAGAGGCAAGGGAGGGGCATGTACATTTTCTTTCTCCCCCCTCCCACCCTTTTTTCTCTCTTTCACAATCTGATTCCGTTAAACTTTGTCTTCCTCTTTCTTTCCTCTCTCTCTCTCTCTCTCTCTCTTTTTCTCTCTCTATCGTGGTCCTACTTTTTTCTGACTTTTTATCTGTGGACGGAGGTCTATCAGAGAAGTTCATTTAGATGCAAGTGTATTTGCATGTGTATTTACTGTATGTTGTTTTTATCAGCTAAATGATAACTGCGGCACCTAGAGTCAGTAGTTGAAGCCCACCTCAAAGAGAAGCTACTCTGCCTAAGAGAGGCGCAGCAGACGACTGAAAGAAAACTTCACTCGACTCTCTCGATGTGATCAAATACTGTCGCTGCTGGGTTTTTGTGTCCATGTTGCCTTGATCTACGAACTCGACAAGAGATATTGAATATTTCAAAGGTACAGGGGCGGTTTTTGAGAATGATGAACAGGGAGCGACCGCACAATACTCCTCGCCTGAGGCAACCCTTGACGGCCGCGAGAATCTGTTGTCACCATCGGCCCAACATAAAAATATTTGGGACATCCGCCACGCTTTCTAATCTACCGGAGCCTAACAATGCACTATAGACTGATATACTGCATGGTGGAGACATTCGAAAACTATTCTCCTCAACAATGAATAAACCTATAGTGTTAAGACCTAACGACATCTTTAGCCTACCAATTACCATAAGTTTGACACTCGCATATAGCCCCGGGCAATGCTAAGGCCGCCTCTGATAATTTTCACTGGCTTTAATTAATTTCCTAGTGATTCGAATCCTATACGTAGGTAGGTAATAAAAAAAAAGAGATAGGGGGAGTGAGACGCAGAGTCTTTAGACTAGACTTTTCTCTGGAGTCACTTGTGTAACTAGACACATTTATATACAACTAGCATTTCTCACCGGCTAGGCCCATTGATTTGGTCCCTGAATAAATAGAAAGAAGTAAATTGTTAAATTTTCATTTTTTTTTTTTAGACCACGAACATGGGAGAATTAGTGATATGTCAGTACATGAATGAATCACGGCCTCAGGAATATAATATAGATTTTGTTTATCTTAAGGCTGTAGCTGCTGCCGAAGAAAAGAGTAGAAAAGCCGGACACAAATACAACTATCTTGATCTTTTTCGAGGCAAGACAATGGTCATCACAACACTAGTTTTAGGACTGCACTGGTCAGTAGATAAACTGCATTCTAATCATAAACAACATTGCTTTCTTCGCAATAGATGAACTATTTTTTCAATGCTAATATTATAGTTGTACAACATTGCATGGATACACACATATCGCTACACTCTCTATCTTTGTGTGTTTGTTAAACGATAGAACTATTTCTGTGCCCCTAGGATTGTACTATCTCTTGTGTTTTATGGACTATCTTTTGGTGCGTCGAGTTTTACTGGCAACGTTTACCTGAATATATTCATCATAGGAATTATAGACATCCCAGGAAATATAACAGTCATCTACTGGAGCAACAGGTAAGTTTAGTATTGTAATTATATTACATCGGATGATCTGTAAGATTTCTTCTACAAACTATAAAAAAGGGGTATCACATTGTGTCCTTAGTCCAAGATATCGGATCCTACTCAAATCTAATCGGATTGTCATTTAAAAAAAATGGACAGTATGGGCTTCGAACCCACGACATTCGAGTTTTTAGCGCGACACACTATCAGCAGGGATATTTTTTTTTGCCACACTTCCACTCAATCGTTTTTCCTTCCAACTTGTGCCCATGGAATAGCAGAAATAAAAAAAAAAAGAATAGGCTGCTAAGTTAGGCTTAGTCTATCCTAGGTTTAGGACGTCCTGGGTTTGATTTCAGATGATGATGTAAGTTTTGAAAACGACAGAAGTGGAAGAGGCAAGGGGTAAAGAATTAAAATTTTAAGTGATACCTGTATAAGAGTATTACAGTAATTTTAAAATAAATGATTGTGGTCTTTAATGTTTAAATATTTTCTTTTTATTTCTAGATTTGGTCGCAAAAAGAGTACAATTGGCTTCCTTCTAATAGGCAGTCTAGCCAGTTTTGGTTGTCTTGCGACCATCTTTGCAGGTAAATTTGAATATAGCTCTTCAAAACTTGAGGCAATAAAGGAGTAGGCTAGACCTCGCTGAAAAATAACATTTACTTTTTCTTATGTTAATAATGTCTATTTATCAGTCGACGAATAAACATCTCAATCTATCAATCTGCTCACCTGCCAACGTTTGTCTCCCCTCCTCTTTATCCCCTTAGAGTCCTTTATCTCGTTTCTTGTCACTTTATAAAAAAAAATGTTTTTAAAGACTTGCTTAGGGAAGTTCTTAACAACTGTCAATGTTTAGGATAGCGTTTATAAGACTGAAAAAAAGCAAATATTTTTTTCATAACAAACTTATTGACAGTTACTATTTTTTAAAAATATTTCTCATCAGCCGAAGAAGTCAATAAAGGATCAATTCTACGTGGTCTAAGTCTTGCTGCTAAACTAGGCATTGCAGGCAGCTGGGTCTCTGTTCAGACCTGGGTCGGTGAACTCTATCCAACAGTAACAAGGTGCAACATAACTTCTATTTCTAGTGTCAGCAGAGTTCACACGTGGGTCACCAGCCTTAATGCAAATATTATTTCTTTTACAGAAGCCTTGCTTATGGTTTTGTAAATACAGCCTCAAGAGTCGGTGGTATGTTAGCTCCATTTGCTATTAATCTGGTACGTCTGTAGGTTACGTATATATACAAAGTAAACTATTGCATGTGATATATCTTAATCATTTCAATAGGGAGCAAGTATAAGACTTTCGTACTGTGATTTTAAACCTATTTTAAAAAAATAACTTAGCATTAGGAGATTTCTTCACGCAAACTTAACAAATGTCAAGGACGCTAAATTGAACTTCACTGTTGCCTACTATATGAAAAAGTATCAAGCTTTAATTTTAACAATATCTCAATAGTTGACAGTTGATCTTCGTATAAAGTCTACTCTATTGCTGCTAGTTAGTTGCCCATTTGTTCATAAATAAGTTTTAAGTCTTTATTTTGTACTACGAACAGAAGAGCTTGATTTGATTCTCCGGTGCTAAAAAGCTCAACAAAAAGTATCATAACATTTCCTTTGTTTTGTACACCGGATACACCAAAATGCTTGCTAATTATAGTTTCCCTGCCTTAGATGAAAATCTTCAATTGGTTTTAGATCACACTAAGGAATCGAGTCTATGTGTTCTGCCCGTAGCTTGATGTTACCAATGTGAAGGCTAGGTAATCACTGCTTTTGTATTCTAGACCATTTTTTTTTTCATTTCCCCAATTGTAAATACGTCCTATTTAATGTCGCGTTCAACGGCCATCCTATTTGGTGCTTCTCTTAGCACTAAGTACTTAACGCAATTCTTAATAATGTAGCTTTTACTTCATTCAGGATGACTGGATTGTCTTCTCCTTTAGCCTGATGGGATGTATTTCCTTGGTCACTGGACTTCTGCTGACACTTATACCGGAAACGTTGAATCAAACTTTGAGAGACAGTGCCAACACAGCAGACGCGAGCATGCAGGCAAGGCCCAATGTTGTTATTAACCAAATTTTTACTTTTAGCAACAAAGTGCCGTTAGATAATGGACACTCTCAGAAGTCAGCAGCAAACGAATGTCCTCAAGATTCATCGAAATTGTACTTTAACCAAAATAACAACCTTGACCTTAAAGACAACAACAGCGGGGATTACTCAGACATCAAGCAGAAATTTTCTAACACTGGACTATAGATGGAAATACCTTTTCTCAAACTTCAACCATAAAATGAATGGATGAACGAGGCAAGTCAACCAAAACTCAACACTAGGGGGCAGCTCTGACCAGAACATTTTTGGAGCGCTAAGGTTGAATGAGTGTGGCGGGAATTTAAACAAAAAAAAAGGTTGGGATCATTAATGAAGAATGTAGTGTGATTTGGCTGCACTATCGGTGGCATATTTGTAAAATGGGTTCAGATGTAACAAACAAAAAAAAAAGAATTAAACAACAACAACAAAAAAAGCTTTTATTCTTACATTACGACTTTTTTTTTTCAATTCTGGAATATTTATATAAATTGTACAAACTTTATAAAATGTTCAGAAACATAGGTAACGCCTATATATTTATATTTTCATAAATAATTTTTATAAAAACAACAACAAACTGTTCCAGATCCGATGAGGCTGTTGAATTTCCATATCCCCAGGTAAAAGATATGAAAACAACCTCCTGGTATCATGGAGGGTCCACCTTAGTCGACACCTGCTGTCTTGCAGGCAGTGGAAAAATCCACAAGAGGTATGGCGCTGAATTCTGAAAACGAAGGAGCGCTGTAAATAGACCTTTTCCCCACTCCTAAATCTCACTAGATGACTGTTCTTTGGGGGGGGGGGGGGATGTTGGTAGGTGGTTAGTCTAATTTAACTCTCAGTCTCATTTCAAGAAAAGATGAACTAAGAGGCGTCACTGTTGAAATGGTAGTGACCAATCAAAAACCAAAGAAAGGCGATGGTCACTAAGTGTTAATGCAAGAAAAAACAAGCAAAACATAAAAAAGAAGACGACCCGCGGCGTAGCATATGCCTTCCCCCTCTTTTTTTTAAAATCTCGCTCTGTCATCACGAAAGTTACGTGGGGTAACTCCGACTTGCAGAAATAAAATAGTTATCTTTCCATGACTGGTGTCTGCATGTTTGGACCATGCTTGGTCTATAGATTGTGTGCGTAGGCTTACATTGTGTGCGCGTGTTTGTGTTTGTGTGTACATTGACCATTGGAATAATTTGTAATAAAGTCTAAGTTGTTGGAAACAAAGCAATCTTGCTCAAAAAATCTAAGCCTGCCTTTTTATTGCCCCATGATAAACATGTGTCTCGCTTTCGCTGCTCAAAATATCTGCCCTTACCTAGGACCTTCAATTACATAAGGCGGCCTTGACGCAGGGGCCAAATGGAAGACCGAGGCTAAGATTGATCAATGTACATTAAATGGAGAGAGAATAGACTGGAAAGCTCTGAATAGAACGATGCATTTATCTGTCAAGAATCTGTCTCCAGCTGTAGTGTGACTGGTGTTGATGCATGAGGTTCCAAGTCATAATCTTAGAAACTGGAAGCTTCCATCAGCTGTAGCGCTACTGGTATAGATGTACCGCACAAAGTTCCGAGATATGATCTTAGAAAAAGCTTTTCTGTTTGAATTATTATCTACTTACCCCTTAAATATATTGTTAAGAAAATAAAAGTTGAAGGCAAAATCAACTCTTTTTGCAATTTTTGAAAAAAATTACATTTGAACCCCCCAAAAAAGTTTCCATATAATATTCTTACTTTATTTAATGATAAAGCTTATATCAAAGTATAAGCATACAGTTTGTGTAAAAAACTATTTTAGTTGAAATCAGTGAAATGTACCTAAAATTGAAAAGTAATAATCATTATTTTTCAATCATGAAAAAATAAAAATTCAAAAAGCAAAGAAATAAATCTCATTCTATTTTAATATGAATGTTACAAAATTCTGACAAATACTATGTTAATATTTAACTTCATTATATAGTAAATCATAATAATGGTGGTAAATAGTTCAATTTTTTAATATATATTTTGTCTCCTCCAGTACTAGATAAAGTGCACAGAATTTATTAAATGTTTTTAAATATGTATAATTTTTAAATACATCCATATCCAGTTCACCGGATACACCAAAATCTGGCTATTTATGAATTTCCCTCCATTTTATAAAACTCTCCCGTACAATTAAACAAAATATTTAATGTGTAAGTTGAAAACAAAAAAAGTTTGTCGTTTAAAGCATTAAAAGTAAAAGTTTATAAAAAGATAATAAATATCCAAGGGAAGTAATTTCGTAAAAATTAAAAAGGCAAACAAGCAAAAGAAAAAACACTTTTTAAAACAACGTTTATCTAAAGGAGATAACCACTAATTACTGCCACTTATCTGTAAATGGCAGGGTTTAGGTCCCTTTCTAATATACAAGACAAAATTTATTAATTAGTACAATTTAACTGATTGGTAGATTATTTTTTGATCCGTGTCATAAAATAGCTCTAAAAAGGTATGGTACAAAGTTTTTTTTAATATACTGTTAGTCATATTAAAACATATTTAGTAAATGTGAGCTCGATATTGTATATTTAATCCTAATTATTTAAAGAAATATATCCGGATTTTTCAATAAGATTAAATTTTTTTATTTATTTTTGTTTAAATATTTGGCTCTTTTGGATAAGAAGTTTGCTGACTACTGTTCTATATGTTGAGTTACCAAAGGCAGTTTGCTTTTGAGAGCTGAAAGGTGGTAGGTGTAACAAAGGTGCCCCACGAAAACGCTTTAGAGACTAACTTAGGCGCTAACTTGCTTTAACTGATATAGAAGAGAGTACTTGGCTGCAGGAGCGAGACAACTAGAGATTACATTTGAGGAAAGACGTGGATGGCGAAAAGAAAATCTAGGATCAACCACCAGTGGGCAATAGTTATGTCTGGGCTGAATGTGGCCAAATGTGTTAGTCACAGTTATGGCTGTGTAGCCACGTGAAATACTGCATTCCTCATTAATCCTCAAACTCGAAGACAAACTTTATAAACAAAAACTAAAATTAAACACAAAAATAAAGCATAAACCAATCAAATATACTGTTATAACTCTGCCATACGCGCTGCCATCCAAGCTAGAAGGTGCGCACTGTGATAAACTAGACTGGAAAAGATGTCAACATTAGAAGAGGAGAACGATTTCCGCCCTAGTTGAGAGCCGAAGTGAAAAGACTATGCCTAAGAAAGATGTTGTTTTATGAACTTGTGATGTCGTGTAAATAAAGATATATGTGCCTCGTTGAGTTGCCTCCCTTCAGTTATTACAATTGTCGTCAGAGGTGGGATTATAGGCAACTCAACGAGAGAAGGTAGGCTTTGATTACAATGACAAGTTTGAAGCTATTACATCAGCTCTCAATTAAAGAGCTAAGACAAGAGCTTCAGTACCGAGGTTTAAAACCCGTCGGTAGCAAAGAAACGCTCACGGCTCGTCTCCGGCAGGCCTTGATTGATGAAGAAGAAATTCCGGAAACCTACCAATTTGAAATTGAATCTGGGATTGTTGAGGTCATTTGCTAGTACCAGGACTTTAGGAATGCATTTAATGAACAATTGAACATGATCTGTAATATGATAAGGAGCATGATGTGGAACAAAGATGAAAGTGTGTTGCAAGTAGAAGGCCAAATAGACCAAATTGATAAAATTGTGTCGCAAGCAAAAGTAGGATCGAACTCGTTAGGGAAGGAGCAGTTACCTGGTCAGGACTGTGGTTGCACAAACAGTGGTGATGGAGGCGCTGGGGATTGGCGCACCGTCTGTGACTGTGTTGTGGGCAAGTCTGGAGGGGATGACTTTCAGGGCGAGAAACGTGACAGCAATTTCTGCGACGATCTCAATGGGATATACAGAATTGGAAGAAAAGAGACAAATGAAGAAACTTGAGAAGTCTGTTATGTGCCTGAAACTTTTGTTCCTGGTATACCTGCAACGAGCCGGACAGATCAAGACAATGTTGGATCTGCGTCCAAGCTTTCTGCTGTGGACTTTAAAGACCTCTGTTTATCTGTCAGTACATTTGACGGGACCTCGAACCATGGAAGCCTCAAGACCGTTTCTGATTCCTTGCCTTGGATGACGTCGGGTGAAATTGTGAATACTGGCCCCAACTATGGCCGAGACAGAAACAACGAATTAGACTTTGGCGTCGGCATAAGAGAGAACTTGATGCTTGGCAGCTGCTTCCAGACGATTGACAAGAACTATATATGCGACGCCCTGCGGGGACAGTGCCCATGCCAAGAAATCAAGCTACAAGGTCTGAACTTAACAGACATTGTACTTCTGCCTACATCAGTGAGAGTGACTTGAACGATGGTGAATTAATTCTTGAAGAAAATGATGCAGTAATGGTTGAACATTTGCTTATGGAACATTACAGGGGTGCTTCATGGGCATACCTTACAGATGAGGCTTAGAAAGACTACGTGTTTGAAACAAAAATATTTATTTTAGTCTTTAACTCTTTCAGTGCGAATTATTTTGATAGAAAAAAAAATTGAGTTTTTCATCATTTACTCGCTGAGAGTAACGCCGCACTGAAAGAGTTAAAAGACCAGGCGATTCAAACCACTCCATTTTCTTTTTTTAAAAATAAAAGCAATCAGTTTTCTTGAAAGGTTGGTTACATTTGCCTTTCTGACCCTCCCACTTAAGGAACATTTTTAAGTGGCATTAAAATAAAGTCTTCTGAGAACCTCAAAGAAAACTTTTAATACGGTGTGCAAACTAAAAGATGCGAAGCTTCTAATCAAAAATAAAATAACAAAACTTTATTTATCTCGGCAAGTTATACACAAAATTCCGTGCTTTTGTTATTATATTGTAAGAAATTAAGGAAGACGACTCGACGCTATACAGATATTTATTTACATGGGGACATCGCAAATACACAGAACAACGTCTTTCTTGAGTAAAGCCTGTTAATAAGCTCGACTCAAGCGGAACTGCGTTATCTTCTCCCTAATGTAAACATCCTTTCTAGTATAGTCTCTATCAGTGCACACCGTCTGTCTTAGCTTGGATAGTGGTTGTGCATGGCAGGGCTGTAACAATATGTTCCATTCCTTATAGCCTCCTCTTTTAAAAGATAAAGTCTTAAAAGGATTTTTTTGTATTTCTGTTGCGAATCGTGTATTGTAGTTCATTTATTACCTCTGCATTCTGTTAGTTATTGTTTTCTTCATCTGTTCTTAATGTGTTTTTTCAACTGATAAATGTAATTATAGAAGATAGACCTAAAAGGATTCTATTCAAGTTCATGTAATAGATTATGTTCTGTATCTTTGGATTTATCTTGCAATCTCGATACGTTTTTTTTTCTTGTAGATGTATGTAAATAAACATCGTTTTAGTAATAAGGAGTTTTGTTCTGATGATGTTTGACACGTTGGAGAGTATGCAAGTAGTACCAGTCCATTGACAAGCCCCCGTTTTAAAAAGGAAGTATTATGTGGCAAGATCATTGACCATCAGCATTTAGATTTTCCCAACTAATGTGATGTACCCTTTACAGCTTTCTTTAAACCCAGGCGCCCAAAGAAAGCCTAAAACAATACCACTCTTATCCAGATTTGACCCTCAAAATTAAAGCTTTTTACAATTTGCCATTGCAATACCCGCTTTTTTAAAAAATTTTTTGGTAAACAAAAATATTTATTTTAGTCTTTAAAAGACCAGGCGCTTCAAACCACTCCGTTTTCTTTTTCAAAAAAAGCAATCAATTTTCTTGAAAGGTTGGTTACATTTGCCTTTCTGACCCTCCCACTTAAGGAACATTTTTAAGTGGCATTAAAATAAAGTCTTCTGAGAACCTCAAAGAAAACGTTTAATACGGTGTGCAAACTAAAAGATGCGAAACTTCTAATCCAAAATAAAATAACGAAACTTTATTTATCTCGGCAAGTTATACACAAAATTCCGTGCTTTTGTTATTATATTGTAAGAAATTAAGGAAGACGACTCGACGCTATACAGATATTTATTTACATGGGGACATCGCAAATACACAGAACAACGTCTTTCTTGAGTAAAGCCTGTTAAGAAGCTCGACTCAAGCGAAACTGCGTTATCTTCTCCCTAATGTGAACAGCCTTTCTAGTATAGTTTTTATCAGTGCACACCGTCTGTCTTAGCTTGGATAGTGGTGTGCATGGCAGGGCTGTAACAATATGTTCCATTCCTTATAGCCTCCTCTTTTAAATGATAAAGTCTTAAAAGGATTTTTTTGTATTTCTTTTTCGAATCGTGTATTGTAGTTCAATTATTACCTCTGCATTCTGTTAGTTATTGTTTTCTTCATCTCTTCTTAAGGTGTTTTTTCAACTGATAAATGTAATTATAGAAGATAGTACTAAAAGGATTCTATTTAGATTCATGTAATAGATTATGTTCTGTATCTTTGGATTTATCTTGCAATCTCGATACGTTTTTTTTTCTTGTAGATGTATGTAAATAAACATCGTTTTAGTAATAAGGAGTTTTGTTCTGATGATGTTTGACACGTTGGAGAGTATGCAAGAAGTACCAGTCCATTGACAAGCCCCCGTTTTAAAAAGGAAGTATTATGTGGCAAGATCATTGACCATCAGCATTTAATTTTTCCCAACTGTCATGTACCCTTTACAGATTTCTTGAAACCCAGGCGCCCAAAGAAAGCCTAAAACAATCCCATTCTTATCCAGATTTGACCCTCAAAATTAAAGCTTTTTACAATTTGCCATTGCAATACCCGCTTTTTTTTTTAATTTTTTGGTAAACAAAAATATTTATTTTAGTCTTTAAAAGACCAGGCACTTCAAACCACTCCGTTTTCTTTTTCAAAAAAAGCAATCAATTTTCTTGAAAGGTTGGTTACATTTGCCTTTCTGACCCTCCCACTTAAGGAACATTTTTAAGTGGCATTAAAATAAAGTCTTCTGAGAACCTCAAAGAAAACTTTTAATACGGTGTGCAAACTAAAAGATGCGAAACTTCTAATTCAAAATAAAATAACGAAACTTTATTATCTCGGCAAGTTATACACAACATTCCGTGCTTTTGTTATTATATTGTAAGAAATTAAGGAAGGCGACTCGACGCTATACAGATATTTATTTACATGGGGACATCGCAAATACACAGAACAACGTCTTTCTTGAGTAAAGCCTGTTAATAAGCTCGACTCAAGCGAAACTGCGTTATCTTCTCCCTAATGTAAACATCCTTTCTGGTATAGTCTCTATCAGTGCACACCGTCTGTCTTAGCTTGGATAGTGGTTGTGCATGGCAGGGCTGTAACAATATGTTCCATTCCTTATAGCCTCCTCTTTTAAAAGATAAAGTCTTAAAAGGATTTTTTTGTATGTTCTGTTTCGAATCGTGTATTGTAGTTCAATTATTACCTCTGCATTCTGTTAGTTATTGTTTTCTTCATCTGTTCTTAATGTGTTTTTTCAACTGATAAATGTAATTATAGAAGATATTACTAAAAGGATTCTATTCAAGTTCATGTAATAGATTATGTTCTGTATCTTTGGATTTATCTTGCAATCTCGATACGTTTTTTTTTCTTGTAGATGTATGTAAATAAACATCGTTTTAGTAATAAGGAGTTTTGTTCTGATGATGTTTGACACGTTGGAGAGTATGCAAGTAGTACCAGTCCATTGACAAGCCCCCGTTTTAAAAAGGAAGTATTATGTGGCAAGATCATTGACCATCAGCATTTAGATTTTCCCAACTAATGTCATGTACCCTTTACAGCTTTCTTGAAACCCAGGCGCCCAAAGAAAGCCTAAAACAATACCATTCTTATCCAGATTTGACCCTCAAAATTAAAGCTTTTTACAATTTGCCATTGCAATACCCGCTTTTTTTTTTATTTTTTGGTAAACAAAAATATTTATTTTAGTCTTTAAAAGACCAGGCGCTTCAAACCACTCCGTTTTCTTTTTTTAAAAATAAAAGCAATCAGTTTTCTTGAAAGGTTGGTTACATTTGCCTTTCTGACCCTCCCACTTAAGGAACATTTTTAAGTGGCATTAAAATAAAGTCTTCTGAGAACCTCAAAGAAACTTTTAATACGGTGTGCAAACTAAAAGATGCGAAACTTCTAATCGAAAATGAGAAATGTAATTATAGAAGATAGTACTGTTACGTATCTAGGCATTGTTACCTAGATACTATTTTTTTTTTCTCTTGACCTGTAGGTTGTCTGCCCCTTGTGTAATAAGTTTTTTTTTATTTTATTTTTCACGGTGAGTCAAGCCACACAGACAGTGACCGGTCCTTGACCTATGTGTGTACCTCTGGTTGAAAGGAGGGTGGTTTTTTTTTTCTTTTCTTCTGTCTCTTTGAAGAGCGTTCTAGATCTGGGTGTTGATGACTTTCTGTTCTAGAAATTACTAGATATCGACGCGCGGTAGATTATATAAAGACCGCTCGCGTAACGTTGACGGACAGACATACGGAGACAGCCGTGAGACAGAATAGCGGAGACATTGCGTGACCCGTGCGTGGTATACCAATTGATCGTGTAAGTTAAGATTTTTTTTTTCAAGGCCTTGCTTGTATTTGTATTTATATTTTCAAACTCTTGTATTGTAATATTTTTACATGCCATTTTTGTAAAACGGTTTTGGTCAACCCTTCCATTTTGTATTGAGTTATATTATGATTAAACATTAAGTTGATATTTTACCTTCCGATTTCTTGTGTCATTTTTTTTTTGTTATTCATTGTAAGTCTCTGATTAAATTCAGACTTAAGATAAGTGACACAACTACCTTTTTCTATTGTCACGTTCCCCTAGGCAAGCCATTTAAAAGTAGAATTCAATTTGTAATACGTGACAAAAGAAGTTTGAGGGCTTTCGTCCCGGATATTTTTCTGAACCTATTTTCGTCTTATTTGAGTAATTTTGTAAAGGCGAAGTTGACTTTAACAAAAAAAGTTTTGTGTCAAAGAGTCGGAAGTAAAGTATCAATAGTATTGACCAAACTCTCTTAAGGTTTTTTTGTTGTACTGATTTTGTACTGTATATTTACATTGTATACATTTTTTTGCTTGTAATAGTTGTTAGTTAGTCATGGATATTTAGGTTTTTCTTGCAAATCCCTCTGTGAAAGAGCTTGATGCTTTTACTAGGAAGGAACTGGTCCTTATTTCTAAACATTTAGGGTTAAAAATAAAATCAAATGCCCTTAAACAAGAAATTAGAGATAACATTGTAATCCATTATGTAGACGAGGAAGTGTTTTCTGAAGACCTTTTAGAAACCCTTAGACCCGATGAGGGTAAATCAGATTTAGAACTTCAGATAAAATTAAAACAAATGGAAATAGAAGCCCAGTTAGCTTTAAAAGATAAGGAAATTAAACAACAGGCCGCACAAAAAGAATTAGAGCTTGCAGCGGCTAGAGAGCAGAGAGAGCAGAAAGAAATAGAAATGAAATTACAAATAGAGTTAAAAAAATTAGAGTTAGCTGCTAATGTAAGACCAGATTCTTCCCCTGCCAGTCATACTGTTGAAGCAATAAAATTTTTGAAAATAATTCCACGCTTTAATGAAGCCACAATTGACAATTATTTTCCACAATTTGAACTTGCTGTGAAAAATTTTAATGTACCTGATACTTTGTGGCCCACTTTGCTGCTAACAGTTTTGACTGGTAGAGCTGCAGAAGTATTTTGTTCTTTGACCATTGAACAACAAAAAGATTATAATGTTGTTAAGGCCTTAATTCTTAAGGCATATGAACTTGTTCCGGAAGCTTACCGAAAGCAGTTCAGGGATTGTCGCAAATCGGATGGCCAAACCCATGTAGAATTCCTGCGGGAAAAGGAGCGACGCTTTGAGAAATGGCTCACTTCCAGGGAAATCGGCACCGACTTTGCAAAATTCAAGAACCTAATGCTGATGGAAGAGTTCAAGAGTTGTGTGCGGCTGGACGTCCGTACGCATATAGCTGATCGTGGCGAGGAAGATGTGCACAAGGCTGCAGTGTTGGCAGACGATTATATAATATCACATCAATTTGCCAAGTATACGACGGATGTCAAGCCAAAACAAGTCAAACAGCCTGAGTCCACTGCTAGCAACTCCATCAAGAACAGCAGTACAAACGACAGAAAACCTACTACAAGTAAAGCTACTTGTTCCTACTGCAAACGAGAAGGCCATAAAATTGACGATTGCTGGAAATTGAGGAAGAGAAACGAAAAAGCTCCTTCAAAAGTCAGCGCTTGCACAGTACAGTGGTCGGCGAGGTTTACTCCCTCATCATCAAGTCATATCAAGAATACCTCGACACCACCTGTTTCAAATGTATTGACTGAACAAGACTCTCCGAAAATGTCTCCACGATGTTCCAATGACTCAAACAAGAGTTTTTCAAATACATCAAGCCGATGTTCCAATGACTCAAACAAGAGTTTTTCAAATTCATCTTTACGATGTTCCAATGACTCAATCAAGAGTTTTTCAAATACATCAAGCCGATGTTCCAATGACTCAAACAAGAGTTTTTCAAATACATCAAGCCGATGTTCCAATGACTCAACCAAGAGTTTTTCAAATACATCAAGCCGATGTTCCAATGACTCTATCCAGAGTTCCCATAATACATCACCCCGATGTTCCAATGACTCTATCCAGAGTTCCCATAATACATCACCCCGATGTTCCAATGACTCTATCCAGAGTTCCCATAATACATCACCCCGATGTTCCCATGACTCCATCAAGAGTTCCCATAAGACATCACCCCGATGTTCTAATGACTCCATCAAGAGTTCTCCAAATACATCCAAAAGATGTTCTACTGACTCAAGAAAGAGTTTCTCCACTGCGTCTCCTAGAGATGTCAATGACTCCAGCGAGAGTTCGACCCAAGTCCAGTCTGCATCAACCAAAATTGATGTTTCCTTAGAGGATTTTAAGCCTTTCATTTCGGAAGGATTCGTATCACTACCCGGTGATTCTACAAGTCTACGACCTATCACCATTTTGAGAGACACAGGTGCCTCACAATCGCTACTTTTAGAGGGTATCTTGCCCTTGTCAAAATCATCATCGACTGGGAAGAGCATCCTGTTACGAGGCGTAGAGCTTGGATGTATAGATGTGCCTCTACATCTAATCGACATAAAGTCAAATCTCATTACTGGACCGGTTGTTGTAGGTGTCCGACCAACATTACCATTGGAAGGCATCTCGTTGCTGTTAGGCAATGACTTAGCAGGTGGAAAGGTGATAGCCGAACCCATCGTCACTCAAAAACCCGACTTATCTGCCACACCCGAGGAAGACCTAGAGTTATATCCAGCGTGTGCAGTAACAAGGGCAATGAGGTTGAAAGCATCTCAAGAAGAGAACGTCATCAAGGCCAACAGTAACCACGATGATGTGGACTTGAGCACCACATTCTTTGCTTCTCTTGAAGAAGAACCAACGCCAAATTCTGAAAAGCCGGCATCAACTCGAAAACAGTTGATTGAGGACCAAAAGAAGGATCCAGAGCTCGCCAAACTCCGAGAAACCGCAATGACATCACAAGAGGCAGAGCTAGCATCAACGTGCTACTACATCCAAGATGATATGCTCTTCAGGAAATGGAAACCTCCAGACGCATCCAACGAAGAAGAATGGAGAATATGCCATCAAATCGTGTTACCAGAAAGATACCGAGCGTACATCATGAATCTGGCTCATGACACACCAATGTCAGGTCATCTCGGCATCCACAAGACATACCACAAGATTATGTCACACTTCTTCTGGCCACGTTTGAAGAAAGATGTCATCCAGTACTGCCGATCCTGTCATGCCTGTCAGATGGTTGGCAAGCCAAATCAAAAGATCCCTGTTGCTCCTCTGAAGCCGATTCCAGCCTTTGAAGAACCTTTCAGCAGAGTACTTATTGACTGTGTTGGTCCTCTCCCAAGGACAAAAGCTGGCAACCAATACCTGTTGACCATTATGTGTGCTTCAACTCGTTTTCCTGAGGCTATTCCTCTAAGGAACATAAAAGCATCGAACATTGTAAAGGCCTTAATCAAGTTCTTTACTCTATTTGGTCTACCAAAGTCCATCCAATCGGACCAAGGAACGAATTTCACGGCCAATCTTTTCAAGCAAGTCATGACTCAGTTGGGCATCAAACACTGCATGTCGAGTGCGTATCATGCCGAGTCGCAAGGCGCTCTTGAGCGATTCCATCAGACTCTCAAGAACATGATCCGAACCTATTGCTTTGAGCACGAAAAAGACTGGGACGAAGGAATCCACATGCTGCTGTTTGCAACCCGTGAATCCGTCCAGGAATCGTTGGGATTCAGCCCTTTTGACTTAGTCTTTGGCCATTCGGTGCGCGGTCCCTTGAAATGTATAAAAGAGACTTTGTTGTCACCAACAGCCACTGAAGGACTTTTAGAATATGTAATTAAGTTTAAAACTAGACTTTATGATGCTTGTGTTCTGGCCAAAAATAATTTACAAAACACCCAATCCAGCATGAAACGCTGGTATGATAGAAAGGCCCGTGTTAGAGAATTTTCTCCCGGGGATAAGGTGCTTGTATTTTTGCCCATACCAGGTCAACCCTTGCAAGCCAGATATTTTGGTCCCTATGAAATTGAGACCAAAATTAGTGACCTCAATTACACAATCAAAACCCCTGACCGTAGGAAAAAGACTCAGCTATGTCATATAAACATGCTGAAGCCTTATGTATCTCGGCCAGATCACTCAGAGAAGAGTAATTGTGTTTTAAATACAGTCAAAAGTTGTTCAAATAGCCATGTTTCTCCTATTGATGATGATATTGTAAAGGAGAAATTTGGACAATACAAAATACCTAATTCTTTTGTATTACAGAATTTGGATGTAAAACTGTCTCATCTGTCTTCGACAGAAAGGCCAGTTATCATGAAACTCATTAATGAATTTAATGACATTCTTTCTGATGTACCAAAACAGACTAATGTTATAATGCATGATGTAGATGTTGGCGAGGCTACTCCAGTCAAGCAGCATCCTTACAGGGTCAACCCTGAAAAACTTGCCATACTTAGGTCAGAAATCAAGTATATGCTTGAAAATGACCTCATTGAACCAAGTTCCAGTAGCTGGAGCTCCCCATGTGTCTTGATACCTAAACAGGACAAGACTTATCGTTTTTGTACAGACTACCGTAAGGTAAATGCTGTAACAAAGACCGATTCGTTTCCTATCCCTAGGATAGACGATCTCATAGATCGTATTGGTGACGCTAAGTACATCACCAAAATAGACCTACTTTCAGGTTATTGGCAGGTTCCCCTGACTGATAGGGCAAAGGAAATCTCCGCCTTTGTCACCCCTGATGGTCTGTACCAATACAAAGTGATGCCATTTGGCATGAAGAATGCTCCTGCCACTTTCCAGAGAATGATAAATGCCCTGCTTGCTGACATGGAGAATTGCCACGCATACATAGACGATGTAGTAATTTTTAGCCAAGATTTTTCTAGCCATTGTAAACAACTGCATTGTCTTTTTACTAAACTTTTACATGCAAAAATTACTGTAAACCTGAGTAAGAGTGATTTTTGCCAGGCTTCCATCCAATACTTAGGCCATATTGTAGGACAAGGCCAGGTGAAACCTGTAATGGCCAAAGTAGAAGCTATCCAAGCTTTCCCTATTCCTGCTGATCGGAAACAACTCCGAAGATTTTTGGGAATGTCTGGATATTATAGAAAATTTTGCGAAAATTTTTCTGTCATTGCCAGTCCTTTAACAAACCTCCTGAGAAAGAACGTCCGATTTACTTGGACGGATGAATGTCAGAAAGCCTTTAACCAAATTAAGCAGATATTATCTAGCTCCCCCATTTTGATGGCTCCTGATTTCGGAAAACCTTTTAGGTTAGCTATTGACGCCAGTGACACAGGTGTTGGGTCAGTCCTTTACCAAGAAGATAATTTCCAAGTAGAGCATCCTATTTGTTTCTTTTCCAAGAAATTTAATAGACATCAAAGAAATTATTCTACTGTGGAAAAAGAATGTCTTGGGTTGATTCTTTCTATACAACACTTTGATTTTTATATCAGTGGGTCCAGATGGCCACTGGTTGTATTTACTGACCACAATCCCCTTACATTTATCCACAAAATGTCTGGCAAGAATCAACGACTTCTCAGGTGGAGTTTATTTTTACAAGAGTACAACCTAGATCTTAAACACATAAAAGGCAGCGAAAATGTTATCGCCGATGCCTTATCTAGATTGTAAAAAGTATTTTGATGTATATTTTTTTATATATATCATGATAAATACATTCTGTAATGTAAATATCATTTTTGTAATTGTTCTAAAAAGATTTCCATTTCGTGGAAATGTAAACTTTTTATTTTTAGGAGGGAGGTGTTACGTATCTAGGCATTGTTACCTAGATACTATTTTTTTTTTCTCTTGACCTGTAGGTTGTCTGCCCCTTGTGTAATAAGTTTTTTTTTTATTTTATTTTTCACGGTGAGTCAAGCCACACAGACAGTGACCGGTCCTTGACCTATGTGTGTACCTCTGGTTGAAAGGAGGGTGGTTTTTTTTTCTTTTCTTCTGTCTCTTTGAAGAGCGTTCTAGATCTGGGTGTTGATGACTTTCTGTTCTAGAAATTACTAGATATCGACGCGCGGTAGATTATATAAAGACCGCTCGCGTAACGTTGACGGACAGACATACGGAGACAGCCGTGAGACAGAATAGCGGAGACATTGCGTGACCCGTGCGTGGTATACCAATTGATCGTGTAAGTTAAGATTTTTTTTTTCAAGGCCTTGCTTGTATTTGTAATTATATTTTCAAACTCTTGTATTGTAATATTTTTACATGCCATTTTTGTAAAAGGGTTTTGGTAAACCCTTCCATTTTGTATTGAGTTATATTATGATTAAACATTAAGTTGATATTTTACCTTCCGATTTCTTGTGTCATTTTTTTTTTGTTATTCATTGTAAGTCTCTGATTAAATTCAGACTTAAGATAAGTGACACAACTACCTTTTTCTATTGTCACGTTCCCCTAGGCAAGCCATTTAAAAGTAGAATTCAATTTGTAATACGTGACAGTACTAAAAGGATTCTATTTAAGTTCATGTAATAGATTATGTTCTGTATCTTTGGATTTATCTTGCAATCTCGACACGTTTTTTTTTCTTGTAGATGTATGTAAATAAACATCGTTTTAGTAATAAGGAGTTTTGTTCTGATAATGTTTGACACGTTGGAGAGTATGCAAGTAGTACCAGTCCATTGACAAGCCCCCGTTTTAAAAAAGAAGTATTATGTGGCAAGATCATTGACCATCAGCATTTAGTTTTTCCCAACTAATGTCATGTAAACTTTACAACTTTCTTGAAACCCAGGCGCCCAAAGAAAGCCTAAAATATTACCACTCTTATCCAGATTTGACCCTCAAAATTAAAGCTTTTTACAATTTGCCATTGCAATACCCGCTTTTTTTTTTATTTTTTGGTAAACAAAAATATTTATTTTAGTCATTAAAAGACCAGGCGCTTAAAACCACTCCGTTTTCTTTTTCAAAAAAAGCAATCAATTTTCTTGAAAGGTTGGTTACATTTGCCTTTCTGACCCTCCCACTTAAGGAACATTTTTAAGTGGCATTAAAATAAAGTCTTCTGAGAACCTCAAAGAAAACTTTTAATACGGTGTGCAAACTAAAAGATGCGAAACTTCTAATCCAAAATAAAATAACGAAACTTTATTTATCTCGGCAAGTTATACACAAAATTCCGTGCTTTTGTTATTATATTGTAAGAAATTAAGGAAGACTACTCGACGCTATACAGATATTTATTTACATGGGGACATCGCAAATACACAGAACAACGTCTTTCTTGAGTAAAGCCTGTTAATAAGCTCGACTCAAGCGGAACTGCGATATCTTCTCCCTAATGTAAACATCCTTTCTAGTATAGTCTCTATCAGTGCACACCGTCTGTCTTAGCTTGGATAGTGGTGTGCATGGCAGGGCTGTAACAATATGTTCCATTCCTTATAGCCTCCTCTTTTAAAAGATAAAGTCTTAAAAGGATTTTTTTGTATTTCTGTTTCGAATCGTGTATTGTAGTTCAATTTTTACCTCTGCATTCTGTTAGTTATTGTTTTCTTCATCTCTTCTTAAGGTGTTTTTTCAACTGAGAAATGTAATTATAGAAGATAGTACTAAAAGGATTCTATTTAAGTTCATGTAATAGATTATGTTCTGTATCTTTGGATTTATCTTGCAATCTCGATACGTTTTTTTTTCTTGTAGATGTATGTAAATAAACATCGTTTTAGTAATAAGGAGCTTTGTTCTGAAGATGTTGTAGAGTATGCAAGTAGTAACAGTCCATTGACAAGCCCCCCGTTTTAAAAAGGAAGTATTATGTGGCAAGATCATTGACCATCAGCATTTAGTTTTTCCCAACTAATGTCATGTACCTTTTACAGCTTTCTTGAAACCCAGGCGCCCAAAGAAAGCCTAAAACAATACCACTCTTATCCAGATTAGACCCTCAAAATTAAAGCTTTTTACAATTTTCCTTTGGAATACCCGCTTTTTTTTTTTTTTTTTGCTAAACAAAAATATTTATTTTAGTCTTTAAAAGACCAGGCGCTTCAAACAACTCCGTTTTCTTTTTTTAAAAATTAAAGCATTCAGTTTTCTTGAAAGGTTGGTTACATTTGCCTTTCTGACCCTCCCACTTAAGGAACATTTTTAAGTGGCATTAAAATAAAGTCTTCTGAGAACCTCAAAGAAAACTTTTAATACGGTGTGCAAACTAAAAGATGCGAAACTTCTAATCCAAAATAAAATAACGAAACTTTATTTATCTCGGCAAGTTATACACAAAATTCCGTGCTTTTGTTATTATATTGTAAGAAATTAAGGAAGACGACTCGACGCGATACAGATATTTATTTACATGGGGACATCGCAAATACACAGAACAACGTCTTTCTTGAGTAAAGCCTGTTAATAAGCTCGACTCAAGCGGAACTGCGTTATCTTCTCCCTAATGTAAACATCCTTTCTAGTATAGTCTCTATCAGTGCACACCGTCTGTCTTAGCTTGGATAGTGGTGTGCATGGCAGGGCTGTAACAATATGTTCTATTCCTTATAGCCTCCTCTTTGAAAAGATAAAAGTCTTAAAATGATTTTTTTGTATTTCTGTTGCGAATCGTGTATTGTAGTTCAATTATTACCTCTGCATTCTGTTAGTTATTGTTTTCTTCATCTCTTCTTAATGTGTTTTTTCAACTGATAAATGTAATTATAGAAGATAGACCTAAAAGGATTCTATTCAAGTTCATGTAATAGATTATGTTCTGTATCTTTGGATTTATCTTGCAATCTCGACACGTTTTTTTTTCTTGTAGATGTATGAAAATAAACATCGTTTTAGTAATAAGGAGTTTTGTTCTGATAATGTTTGACACGTTGGAGAGTATGCAAGTAGTACCAGTCCATTGACAAGCCCCCGTTTTAAAAAAGAAGTATTATGTGGCAAGATCATTGACCATCAGCATTTAGTTTTTCCCAACTAATGTCATGTAAACTTTACAACTTTCCTTAAACCCAGGCGCCCAAAGAAAGCCTAAAATATTACCACTCTTATCCAGATTTGACCCTCAAAATTAAAGCTTTTTACAATTTGCCATTGCAATACCCGCTTTTTTTTTTATTTTTTGGTAAACAAAAATATTTATTTTAGTCATTAAAAGACCAGGCGCTTCAAACCACTCCGTTTTCTTTTTCAAAAAAAGTAATCAATTTTCTTGAAAGGTTGGTTACATTTGCCTTTCTGACCCTCCCACTTAAGGAACATTTTTAAGTGGCATTAAAATAAAGTCTTCTGAGAACCTCAAAGAAAACTTTTAATACGGTGTGCAAACTAAAAGATGCGAAACTTCTAATCCAAAATAAAATAACGAAACTTTATTTATCTCGGCAAGTTATACACAAAATTCCGTGCTTTTGTTATTATATTGTAAGAAATTAAGGAAGACTACTCGACGCTATACAGATATTTATTTACATGGGGACATCGCAAATACACAGAACAACGTCTTTCTTGAGTAAAGCCTGTTAATAAGCTCGACTCAAGCGGAACTGCGATATCTTCTCCCTAATGTAAACATCCTTTCTAGTATAGTCTCTATCAGTGCACACCGTCTGTCTTAGCTTGGATAGTGGTGTGCATGGCAGGGCTGTAACAATATGTTCCATTCCTTATAGCCTCCTCTTTTAAAAGATAAAGTCTTAAAGGGATTTTTTTGTATTTCTGTTTCGAATCGTGTATTGTAGTTCAATTATTACCTCTGCATTCTGTTAGTTATTGTTTTCTTCATCTCTTCTTAAGGTGTTTTTTCAACTGATAAATGTAATTATAGAAGATAGTACTAAAAGGATTCTATTTAAGTTCATGTAATAGATTATGTTCTGTATCTTTGGATTTATCTTGCAATCTCGATACGTTTTTTTTTCTTGTAGATGTATGTAAATAAACATCGTTTTAGTAATAAGGAGTTTTGTTCTGATGATGTTTGACACGTTGGAGAGTATGCAAGTAGTACCAGTCCATTGACAAGCCCCCGTTTTAAAAAGGAAGTATTATGTGGCAAGATCATTGACTATCAGCATTTAGTTTTTTCCAACTAATGTCATGTAACCTTTACAGCTTTCTTGAAACCCAGGCGCCCAAAGAAAGCCTAAAACAATACCACTCTTATCCAGATTTGACCCTCAAAGTTAAAGCTTTTTACAATTTTCCATTGCAATACCCGCTTTTTTTTTTATTTTTTCGTAAACAAAAATATTTATTTTAGTCTTTAAAAGACCAGGCGCTTCAAACCACTCCGTTTTCTTTTTTTAAAAATAAAAGCATTCAGTTTTCTTAAAAGGTTGGTTACATTTGCCTTTCTGACCCTCCCACTTAAGGAACATTTTTAAGTGGCATTAAAATAAAGTCTTCTGAGAACCTCAAAGAAAACTTTTAATACGGTGTGCAAACTAAAAGATGCGAAACTTCTAATCCAAAATAAAAAAACGAAACTTTATTTATCTTGGCAAGTTATACACAAAATTCCGTGCTTTTGTTATTATATTGTAAGAAATTAAGGAAGACGACTCGACGCTATACAGATATTTATTTACATGGGGACATCGCAAATACACAGAACAACGTCTTTCTTGAGTAAAGCCTGTTAATAAGCTCGACTCAAGCGGAACTGCGATATCTTCTCCCTAATGTAAACATCCTTTCTAGTATAGTCTCTATCAGTGCACACCGTCTGTCTTAGCTTGGATAGTGGTGTGCATGGCAGGGCTGTAACAATATGTTCCATTCCTTATAGCCTCCTCTTTTAAAAGATATAGTCTTAAAAGGATTTTTTTTTATTTCTGTTGCGAATCGTGTATTGTAGTTCAAATATTACCTCTGCATTCTGTTAGTTATTGTTTTCTTCATCTCTTCTTAAGGTGTTTTTTCAACTGATAAAAGTAATTATAGAAGATAGTACTAAAAGGATTCTATTCAAGTTCATGTAATAGATTATGTTCTGTATCTTTGGATTTATCTCGCAATCTCGACACGTTTTTTTTTCTTGTAGATGTATGTAAATAAACATCGTTTTAGTAATAAGGAGTTTTGTTCTGATGATGTTTGACACGTTGGAGAGTATGCAAGTAGTACTAGTCCATTGACAAGCCCCCGTTTTAAAAAGGAAGTATTATGTGGCAAGATCATTGACCATCAGCATTTAGTTTTTCCCAACTAATGTCATGTACCCTTTACAGCTTTCTTGAAACCCAGGCGCCCAAAGAAAGCCTAAAACAATACCACTCTTATCCAGATTTTACCCTCAAAATTAAAGCTTTTTACAATTTGCTATTGCAATACCCGCTTTTTATTTTTATTTTTTGGTAAACAAAAATATTTATTTTAGTCTTTAAAAGACCAGGCGCTTCAAACCACTCCGTTTTCTTTTTCAAAAAAAGCAATCAATTTTCTTGAAAGGTTGGTTACATTTGCCTTTCTGACCCTCCCACTTAAGGAACATTTTTAAGTGGCATTAAAATAAAGTCTTCTGAGAACCTCAAAGAAAACTTTTAGAACGGTGTGCAAACTAAAAGATGCGAAACTTCTAATCAAAAATAAAATAACAAAACTTTATTTATCTCGGCAAGTTATACACAACATTCCGTGCTTTTGTTATTATATTGTAAAAAATTAAGGAAGACGACTCGACGCTATACAGATATTTATTTACATGGGGACATCGCAAATACACAGAACAACGTCTTTCTTGAGTAAAGCCTGTTAATAAGCTCGACTCAAGCGAAACTGCGTTATCTTCTCCCTAATGTAAACATCCTTTCTAGTATAGTTTCTTTCAGTGCACACCGTCTGTCTTAGCTTCGATGGTGGTGTGCATGGCAGGGCTGTAACAATATGTTCCATTCCATATAGCCTCCTCTTTTAAAAGATAAAGTCTTTAAATGTTTTTTTTGTATTTCTGTTTCTAATCGTGTATTGTAGTTAAATTATTACCTCTGCATTCTGTTAGTTATTGTTTTCTTCATCTCTTCTTAAGGTGTTTTTTCAACTGATAAATGTAATTATAGAAGATAGTACTAAAAGGATTCTATTCAAGTTCATGTAATAGATTATGTTCTGTATCTTTGGATTTATCTCGCAATCTCGACACGTTTTTTTTTCTTGTAGATGTATGTAATTAAACATCGTTTTAGTAATAAGGAGCTTTGTTCTGATGATGTTGGAGAGTATGCAAGTAGTACAAGTCCATTGACAAGCCCCCGTTTTAAAAAGGAAGTATTATGTGGAAAGATCATTGACCATCAGCATTTAGTTTTTCCCAACTAATGTCATGTACCTTTTACAGCTTTCTTGAAACCCAGGCGCCCAAAGAAAGCCTAAAACAATACCACTCTTATCCAGATTTGACCCTCAAAATTAAAGCTTTTTACAATTTTCCATTGCAATACCCGCTTTTTTTTTTTTTTTTTTCGTAAACAAAAATATTTATTTTAGTCTTTAAAAGACCAGGCACTTCAAACCACTCCGTTTTCTTTTTCAAAAATAAAAACATTCAGTTTTCTTGAAAGGTTGGTTACATTTGCCTTTCTGACCCTCCCACTTAAGGAACATTTTTAAGTGGCATTAAAATAAAGTCTTCTGAGAACCTCAAAGAAAACTTTTAATACGGTGTGCAAACTAAAAGATGCGAAACTTCTAATCCAAAATAAAATAACGAAACTTTATTTATCTCGGAAAGTTATACACAAAATTCCGTGCTTTTGTTATTATATTGTAAGAAATTAAAGAAGACGACTCGACGCTATACAGATATTTATTTACATGGGGACATCGCAAATACACAGAACAACGTCTTTCTTGAGTAAAGCCTGTTAATAAGCTCGACTCAAGCGAAACTGCGTTATTTTCTTCCTAATGTAAACATCCTTTCTAGTATAGTTTCTATCAGTGCACACCGTCTGTCTTAGCTTCGATGGTGGTGTGCATGGCAGGGCTGTAACAATATGTTCCATTCCATATAGCCTCCTCTTTTAAAAGATAAAGTCTTTACATGTTTTTTTTTGTATTTCTGTTTCGAATCGTGTATTGTAGTTCAATTATTATTCTGTTAGTTATTGTTTTCTTCATCTCTTCTTAAGGTGTTTTTTCAACTGATAAATGTAATTATAGAAGATAGTACTAAAAGGATTCTATTCAAGTTCATGTAATAGATTATGTTCTGTATCTTTGGATTTATCTCGCAATCTCGACACGTTTTTTTTTCTTGTAGATGTATGTAAATAAACATCGTTTTAGTAATAAGGAGTTTTGTTCTGATGATGTTTGACACTTTGGAGAGTATGCAAGTAGTACCAGTCCATTGACAAGCCCCCGTTTTAAAAAGGAAGTATTATGTGGCAAGATCATTGACCATCAGCATTTAGTTTTTCCCAACTAATGTCATGTACCTTTTACAGCTTTCTTGAAACCCAGGCGCCCAAAGAAAGCCTAAAACAATACCACTCTTATCCAGATTTGACCCTCAAAATTAAAGCTTTTTACAATTTTCTATTGCAATACCCGCTTTTTTTTTTATTTTTTCGTAAACAAAAATATTTATTTTAGTCTTTAAAAGACCAGGCACTTCAAACCACTCCGTTTTCTTTTTCAAAAATAAAAACATTCAGTTTTCTTGAAAGGTTGGTTACATTTGCCTTTCTGACCCTCCCACTTAAGGAACATTTTTAAGTGGCATTAAAATAAAGTCTTCTGAGAACCTCAAAGAAAACTTTTAATACGGTGTGCAAACTAAAAGATGCGAAACTTCTAATCCAAAATAAAATAACGAAACTTTATTTATCTCGGAAAGTTATACACAAAATTCCGTGCTTTTGTTATTATATTGTAAGAAATTAAAGAAGACGACTCGACGCTATACAGATATTTATTTACATGGGGACATCGCAAATACACAGAACAACGTCTTTCTTGAGTAAAGCCTGTTAATAAGCTCGACTCAAGCGAAACTGCGTTATTTTCTTCCTAATGTAAACATCCTTTCTAGTATAGTTTCTATCAGTGCACACCGTCTGTCTTAGCTTCGATGGTGGTGTGCATGGCAGGGCTGTAACAATATGTTCCATTCCATATAGCCTCCTCTTTTAAAAGATAAAGTCTTTACATGTTTTTTTTTGTATTTCTGTTTCGAATCGTGTATTGTAGTTCAATTATTATTCTGTTAGTTATTGTTTTCTTCATCTCTTCTTAAGGTGTTTTTTCAACTGATAAATGTAATTATAGAAGATAGTACTAAAAGGATTCTATTCAAGTTCATGTAATAGATTATGTTCTGTATCTTTGGATTTATATCGCAATCTCGACACGTTTTTTTTTCTTGTAGATGTATGTAAATAAACATCGTTTTAGTAATAAGGAGTTTTGTTCTGATGATGTTTGACACTTTGGAGAGTATGCAAGTAGTACCAGTCCATTGACAAGCCCCCGTTTTAAAAAGGAAGTATTATGTGGCAAGATCATTGACCATCAGCATTTAGTTTTTCCCAACTAATGTCATGTACCTTTTACAGCTTTCTTGAAACCCAGGCGCCCAAAGAAAGCCTAAAACAATACCACTCTTATCCAGATTTGACCCTCAAAATTAAAGCTTTTTACAATTTTCCATTGCAATACCCGCTTTTTTTTTTATTTTTTCGTAAACAAAAATATTTATTTTAGTCTTTAAAAGACCAGGCACTTCAAACCACTCCGTTTTCTTTTTCAAAAATAAAAGCATTCAGTTTTCTTGAAAGGTTGGTTACATTTGCCTTTCTTACCCTCCCACTTAAGGAACATTTTTAAGTGGCATTAAAATAAAGTCTTCTGAGAACCTCAAAGAAAACTTTTAATACGGTGTGCAAACTAAAAGATGCGAAACTTCTAATCCAAAATAAAATAACGAAACTTTATTTATCTCGGCAAGTTATACACAAAATTCCGTGCTTTTGTTATTATATTGTAAGAAATTAAAGAAGACGACTCGACGCTATACAGATATTTATTTACATGGGGACATCGCAAATACACAGAACAACGTCTTTCTTGAGTAAAGCCTGTTAATAAGCTCGACTCAAGCGGAACTGCGTTATCTTCTCCCTAATGTAAACATCCTTTCTAGTATAGTCTCTATCAGTGCACACCGTCTGTCTTAGCTTGGATAGTGGTGTGCATGGCAGGGCTGTAACAATATGTTCTATTCCTTATAGCCTCCTCTTTTAAAAGATAAAGTCTTAAAAGGATTTTTTTGTATTTCTGTTTCGAATCGTGTATTGTAGTTCAATTATTACCTCTGCATTCTGTTAGTTATTGTTTTCTTCATCTCTTCTTAAGGTGTTTTTTTAACTGATAAATGTAATTATAGAAGATAGTACTAAAAGGATTCTATTCAAGTTCATGTAATAGATTATGTTCTGTATCTTTGGATTTATCTTGCAATCTCGATACGTTTTTTTTTTCTTGTAGATGTATGTAAATAAACATCGTTTTAGTAATAAGGAGTTTTGTTCTGATGATGTTTGACACGTTGGAGAGTATGCAAGTAGTACCAGTCCATTGACAAGCCCCCGTTTTAAAAAGGAAGTATTATGTGGCAAGATCATTGACCATCAGCATTTAGTTTTTCCCAACTAATGTCATGTACCCTTTACAGCTTTCTTAAAACCCAGGCGCCCAAAGAAAGCCTAAAACAATACCACTCTTATCCAGATTTGACCCTCAAAATTAAAGCTTTTTACAATTTTCTATTGCAATACCCGCTTTTTTTTTTATTTTTTGGTAAACAAAAATATTTATTTTAGTCTTTAAAAGACCAGGCACTTCAAACCACTCCGTTTTCTTTTTCAAAAAAAGCAATCAGTTTTCTTGAAAGGTTGGTTACATTTGCCTTTCTGACCCTCCCACTTAAGGAACATTTTTAAGTGGCATTAAAATAAAGTCTTCTGAGAACCTCAAAGAAAACTTTTAATACGGTGTGCAAACTAAAAGATGCGAAACTTCTAATCCAAAATAAAATAATGAAACTTTATTTATCTCGGAAAGTTATACACAAAATTCCGTGCTTTTGTTATTATATTGTAAGAAATTAAGGAAGAAGACTCGACGCTATACAGATATTTATTTACATGGGGACATCGCAAATACACAGAACAACGTCTTTCTTGAGTAAAGCCTGTTAATAAGCTCGACTCAAGCGGAACTGCGTTATCTTCTCCCTAATGTAAACATCCTTTCTAGTATAGTCTCTATCAGTGCACACCGTCTGTCTTAGCTTGGATAGTGGTGTGCATGGCAGGGCTGTAACAATATGTTCTATTCCTTATAGCCTCCTCTTTTAAAAGATAAAGTCTTAAAAGGATTTTTTTGTATTTCTGTTTCGAATCGTGTATTGTAGTTCAATTATTACCTCTGCATTCTGTTAGTTATTGTTTTCTTCATCTCTTCTTAAGGTGTTTTTTTAACTGATAAATGTAATTATAGAAGATAGTACTAAAAGGATTCTATTCAAGTTCATGTAATAGATTATGTTCTGTATCTTTGGATTTATCTTGCAATCTCGATACGTTTTTTTTTTCTTGTAGATGTATGTAAATAAACATCGTTTTAGTAATAAGGAGTTTTGTTCTGATGATGTTTGACACGTTGGAGAGTATGCAAGTAGTACCAGTCCATTGACAAGCCCCCGTTTTAAAAAGGAAGTATTATGTGGCAAGATCATTGACCATCAGCATTTAGTTTTTCCCAACTAATGTCATGTACCCTTTACAGCTTTCTTGAAACCCAGGCGCCCAAAGAAAGCCTAAAACAATACCACTCTTATCCAGATTTGACCCTCAAAATTAAAGCTTTTTACAATTTTCTATTGCAATACCCGCTTTTTTTTTTATTTTTTGGTAAACAAAAATATTTATTTTAGTCTTTAAAAGACCAGGCACTTCAAACCACTCCGTTTTCTTTTTCAAAAAAAGCAATCAGTTTTCTTGAAAGGTTGGTTACATTTGCCTTTCTGACCCTCCCACTTAAGGAACATTTTTAAGTGGCATTAAAATAAAGTCTTCTGAGAACCTCAAAGAAAACTTTTAATACGGTGTGCAAACTAAAAGATGCGAAACTTCTAATCCAAAATAAAATAATGAAACTTTATTTATCTCGGAAAGTTATACACAAAATTCCGTGCTTTTGTTATTATATTGTAAGAAATTAAGGAAGAAGACTCGACGCTATACAGATATTTATTTACATGGGGACATCGCAAATACACAGAACAACGTCTTTCTTGAGTAAAGCCTGTTAATAAGCTCGACTCAAGCGGAACTGCGTTATCTTCTCCCTAATGTAAACATCCTTTCTAGTATAGTCTCTATCAGTGCACACCGTCTGTCTTAGCTTGGATAGTGGTGTGCATGGCAGGGCTGTAACAATATGTTCTATTCCTTATAGCCTCCTCTTTTAAAAGATAAAGTCTTAAAAGGATTTTTTTGTATTTCTGTTTCGAATCGTGTATTGTAGTTCAATTATTACCTCTGCATTCTGTTAGTTATTGTTTTCTTCATCTCTTCTTAAGGTGTTTTTTTAACTGATAAATGTAATTATAGAAGATAGTACTAAAAGGATTCTATTCAAGTTCATGTAATAGATTATGTTCTGTATCTTTGGATTTATCTTGCAATCTCGATACGTTTTTTTTTTCTTGTAGATGTATGTAAATGAACATCGTTTTAGTAATAAGGAGTTTTGTTCTGATGATGTTTGACACGTTGGAGAGTATGCAAGTAGTACCAGTCCATTGACAAGCCCCCGTTTTAAAAAGAAAGTATTATGTGGCAAGATCATTGACCATCAGCATTTAATTTTTCCCAACTGTCATAGACCCTTTACAGATTTCTTGAAACCCACGCGCCCAAAGAAAGCCTAAAACAATACCATTCTTATCCAGATTTTACCCTCATAATTAAAGCTTTTTACAATTTTCCATTGCAATACCCGCTTTTTTTTTTTATTTTTTGGTAAACAAAAATATTTATTTTAGTCTTTAAAAGACCAGGCACTTCAAACCACTCCGTTTTCTTTTTCAAAAAAAGCAATCAGTTTTCTTGAAAGGTTGGTTACATTTGCCTTTCTGACCCTCCCACTTAAGGAACATTTTTAAGTGGCATAAAAATAAAGTCTTCTGAGAACCTCAAAGAAAACTTTTAATACGGTGTGCAAACTAAAAGATGCGAAACTTCTAATCAAAAAAAAAAATAACAAAACTTTATTTATCTCGGCAAGTTATACACAAAATTCCGTGCTTTTGTTATTATATTGTAAGAAATTAAGGAAGACGACTCGACGCTATACAGATATTTATTTACATGGGGACATCGCAAATACACAGAACAACGTCTTTCTTGAGTAAAGCCTGTTAATAAGCTCGACTCAAGCGGAACTGCGTTATCTTCTCCCTAATGTAAACATCCTTTCTAGTATAGTCTCTATTAGTGCACACCGTCTGTCTTAGCTTGGATAGTGGTGTGCATGGCAGGGCTGTAACAATATGTTCCATTCCTTATAGCCTCCGCTTTTAAAAGATAAAAGTCTTAAAATGATTTTTTTGTATTTCTGTTGCGAATCGTGTATTGTAGTTCAATTATTACCTCTGCATTCTGTTAGTTATTGTTTTCTTCATCTCTTCTTAATGTGTTTTTTCAACTAATAAATGTAATTATAGAAGATAGACCTAAAAGGATTCTATTCAAGTTCATGTAATAGATTATGTTCTGTATCTTTGGATTTATCTTGCAATCTCGATACGTTTTTTTTTCTTGTAGATGTATGTAAATAAACATCGTTTTAGTAATAAGGAGTTTTGTTCTGATGATGTTTGACACGTTGGAGAGTGAGCAAGTAGTACCAGTCCATTGACAAGCCCCCGTTTTAAAAAGGAAGTATTATGTGGCAAGATCATTGACCATCAGCATTTAGATTTTCCCAACTAATGTCATGTACCCTTTACAGCTTTCTTGAAACCCAGGCGCCCAAAGAAAGCCTAAAACAATACCACTCTTATCCAGATTTTACCCTCAAAATTAAAGCTTTTTACAATTTGCCTTTGCATTACCCGTTTTTTTTTAAATTTTTTGGTAAACAAAAATATTTATTTTAGTCTTTAAAAGACCAGGCGCTTCAAACCACTCCTTTTTCTTTTTTTAAAAAAGCAATCAATTTTCTTGAAAGGTTGGTTACATTTGCCTTTCTGACCCTCCCACTTAAGGAACATTTTTAAGTGGCATTAAAATAAAGTCTTCTGAGAACCTCAAAGAAAACTTTTAATACGGTGTGCAAACTAAAAGATGCGAAACTTCTAATCGAAAATAAAATAATGAAACTTTATTTATCTCGGCAAGTTATACACAAATTTCCGTGCTTTTGTTATTATATTGTAAGAAATTAAGGAAGAAGACTCGACGCTATACAGATATTTATTTACATGGGGACATCGCAAATACACAGAACAACGTCTTTCTTGAGTAAAGCCTGTTAATAAGCTCGACTCAAGCGAAACTGCGTTATCTTCTCCCTAATGTGAACATCCTTTCTAGTATAGTCTCTATCAGTGCACACCGTCTGTCTTAGCTTGGATAGTGGTGTGCATGGCAGGGCTGTAACAATATGTTCTATTCCTTATAGCCTCCTCTTTGAAAAGATAAAAGTCTTAAAATGATTTTTTTGTATTTCTGTTTCGAATCGTGTAATGTAGTTCAATTATTACCTCTGCATTCTGTTAGTTATTGTTTTCTTCATCTCTTCTTAATGTGTTTTTTCAACTGATAAATGTAATTATAGAAGATAGACCTAAAAGGATTCTATTCAAGTTCATGTAATAGATTATGTTCTGTATCTTTGGATTTATCTTGCAATCTCGATACGTTTTTTTTTCTTGTAGATGTATGTAAATAAACATCGTTTTAGTAATAAGGAGTTTTGTTCTGATGATGTTTGACACGTTGGAGAGTATGCAAGTAGTACCAGTCCATTGACAAGCCCCCGTTTTAAAAAGGAAGTATTATGTGGCAAGATCATTGACCATCAGCATTTAGTTTTTCCCAACTAATGTCATGTACCCTTTACAGCTTTCTTGAAACCCAGGCGCCCAAAGAAAGCCTAAAACAATACCACTCTTATCCAGATTTAACCCTCAATATTAAAGCTTTTTACAATTTGCCATTGCAATAGCTGCTTTTTTTAAAAAATTTTTGGTAAACAAAAATATTTATTTTAGTCTTTAAAAGACCAGGCGCTTCAAACCACTCCTTTTTCTTTTTTTAAAAAAGCAATCAATTTTCTTGAAAGGTTGGTTACATTTGCCTTTCTGACCCTCCCACTTAAGGAACATTTTTAAGTGGCATTAAAATAAAGTCTTCTGAGAACCTCAAAGAAAACTTTTAATACGGTGTGCAAACTAAAAGATGCGAAACTTCTAATCGAAAATAAAATAATGAAACTTTATTTATCTCGGCAAGTTATACACAAATATCCGTGCTTTTGTTATTATATTGTAAGAAATTAAGGAAGAAGACTCGACGCTATACAGATATTTATTTACATGGGGACATCGCAAATACACAGAACAACGTCTTTCTTGAGTAAAGCCTGTTAATAAGCTCGACTCAAGCGAAACTGCGTTATCTTCTCCCTAATGTGAACATCCTTTCTAGTATAGTCTCTATCAGTGCACACCGTCTGTCTTAGCTTGGATAGTGGTGTGCATGGCAGGGCTGTAACAATATGTTCTATTCCTTATAGCCTCCTCTTTGAAAAGTTAAAAGTCTTAAAATGATTTTTTTGTATTTCTGTTGCGAATCGTGTATTGTAGTTCAATTATTACCTCTGCATTCTGTTAGTTATTGTTTTCTTCATCTCTTCTTAATGTGTTTTTTCAACTGATAAATGTAATTATAGAAGATAGACCTAAAAGGATTCTATTCAAGTTCATGTAATAGATTATGTTCTGTATCTTTGGATTTATCTTGCAATCTCGATACGTTTTTTTTTCTTGTAGATGTATGTAAATAAACATCGTTTTAGTAATAAGGAGTTTTGTTCTGATGATGTTTGACACGTTGGAGAGTATGCAAGTAGTACCAGTCCATTGACAAGCCCCCGTTTTAAAAAGGAAGTATTATGTGGCAAGATCATTGACCATCAGCATTTAGTTTTTCCCAACTAATGTCATGTACCCTTTACAGCTTTCTTGAAACCCAGGCGCCCAAAGAAAGCCTAAAACAATACCACTCTTATCCAGATTTAACCCTCAATATTAAAGCTTTTTACAATTTGCCATTGCAATAGCTGCTTTTTTTTTAAAATTTTTGGTAAACAAAAATATTTATTTTAGTCTTTAAAAGACCAGGCGCTTCAAACCACTCCTTTTTCTTTTTTTAAAAAAGCAATCAATTTTCTTGAAAGGTTGGTTACATTTGCCTTTCTGACCCTCCCACTTAAGGAACATTTTTAAGTGGCATTAAAATAAAGTCTTCTGAGAACCTCAAAGAAAACTTTTAATACGGTGTGCAAACTAAAAGATGCGAAACTTCTAATCGAAAATAAAATAATGAAACTTTATTTATCTCGGCAAGTTATACACAAATTTCCGTGCTTTTGTTATTATATTGTAAGAAATTAAGGAAGAAGACTCGACGCTATACAGATATTTATTTACATGGGGACATCGCAAATACACAGAACAACGTCTTTCTTGAGTAAAGCCTGTTAATAAGCTCGACTCAAGCGAAACTGCGTTATCTTCTCCCTAATGTGAACATCCTTTCTAGTATAGTCTCTATCAGTGCACACCGTCTGTCTTAGCTTGGATAGTGGTGTGCATGGCAGGGCTGTAACAATATGTTCTATTCCTTATAGCCTCCTCTTTGAAAAGTTAAAAGTCTTAAAATGATTTTTTTGTATTTCTGTTGCGAATCGTGTATTGTAGTTCAATTATTACCTCTGCATTCTGTTAGTTATTGTTTTCTTCATCTCTTCTTAATGTGTTTTTTCAACTAATAAATGTAATTATAGAAGATAGACCTAAAAGGATTCTATTCAAGTTCATGTAATAGATTATGTTCTGTATCTTTGGATTTATCTTGCAATCTCGATACGTTTTTTTTTCTTGTAGATGTATGTAAATAAACATCGTTTTAGTAATAAGGAGTTTTGTTCTGATGATGTTTGACACGTTGGAGAGTATGCAAGTAGTACCAGTCCATTGACAAGCCCCCGTTTTAAAAAGGAAGTATTATGTGGCAAGATCATTGACCATCAGCATTTAGTTTTTCCCAACTAATGTCATGTACCCTTTACAGCTTTCTTGAAACCCAGGCGCCCAAAGAAAGCCTAAAACAATACCACTCTTATCCAGATTTAACCCTCAATATTAAAGCTTTTTACAAATTGCCATTGCAATAGCTGCTTTTTTTAAAAAATTTTTGGTAAACAAAAATATTTATTTTAGTCTTTAAAAGACCAGGCGCTTCAAACCACTCCTTTTTCTTTTTTTAAAAAAGCAATCAATTTTCTTGAAAGGTTGGTTACATTTGCCTTTCTGACCCTCCCACTTAAGGAACATTTTTAAGTGGCATTAAAATAAAGTCTTCTGAGAACCTCAAAGAAAACTTTTAATACGGTGTGCAAACTAAAAGATGCGAAACTTCTAATCGAAAATAAAATAATGAAACTTTATTTATCTCGGCAAGTTATACACAAATTTCCGTGCTTTTGTTATTATATTGTAAGAAATTAAGGAACAAGACTCGACGCTATACAGATATTTATTTACATGGGGACATCGCAAATACACAGAACAACGTCTTTCTTGAGTAAAGCCTGTTAATAAGCTCGACTCAAGCGAAACTGCGTTATCTTCTCCCTAATGTGAACATCCTTTCTAGTATAGTCTCTATCAGTGCACACCGTCTGTCTTAGCTTGGATAGTGGTGTGCATGGCAGGGCTGTAACAATATGTTCTATTCCTTATAGCCTCCTCTTTGAAAAGTTAAAAGTCTTAAAATGATTTTTTTGTATTTCTGTTGCGAATCGTGTATTGTAGTTCAATTATTACCTCTGCATTCTGTTACTTATTGTTTTCTTCATCTCTTCTTAATGTGTTTTTTCAACTGATAAATGTAATTATAGAAGATAGACCTAAAAGGATTCTATTCAAGTTCATGTAATAGATTATGTTCTGTATCTTTGGATTTATCTTGCAATCTCGATACGTTTTTTTTTCTTGTAGATGTATGTAAATAAACATCGTTTTAGTAATAAGGAGTTTTGTTCTGATGATGTTTGACACGTTGGAGAGTATGCAAGTAGTACCAGTCCATTGACAAGCCCCCGTTTTAAAAAGGAAGTATTATGTGGCAAGATCATTGACCATCAGCATTTAAGTTTTCCCAACTGTCATGTACCCTTTACAGATTTCTTGAAACCCAGGCGCCCAAAGAAAGCCTAAAACAATACCATTCTTATCCAGATTTTACCCTCATAATTAAAGCTTTTTACAATTTGCCATTGCAATACCCGCTTTTTTTTTTATTTTTTGGTAAACAAAAATATTTATTTTAGTCTTTAAAAGACCAGGCACTTCAAACCACTCAGTTTTCTTTTTCAAAAAAAGCAATCAGTTTTCTTGAAAGCTTGGTTACATTTGCCTTTCTGACCCTCCCACTTAAGGAACATTTTTAAGTGGCATTAAAATAAAGTCTTCTGAGAACCTCAAAGAAAACTTTTAATACGGTGTGCAAACTAAAAGATGCGAATTTTCTAATCAAAAATAAAATAACAAAACTTTATTTATCTCGGCAAGTTATACACAAAATTCCGTGCTTTTGTTATTATATTGTAAGAAATTAAGGAAGACGCTATACAGATATTTATTTACATGGGGACTTCGCAAATACACAGAACAACGTCTTTCTTGAGTAAAGCCTGTTAATAAGCTCGACTCAAGCGGAACTGCGTTATCTTCTCCCAAATGTAAACATCCTTTCTAGTATAGTCTCTATCAGTGCACACCGTCTGTCTTAGCTTGGATAGTGGTGTGCATGGCAGGGCTGTAACAATATGTTCCATTCCTTATAGCCTCCTCTTTTAAAAGATAAAGTCTTAAAAGGATTTTTTTGTATTTCTGTTTCGAATCGTGTATTGTAGTTCAATTATTACCTCTGCATTCTGTTAGTTATTGTTTTCTTCATCTCTTCTTAAGGTGTTTTTTCAATTGATAAATGTAATTATAGAAGATAGTACTAAAAGGATTCTATTTAGATTCATGTAATAGATTATGTTCTGTATCTTTGGATTTATCTTGCAATCTCGATACGTTTTTTTTTCTTGTAGATGTATGTAAATAAACATCGTTTTAGTAATAAGGAGTTTTGTTCTGTTGATGTTTGACACGTTGGAGAGTATGCAAGTAGTACCAGTCCATTGACAAGCCCCCGTTTTAAAAAGGAAGTATTATGTGGCAAGATCATTGACCATCAGCATTTAATTTTTTTTCCAACTGTCATGTACCCTTTACAGATTTCTTGAAACCCAGGCGCCCAAAGAAAGCCTAAAACAATACCATTCTTATCCAGATTTTACCCTCATAATTAAAGCTTTTTACAATTTGCCATTGCAATACCCGCTTTTTTTTTTTATTTTTTGGTAAACAAAAATATTTATTTTAGTCTTTAAAAGACCAGGCACTTCAAACCACTCCGTTTTCTTTTTCAAAAAAAGCAATCAATTTTCTTGAAAGGTTGGTTACATTTGCCTTTCTGACCCTCCCACTTAAGGAACATTTTTAAGTGGCATTAAAATTAGGTCTTCTGAGAACCTCAAAGAAAACTTTTAATACGGTGTGCAAACTAAAAGATGCGAAACTTCTAATCGAAAATGAGAAATGTAATTATAGAAGATAGTACTGTTACGTATCTAGGCATTGTTACCTAGATACTATTTTTTTTTTCTCTTGACCTGTAGGTTGTCTGCCCCTTGTGTAATAAGTTTTTTTTTTATTTTATTTTTCACGGTGAGTCAAGCCACACAGACAGTGACCGGTCCTTGACCTATGTGTGTACCTCTGGTTGAAAGGAGGGTGGTTTTTTTTTTCTTTTCTTCTGTCTCTTTGAAGAGCGTTCTAGATCTGGGTGTTGATGACTTTCTGTTCTAGAAATTACTAGATATCGACGCGCGGTAGATTATATAAAGACCGCTCGCGTAACGTTGACGGACAGACATACGGAGACAGCCGTGAGACAGAATAGCGGAGACATTGCGTGACCCGTGCGTGGTATACCAATTGATCGTGTAAGTTAAGATTTTTTTTTTCAAGGCCTTGCTTGTATTTGTAATTATATTTTCAAACTCTTGTATTGTAATATTTTTACATGCCTATTTTGTAAAAGGGTTTTGGTCAACCCTTCCATTTTGTATTGAGTTATATTATGATTAAACATTAAGTTGATATTTTACCTTCCGATTTCTTGTGTCATTTTTTTTTTGTTATTCATTGTAAGTCTCTGATTAAATTCAGACTTAAGATAAGTGACACAACTACCTTTTTCAATTGTCACGTTCCCCTAGGCAAGCCATTTAAAAGTAGAATTCAATTTGTAATACGTGACAAAAGAAGTTTGAGGGCTTTCGTCCCGGATATTTTTCTGAACCTATTTTCGTCTTACTTGAGTAATTTTGTAAAGGCGAAGTTGACTTTAACAAAAAAAGTTTTGTGTCAAAGAGTCGGAAGTAAAGTATCAATAGTATTGACCAAACTCTCTTAAGGTTTTTTTGTTGTACTGATTTTGTACTGTATATTTACATTGTATACATTTTTTTGCTTGTAATAGTTGTTAGTTAGTCATGGATATTTAGGTTTTTCTTGCAAATCCCTCTGTGAAAGAGCTTGATGCTTTTACTAGGAAGGAACTGGTCCTTATTTCTAAACATTTAGGGTTAAAAATAAAATCAAATGCCCTTAAACAAGAAATTAGAGATAACATTGTAATCCATTATGTAGACGAGGAAGTGTTTTCTGAAGACCTTTTAGAAACCCTTAGACCCGATGAGGGTAAATCAGATTTAGAACTTCAGATAAAATTAAAACAAATGGAAATAGAAGCCCAGTTAGCTTTAAAAGATAAGGAAATTAAACAACAGGCCGCACAAAAAGAATTAGAGCTTGCAGCGGCTAGAGAGCAGAGAGAGCAGAAAGAAATAGAAATGAAATTACAAATAGAGTTAAAAAAATTAGAGTTAGCTGCTAATGTAAGACCAGATTCTTCCCCTGCCAGTCATACTGTTGAAGCAATAAAATTTTTGAAAATAATTCCACGCTTTAATGAAGCCACAATTGACAATTATTTTCCACAATTTGAACTTGCTGTGAAAAATTTTAATGTACCTGAAACTTTGTGGCCCACTTTGCTGCTAACAGTTTTGACTGGTAGAGCTGCAGAAGTATTTTGTTCTTTGACCATTGAACAACAAAAAGATTATAATGTTGTTAAGGCCTTAATTCTTAAGGCATATGAACTTGTTCCGGAAGCTTACCGAAAGCAGTTCAGGGATTGTCGCAAATCGGATGGCCAAACCCATGTAGAATTCCTGCGGGAAAAGGAGCGACGCTTTGAGAAATGGCTCACTTCCAGGGAAATCGGCACCGACTTTGCAAAATTCAAGAACCTAATGCTGATGGAAGAGTTCAAGAGTTGTGTGCGGCTGGACGTCCGTACGCATATAGCTGATCGTGGCGAGGAAGATGTGCACAAGGCTGCAGTGTTGGCAGACGATTATATAATATCACATCAATTTGCCAAGTATACGACGGATGTCAAGCCAAAACAAGTCAAACAGCCTGAGTCCACTGCTAGCAACTCCATCAAGAACAGCAGTACAAACGACAGAAAACCTACTACAAGTAAAGCTACTTGTTCCTACTGCAAACGAGAAGGCCATAAAATTGACGATTGCTGGAAATTGAGGAAGAGAAACGAAAAAGCTCCTTCAAAAGTCAGCGCTTGCACAGTACAGTGGTCGGCGAGGTTTACTCCCTCATCATCAAGTCATATCAAGAATACCTCGACACCACCTGTTTCAAATGTATTGACTGAACAAGACTCTCCGAAAATGTCTCCACGATGTTCCAATGACTCAAACAAGAGTTTTTCAAATACATCAAGCCGATGTTCCAATGACTCAAACAAGAGTTTTTCAAATTCATCTTTACGATGTTCCAATGACTCAATCAAGAGTTTTTCAAATACATCAAGCCGATGTTCCAATGACTCTATCCAGAGTTCCCATAATACATCACCCCGATGTTCCAATGACTCTATCCAGAGTTCCCATAATACATCACCCCGATGTTCCAATGACTCTATCCAGAGTTCCCATAAGACATCACCCCGATGTTCTAATGACTCCATCAAGAGTTCTCCAAATACATCCAAAAGATGTTCTACTGACTCAAGAAAGAGTTTCTCCACTGCGTCTCCTAGAGATGTCAATGACTCCAGCGAGAGTTCGACCCAAGTCCAGTCTGCATCAACCAAAATTGATGTTTCCTTAGAGGATTTTAAGCCTTTCATTTCGGAAGGATTCGTATCACTACCCGGTGATTCTACAAGTCTACGACCTATCACCATTTTGAGAGACACAGGTGCCTCACAATCGCTACTTTTAGAGGGTATCTTGCCCTTGTCAAAATCATCATCGACTGGGAAGAGCATCCTGTTACGAGGCGTAGAGCTTGGATGTATAGATGTGCCTCTACATCTAATCGACATAAAGTCAAATCTCATTACTGGACATTACCATTGGAAGGCATCTCGTTGCTGTTAGGCAATGACTTAGCAGGTGGAAAGGTGATAGCCGAACCCATCGTCACTCAAAAACCCGACTTATCTGCCACACCCGAGGAAGACCTAGAGTTATATCCAGCGTGTGCAGTAACAAGGGCAATGAGGTTGAAAGCATCTCAAGAAGAGAACGTCATCAAGGCCAACAGTAACCACGATGATGTGGACTTGAGCACCACATTCTTTGCTTCTCTTGAAGAAGAACCAACGCCAAATTCTGAAAAGCCGGCATCAACTCGAAAACAGTTGATTGAGGACCAAAAGAAGGATCCAGAGCTCGCCAAACTCCGAGAAACCGCAATGACATCACAAGAGGCAGAGCTAGCATCAACGTGCTACTACATCCAAGATGATATGCTCTTCAGGAAATGGAAACCTCCAGACGCATCCAACGAAGAAGAATGGAGAATATGCCATCAAATCGTGTTACCAGAAAGATACCGAGCGTACATCATGAATCTGGCTCATGACACACCAATGTCAGGTCATCTCGGCATCCACAAGACATACCACAAGATTATGTCACACTTCTTCTGGCCACGTTTGAAGAAAGATGTCATCCAGTACTGCCGATCCTGTCATGCCTGTCAGATGGTTGGCAAGCCAAATCAAAAGATCCCTGTTGCTCCTCTGAAGCCGATTCCAGCCTTTGAAGAACCTTTCAGCAGAGTACTTATTGACTGTGTTGGTCCTCTCCCAAGGACAAAAGCTGGCAACCAATACCTGTTGACCATTATGTGTGCTTCAACTCGTTTTCCTGAGGCTATTCCTCTAAGGAACATAAAAGCATCGAACATTGTAAAGGCCTTAATCAAGTTCTTTACTCTATTTGGTCTACCAAAGTCCATCCAATCGGACCAAGGAACGAATTTCACGGCCAATCTTTTCAAGCAAGTCATGACTCAGTTGGGCATCAAACACTGCATGTCGAGTGCGTATCATGCCGAGTCGCAAGGCGCTCTTGAGCGATTCCATCAGACTCTCAAGAACATGATCCGAACCTATTGCTTTGAGCACGAAAAAGACTGGGACGAAGGAATCCACATGCTGCTGTTTGCAACCCGTGAATCCGTCCAGGAATCGTTGGGATTCAGCCCTTTTGACTTAGTCTTTGGCCATTCGGTGCGCGGTCCCTTGAAATGTATAAAAGAGACTTTGTTGTCACCAACAGCCACTGAAGGACTTTTAGAATATGTAATTAAGTTTAAAACTAGACTTTATGATGCTTGTGTTCTGGCCAAAAATAATTTACAAAACACCCAATCCAGCATGAAACGCTGGTATGATAGAAAGGCCCGTGTTAGAGAATTTTCTCCCGGGGATAAGGTGCTTGTATTTTTGCCCATACCAGGTCAACCCTTGCAAGCCAGATATTTTGGTCCCTATGAAATTGAGACCAAAATTAGTGACCTCAATTACACAATCAAAACCCCTGACCGTAGGAAAAAGACTCAGCTATGTCATATAAACATGCTGAAGCCTTATGTATCTCGGCCAGATCACTCAGAGAAGAGTAATTGTGTTTTAAATACAGTCAAAAGTTGTTCAAATAGCCATGTTTCTCCTATTGATGATGATATTGTAAAGGAGAAATTTGGACAATACAAAATACCTAATTCTTTTGTATTACAGAATTTGGATGTAAAACTGTCTCATCTGTCTTCGACAGAAAGGCCAGTTATCATGAAACTCATTAATGAATTTAATGACATTCTTTCTGATGTACCAAAACAGACTAATGTTATAATGCATGATGTAGATGTTGGCGAGGCTACTCCAGTCAAGCAGCATCCTTACAGGGTCAACCCTGAAAAACTTGCCATACTTAGGTCAGAAATCAAGTATATGCTTGAAAATGACCTCATTGAACCAAGTTCCAGTAGCTGGAGCTCCCCATGTGTCTTGATACCTAAACAGGACAAGACTTATCGTTTTTGTACAGACTACCGTAAGGTAAATGCTGTAACAAAGACCGATTCGTTTCCTATCCCTAGGATAGACGATCTCATAGATCGTATTGGTGACGCTAAGTACATCACCAAAATAGACCTACTTTCAGGTTATTGGCAGGTTCCCCTGACTGATAGGGCAAAGGAAATCTCCGCCTTTGTCACCCCTGATGGTCTGTACCAATACAAAGTGATGCCATTTGGCATGAAGAATGCTCCTGCCACTTTCCAGAGAATGATAAATGCTCTGCTTGCTGACATGGAGAATTGCCACGCATACATAGACGATGTAGTAATTTTTAGCCAAGATTTTTCTAGCCATTGTAAACAACTGCATTGTCTTTTTACTAAACTTTTACATGCAAAAATTACTGTAAACCTGAGTAAGAGTGATTTTTGCCAGGCTTCCATCCAATACTTAGGCCATATTGTAGGACAAGGCCAGGTGAAACCTGTAATGGCCAAAGTAGAAGCTATCCAAGCTTTCCCTATTCCTGCTGATCGGAAACAACTCCGAAGATTTTTGGGAATGTCTGGATATTATAGAAAATTTTGCGAAAATTTTTCTGTCATTGCCAGTCCTTTAACAAACCTCCTGAGAAAGAACGTCCGATTTACTTGGACGGATGAATGTCAGAAAGCCTTTAACCAAATTAAGCAGATATTATCTAGCTCCCCCATTTTGATGGCTCCTGATTTCGGAAAACCTTTTAGGTTAGCTATTGACGCCAGTGACACAGGTGTTGGGTCAGTCCTTTACCAAGAAGATAATTTCCAAGTAGAGCATCCTATTTGTTTCTTTTCCAAGAAATTTAATAGACATCAAAGAAATTATTCTACTGTGGAAAAAGAATGTCTTGGGTTGATTCTTTCTATACAACACTTTGATTTTTATATCAGTGGGTCCAGATGGCCACTGGTTGTATTTACTGACCACAATCCCCTTACATTTATCCACAAAATGTCTGGCAAGAATCAACGACTTCTCAGGTGGAGTTTATTTTTACAAGAGTACAACCTAGATCTTAAACACATAAAAGGCAGCGAAAATGTTATCGCCGATGCCTTATCTAGATTGTAAAAAGTATTTTGATGTATATTTTTTTATATATATCATGATAAATACATTCTGTAATGTAAATATCATTTTTGTAATTGTTCTAAAAAGATTTCCATTTCGTGGAAATGTAAACTTTTTATTTTTAGGAGGGAGGTGTTACGTATCTAGGCATTGTTACCTAGATACTATTTTTTTTTTCTCTTGACCTGTAGGTTGTCTGCCCCTTGTGTAATAAGTTTTTTTTTTATTTTATTTTTCACGGTGAGTCAAGCCACACAGACAGTGACCGGTCCTTGACCTATGTGTGTACCTCTGGTTGAAAGGAGGGTGGTTTTTTTTTTCTTTTCTTCTGTCTCTTTGAAGAGCGTTCTAGATCTGGGTGTTGATGACTTTCTGTTCTAGAAATTACTAGATATCGACGCGCGGTAGATTATATAAAGACCGCTCGCGTAACGTTGACGGACAGACATACGGAGACAGCCGTGAGACAGAATAGCGGAGACATTGCGTGACCCGTGCGTGGTATACCAATTGATCGTGTAAGTTAAGATTTTTTTTTTCAAGGCCTTGCTTGTATTTGTAATTATATTTTCAAACTCTTGTATTGTAATATTTTTACATGCCATTTTTGTAAAAGGGTTTTGGTAAACCCTTCCATTTTGTATTGAGTTATATTATGATTAAACATTAAGTTGATATTTTACCTTCCGATTTCTTGTGTCATTTTTTTTTTGTTATTCATTGTAAGTCTCTGATTAAATTCAGACTTAAGATAAGTGACACAACTACCTTTTTCTATTGTCACGTTCCCCTAGGCAAGCCATTTAAAAGTAGAATTCAATTTGTAATACGTGACAGTACTAAAAGGATTCTATTTAAGTTCATGTAATAGATTATGTTCTGTATCTTTGGATTTATCTTGCAATCTCAATACGTTTTTTTTTCTTGTAGATGTATGTAAATAAACATCGTTTTAGTAATAAGGAGCTTTGTTCTGATGATGTTTAACACGTTGAAGAGTATGCAAGTAGTACCAGTCCATTGACAAACCCCGTTTTAAAAAGGAAGTATTATGTGGCAAGATCATTGACTATCAGCATTTAGTTTTTCCCAACTAATGTCATGTACCCTTTACAGCTTTCTTGAAACCCAGGCGCCCAAAGAAAGCCTAAAACAAAACCACTCTTATCCAGATTTGACCCTCAAAATTAAAGCTTTTTACAATTTGCCATTGCAATACCCGCTTTTTTAAAATAATTTTTTGGTAAACAAAAATATTTATTTTAGTCTTTAAAAGACCACGCGCTTCAAACCACTCCGTTTTCTTTATTTAAAAAAAAAGCAATCATTTTTATTGAAAGGTTGGTTACATTTGCCTTTCTGACCCTCCCACTTAAGGAACATTTTTAAGTGGCATTAAAATAAAGTCTTCTTAGAACCTCAAAGAAAACTTTTAATACGGTGTGCAAACTAAAAGATGCGAAACTTCTAATCCAAAATAAAATAACGAAACTTTATTTATCTCGGCAAGTTATACACAAAATTCCGTGCTTTTGTTATTATATTGTAAGAAATTAAGGAAGACGACTCGACGCTATACAGATATTTATTTACATGGGGACATCGCAAATACACAGAACAACGTCTTTCTTGAGTAAAGCCTGTTAATAAGCTCGACTCAAGCGGAACTGCGTTATCTTCTTCCTAATGTAAACATCCTTTCTAGTATAGTCTCTATTAGTGCACACCGTCTGTCTTAGCTTGGATAGTGGTGTGCATGGCAGGGCTGTAACAATATGTTCCATTCCTTATAGCCTCCTCTTTTAAAAGATAAAGTCTTAAAAGGATTTATTTGTATTTCTGTTGCGAATCGTGTATTGTAGTTCAATTATTACCTCTGCATTCTGTTAGTTATTGTTTTCTTCATCTCTTCTTAAGGTGTTTTTTCAACTGATAAATGTAATTATAGAAGATAGTACTAAAAGGATTCTATTTAAGTTCATGTAATAGATTATGTTCTGTATCTTTGGATTTATCTTGCAATCTCGATACGTTTTTTTTTCTTGTAGATGTATGTAAATAAACATCAATTTAGTAATAAGGAGTTTTGTTCTGAAGATGTTGGAGAGTATGCAAGTAGTAACAGTCCATTGACAAGCCCCCGTTTTAAAAAGGAAGTATTATGTGGCAAGATCATTGACCATCAGCATTTAGTTTTTCCCAACTAATGTCATGTACCTTTTACAGCTTTCTTGAAACCCAGGCGCCCAAAGAAAGCCTAAAACAATACCACTCTTATCCAGATTTTACCCTCAAAATTAAAGCTTTTTACAATTTTCCATTGCAATACCCGCTTTTTTTTTTTTTTGCTAAACAAAAATATTTATTTTAGTCTTTAAAAGACCAGGCGCTTCAAACAACTCCGTTTTCTTTTTTTAAAAATAAAAGCATTCAGTTTTCTTGAAAGGTTGGTTACATTTGCCTTTCTGATTCTCCCACTTAAGGAACATTTTTAAGTGGCATTAAAATAAAGTCTTCTGAGAACCTCAAAGAAAACTTTTAATACGGTGTGCAAACTAAAAGATGCGAAACTTCTAATCCAAAATAAAATAACGAAACTTTATTTATCTCGGCAAGTTATACACAAAATTCCGTGCTTTTGTTATTATATTGTAAGAAATTAAGGAAGACGACTCGACGCTATACAGATATTTATTTACATGGGGACATCGCAAATACACAGAACAACGTCTTTCTTGAGTAAAGCCTGTTAATAAGCTCGACTCAAGCGGAACTGCGTTATCTTCTCCCTAATGTAAACATCCTTTCTAGTATAGTCTCTATCAGTGCACACCGTCAGTCTTAGCTTGGATTGTGGTGTGCATGGCAGGGCTGTAACAATATGTTCCATTCCTTATAGCCTCCTCTTTTAAAAGATAAAGTCTTAAAAGGATTTTTTTGTATTTCTGTTGCGAATCGTGTAGTGTAGTTCAATTATTACCTCTGCATTCTGTTAGTTATTGTTTTCTTCATCTCTTCTTAAGGTGTTTTTTCAACTGATAATGTAATTATAGAAGATAGTACTAAAAGGATTCTAATTAAGTTCATGTAATAGATTATGTTCTGTATCTTTGGATTTATCTTGCAATCTCGATACGTTTTTTTTTCTTGTAGATGTATGTAAATAAACATCGTTTTAGTAATAAGGAGTTTTGTTCTGATGATGTTTGACACGTTGGAGAGTATGCAAGTAGTACCAGTCCATTGACAAACCCCGTTTTAAAAAGGAAGTATTATGTGGCAAGATCATTGACTATCAGCATTTAGTTTTTCCCAACTAATGTCATGTACCCTTTACAGCTTTCTTGAAACCCAGGCGCCCAAAGAAAGCCTAAAACAATACCACTCTTATCCAGATTTGACCCTCAAAATTAAAGCTTTTTACGATTTGCCATTGCAATACCCACTTTTTTAAAATAATTTTTTGGTAAACAAAAATATTTATTTTAGTCTTTAAAAGACCACGCGCTTGAAACCACTCCGTTTTCTTTATTTAAAAAAAAAGCAATCAGTTTTCTTGAAAGGTTGGTTACATTTGCCTTTCTGACCCTCCCACTTAAGGAACATTTTTAAGTGGCATTAAAATAAAGTCTTCTGAGAACCTCAAAGAAAACTTTTAATACGGTGTGCAAACTAAAAGATGCGAAACTTCTAATCAAAAATAAAATAATGAAACTTTATTTATCTCGGCAAGTTATACACAAAATTCCGTGCTTTTGTTATTATATTGTAAGAAATTAAGGAAGACGACTCGACGCTATACAGATATTTATTTACATGGGGACATCGCAAATACACAGAACAACGTCTTTCTTGAGTAAAGCCTGTTAATAAGCTCGACTCAAGCGGAACTGCGTTATCTTCTCCCTAATGTAAACATCCTTTCTAGTATAGTCTCTATCAGTGCACACCGTCTGTCTTAGCTTGGATAGTGGTGTGCATGGCAGGGCTGTAACAATATGTTCCATTCCTTATAGCCTCCTCTTTTAAAAGATAAAGTCTTAAAAGGATTTATTTGTATTTCTGTTGCGAATCGTGTATTGTAGTTCAATTATTACCTCTGCATTCTGTTAGTTATTGTTTTCTTCATCTCTTCTTAAGGTGTTTTTTCAACTGATAAATGTAATTATAGAAGATAGTACTAAAAGGATTCTATTTAAGTTCATGTAATAGATTATGTTCTGTATCTTTGGATTTATCTTGCAATCTCGATACGTTTTTTTTTCTTGTAGATGTATGTAAATAAACATCAATTTAGTAATAAGGAGTTTTGTTCTGAAGATGTTGGAGAGTATGCAAGTAGTAACAGTCCATTGACAAGCCCCCGTTTTAAAAAGGAAGTATTATGTGGCAAGATCATTGACCATCAGCATTTAGTTTTTCCCAACTAATGTCATGTACCTTTTACAGCTTTCTTGAAACCCAGGCGCCCAAAGAAAGCCTAAAACAATACCACTCTTATCCAGATTTTACCCTCAAAATTAAAGCTTTTTACAATTTTCCATTGCAATACCCGCTTTTTTTTTTTTTTTGCTAAACAAAAATATTTATTTTAGTCTTTAAAAGACCAGGCGCTTCAAACAACTCCGTTTTCTTTTTTTAAAAATAAAAGCATTCAGTTTTCTTGAAAGGTTGGTTACATTTGCCTTTCTGATTCTCCCACTTAAGGAACATTTTTAAGTGGCATTAAAATAAAGTCTTCTGAGAACCTCAAAGAAAACTTTTAATACGGTGTGCAAACTAAAAGATGCGAAACTTCTAATCCAAAATAAAATAACGAAACTTTATTTATCTCGGCAAGTTATACACAAAATTCCGTGCTTTTGTTATTATATTGTAAGAAATTAAGGAAGACGACTCGACGCTATACAGATATTTATTTACATGGGGACATCGCAAATACACAGAACAACGTCTTTCTTGAGTAAAGCCTGTTAATAAGCTCGACTCAAGCGGAACTGCGTTATCTTCTCCCTAATGTAAACATCCTTTCTAGTATAGTCTCTATCAGTGCACACCGTCAGTCTTAGCTTGGATTGTGGTGTGCATGGCAGGGCTGTAACAATATGTTCCATTCCTTATAGCCTCCTCTTTTAAAAGATAAAGTCTTAAAAGGATTTTTTTGTATTTCTGTTGCGAATCGTGTAGTGTAGTTCAATTATTACCTCTGCATTCTGTTAGTTATTGTTTTCTTCATCTCTTCTTAAGGTGTTTTTTCAACTGATAATGTAATTATAGAAGATAGTACTAAAAGGATTCTAATTAAGTTCATGTAATAGATTATGTTCTGTATCTTTGGATTTATCTTGCAATCTCGATACGTTTTTTTTTCTTGTAGATGTATGTAAATAAACATCGTTTTAGTAATAAGGAGTTTTGTTCTGATGATGTTTGACACGTTGGAGAGTATGCAAGTAGTACCAGTCCATTGACAAACCCCGTTTTAAAAAGGAAGTATTATGTGGCAAGATCATTGACTATCAGCATTTAGTTTTTCCCAACTAATGTCATGTACCCTTTACAGCTTTCTTGAAACCCAGGCGCCCAAAGAAAGCCTAAAACAATACCACTCTTATCCAGATTTGACCCTCAAAATTAAAGCTTTTTACGATTTGCCATTGCAATACCCACTTTTTTAAAATAATTTTTTGGTAAACAAAAATATTTATTTTAGTCTTTAAAAGACCACGCGCTTGAAACCACTCCGTTTTCTTTATTTAAAAAAAAAGCAATCAGTTTTCTTGAAAGGTTGGTTACATTTGCCTTTCTGACCCTCCCACTTAAGGAACATTTTTAAGTGGCATTAAAATAAAGTCTTCTGAGAACCTCAAAGAAAACTTTTAATACGGTGTGCAAACTAAAAGATGCGAAACTTCTAATCAAAAATAAAATAATGAAACTTTATTTATCTCGGCAAGTTATACACAAAATTCCGTGCTTTTGTTATTATATTGTAAGAAATTAAGGAAGACGACTCGACGCTATACAGATATTTATTTACATGGGGACATCGCAAATACACAGAACAACGTCTTTCTTGAGTAAAGCCTGTTAATAAGCTCGACTCAAGCGGAACTGCGTTATCTTCTCCCTAATGTAAACATCCTTTCTAGTATAGTCTCTATCAGTGCACACCGTCTGTCTTAGCTTGGATAGTGGTGTGCATGGCAGGGCTGTAACAATATGTTCCATTCCTTATAGCCTCCTCTTTTAAAAGATAAAGTCTTAAAAGGATTTTTTTGTATTTCTGTTGCGAATCATGTATTGTAGTTCATTTTTTACCTCTGCATTCTGTTAGTTATTGTTTTCTTCATCTCTTCTTAAGGTGTTTTTTCAACTGATAAATGTAATTATAGAAGATAGTACTAAAAGGATTCTAATTAAGTTCATGTAATAGATTATGTTCTGTATCTTTGGATTTATCTTGCAATCTCGATACGTTTTTTTTTCTTGTAGATGTATGTAAATAAACATCGTTTTAGTAATAAGGAGTTTTGTTCTGATGATGTTTGACACGTTGGAGAGTATGCAAGTAGTACCAGTCCATTGACAAACCCCGTTTTAAAAAGGAAGTATTATGTGGCAAGATCATTGACTATCAGCATTTAGTTTTTCCCAACTAATGTCATGTACCCTTTACAGCTTTCTTGAAACCCAGGCGCCCAAAGAAAGCCTAAAACAATACCACTCTTATCCAGATTTGACCCTTAAAATTAAAGCTTTTTACAATTTTCCATTGCAATACCCGCTTTTTTTTTTTTATTTTTTCGTAAACAAAAATATTTATTTTAGTCTTTAAAAGACCAGGCGCTTCAAACCACTCCGTTTTCTTTTTTTAAAAATAAAAGCATTCAGTTTTCTTGAAAGGTTGGTTACATTTGCCTTTCTGACCCTCCCACTTAAGGAACATTTTTAAGTGGCATTAAAATAAAGTCTTCTGAGAACCTCAAAGAAAACTTTTAATACGGTGTGCAAACTAAAAGATGCGAAACTTCTAATCCAAAATAAAATAACGAAACTTTATTTATCTCGGCAAGTTATACACAAAATTCCGTGCTTTTGTTATTATATTGTAAAAAATTAAGGAAGACGACTCGACGCTATACAGATATTTATTTACATGGGGACATCGGAAATACACAGAACAACGTCTTTCTTGAGTAAAGCCTGTTAATAAGCTCGACTCAAGCGAAACTGCGTTATCTTCTCCCTAATGTGAACATCCTTTCTAGTATAGTTTCTATCAGTGCACACCGTCTGTCTTAGCTTGGATAGTGGTGTGCATGGCAGGGCTGTAACAATATGTTCCATTCCTTATAGCCTCCTCTTTTAAAAGATAAAGTCTTAAAAGGATTTTTTTGTATTTCTGTTGCGAATCGTGTATTGTAGTTCAATTATTACCTCTGCATTCTGTTAGTTATTGTTTTCTTCATCTCTTCTTAAGGTGTTTTTTCAACTGATAAATGTAATTATAGAAGATAGTACTAAAAGGATTCTATTTAGATTCATGTAATAGATTATGTTTTGTATCTTTGGATTTATCTTGCAATCTCGATACGTTTTTTTTTCTTGTAGATGTATGTAAATAAACATCGTTTTAGTAATTAGGAGTTTTGTTCTGATGATGTTTGACACGTTGGAGAGTATGCAAGTAGTACCAGTCCATTGACAAGCCCCCGTTTTAAAAAGGAAGTATTATGTGGCAAGATCATTGACCATCAGCATTTAGTTTTTCCCAACTAATGTCATGTACCCTTTACAGCTTTCTTGAAACCCAGGCGCCCAAAGAAAGCGTAAAACAATACCACTCTTATCCAGATTTGACCCTCAAAATTAAAGCTTTTTACAATTTTCCATTGCAATACCCGCTTTTTTTTTTATTTTTTGGTAAACAAAAATATTTATTTTAGTCTTTAAAAGACCAGGCACTTCAAACCACTCCGTTTTCTTTTTCAAAAAAAGCAATCAGTTTTCTTGAAAGGTTGGTTACATTTGCCTTTCTGACCCTCCCACTTAAGGAACATTTTTAAGTGGCATTAAAATAAAGTCTTCTGAGAACCTCAAAGAAAACTTTTAATACGGTGTGCAAACTAAAAGATGCGAAACTTCTAATCAAAAATAAAATAATGAAACTTTATTTATCTCGGCAAGTTATACACAAAATTCCGTGCTTTTGTTATTATATTGTAAGAAATTAAGGAAGAAGACTCGACGCTATACAGATATTTATTTACATGGGGACATCGCAAATACACAGAACAACGTCTTTCATGAGTAAAGCCTGTTAATAAGCTCGACTCAAGCGGAACTGCGTTATCTTCTTCCTAATGTAAACATCCTTTCTAGTATAGTCTCTATCAGTGCACACCGTCTGTCTTAGCTTGGATAGTGGTGTGCATGGCAGGGCTGTAACAATATGTTCTATTCCTTATAGCCTCCTCTTTCAAAAGATAAAAGTCTTAAAATGATTTTTTTGTATTTCTGTTGCGAATCGTGTATTGTAGTTCAATTATTACCTCTGCATTCTGTTAGTTATTGTTTTCTTCATCTCTTCTTAATCTGTTTTTTCAACTGATAAATGTAATTATAGAAGATAGACCTAAACGGATTCTATTCAAGTTCATGTAATAGATTATGTTCTGTATCTTTGGATTTATCTTGCAATCTCGATACGTTTTTTTTCTTGTAGATGTATGTAAATAAACATCGTTTTAGTAATAAGGAGTTTTGTTCTGATGATGTTTGACACGTTGGAGAGTATGCAAGTAGTACCAGTCCATTGACAAGCCCCCGTTTTAAAAAGGAAGTATTATGTGGCAAGATCATTGACCATCAGCATTTAGTTTTTCCCAACTAATGTCATGTACCCTTTACAGCTTTCTTGAAACCCAGGCGCCCAAAGAAAGCCTAAAACAATACCACTCTTATCCAGATTTGACCCTCAAAATTAAAGCTTTTTACAATTTTCCACTGCAATACCCGCTTTTTTTTTTTATTTTTTGGTAAACAAAAATATTTATTTTAGTCTTTAAAAGACCAGGCACTTCAAACCACTCCGTTTTCTTTTTCAAAAAAAGCAATCAGTTTTCTTGAAAGGTTGGTTACATTTGCCTTTCTGACCCTCCCACTTAAGGAACATTTTTAAGTGGCATTAAAATAAAGTCTTCTGAGAACCTCAAAGAAAACTTTTAATACGGTGTGCAAACTAAAAGATGCGAAACTTCTAATCCAAAATAAAATAATGAAACTTTATTTATCTCGGCAAGTTATACACAAAATTCCGTGCTTTTGTTATTATATTGTAAGAAATTAAGGAAGAAGACTCGACGCTATACAGATATTTATTTACATGGGGACATCGCAAATACACAGAACAACGTCTTTCTTGAGTAAAGCCTGTTAATAAGCTCGACTCATGCGGAACTGCGTTATCTTCTCCCTAATGTAAACATCCTTTCTAGTATAGTCTCTATCAGTGCACACCGTCTGTCTTAGCTTGGATAGTGGTGTGCATGGCAGGGCTGTAACAATATGTTCTATTCCTTATAGCCTCCTCTTTCAAAAGATAAAAGTCTTAAAATGATTTTTTTGTATTTCTGTTGCGAATCGTGTATTGTAGTTCAATTATTACCTCTGCATTCTGTTAGTTATTGTTTTCTTCATCTCTTCTTAAGGTGTTTTTTTAACTGATAAATGTAATTATAGAAGATAGTACTAAAAGGATTCTATTCAAGTTCATGTAATAGATTATGTTCTGTATCTTTGGATTTATCTTGCAATCTCGATACGTTTTTTTTTTTCTTGTAGATGTATGTAAATAAACATCGTTTTAGTAATAAGGAGTTTTGTTCTGATGATGTTTGACACGTTGGAGAGTATGCAAGTAGTACCAGTCCATTGACAAGCCCCCGTTTTAAAAAGGAAGTATTATGTGGCAAGATCATTGACCATCAGCATTTAGTTTTTCCCAACTAATGTCATGTACCCTTTACAGCTTTCTTGAAACCCAGGCGCCCAAAGAAAGCGTAAAACAATACCACTCTTATCCAGATTTGACCCTCAAAATTAAAGCTTTTTACAATTTTCCACTGCAATACCCGCTTTTTTTTTTTATTTTTTGGTAAACAAAAATATTTATTTTAGTCTTTAAAAGACCAGGCACTTCAAACCACTCCGTTTTCTTTTTCAAAAAAAGCAATCAGTTTTCTTGAAAGGTTGGTTACATTTGCCTTTCTGACCCTCCCACTTAAGGAACATTTTTAAGTGGCATTAAAATAAAGTCTTCTGAGAACCTCAAAGAAAACTTTTAATACGGTGTGCAAACTAAAAGATGCGAAACTTCTAATCCAAAATAAAATAATGAAACTTTATTTATCTCGGCAAGTTATACACAAAATTCCGTGCTTTTGTTATTATATTGTAAGAAATTAAGGAAGAAGACTCGACGCTATACAGATATTTATTTACATGGGGACATCGCAAATACACAGAACAACGTCTTTCTTGAGTAAAGCCTGTTAATAAGCTCGACTCATGCGGAACTGCGTTATCTTCTCCCTAATGTAAACATCCTTTCTAGTATAGTCTCTATCAGTGCACACCGTCTGTCTTAGCTTGGATAGTGGTGTGCATGGCAGGGCTGTAACAATATGTTCTATTCCTTATAGCCTCCTCTTTCAAAAGATAAAAGTCTTAAAATGATTTTTTTGTATTTCTGTTGCGAATCGTGTATTGTAGTTCAATTATTACCTCTGCATTCTGTTAGTTATTGTTTTCTTCATCTCTTCTTAAGGTGTTTTTTTAACTGATAAATGTAATTATAGAAGATAGTACTAAAAGGATTCTATTCAAGTTCATGTAATAGATTATGTTCTGTATCTTTGGATTTATCTTGCAATCTCGATACGTTTTTTTTTTCTTGTAGATGTATGTAAATAAACATCGTGTTAGTAATAAGGAGTTTTGTTCTGATGATGTTTGACACGTTGGAGAGTATGCAAGTAGTACCAGTCCATTGACAAGCCCCCGTTTTAAAAAGGAAGTATTATGTGGCAAGATCATTGACCATCAGCATTTAGATTTTCCCAACTAATGTCATGTACCCTTTACAGCTTTCTTGAAACCCAGGCGCCCAAAGAAAGCCTAAAACAATACCACTCTTATCCAGATTTGACCCTCAAAATTAAAGCTTTTTACAATTTGCCATTGCAATACCCGCTTTTTTTTTTTATTTTTTGGTAAACAAAAATATTTATTTTAGTCTTTAAAAGACCAGGCACTTCAAACCACTCCGTTTTCTTTTTCAAAAAAAGCAATCAGTTTTCTTGAAAGGTTGGTTACATTTGCCTTTCTGACCCTCCCACTTAAGGAACATTTTTAAGTGGCATTAAAATAAAGTCTTCTGAGAACCTCAAAGAAAACTTTTAATACGGTGTGCAAACTAAAAGATGCGAAACTTCTAATCAAAAATAAAATAATGAAACTTTATTTATCTCGGCAAGTTATACACAAAATTCCGTGCTTTTGTTATTATATTGTAAGAAATTAAGGAAGACGACTCGACGCTATACAGATATTTATTTACATGGGGACATCGCAAATACACAGAACAACGTCTTTCTTGAGTAAAGCCTGTTAATAAGCTCGACTCAAGCGGAACTGCGTTATCTTCTCCCTAATGTAAACATCCTTTCTAGTATAGTCTCTATCAGTGCACACCGTCAGTTTTAGCTTGGATAGTGGTGTGCATGGCAGGGCTGTAACAATATGTTCTATTCCTTATAGCCTCCTCTTTGAAAAGATAAAAGTCTTAAAATGATTTTTTTGTATTTCTGTTGCGAATCGTGTATTGTAGTTCAATTAATACCTCTGCATTCTGTTAGTTATTGTTTTCTTCATCTCTTCTTAATGTGTTTTTTCAACTGATAAATGTAATTATAGAAGATAGACCTAAAAGGATTCTATTCAAGTTCATGTAATAGATTATGTTCTGTATCTTTGGATTTATCTTGCAATCTCGATACGTTTTTTTTTCTTGTAGATGTATGTAAATAAACATCGTTTTAGTAATAAGGAGTTTTGTTCTGATGATGTTTGACACGTTGGAGAGTATGCAAGTAGTACCAGTCCATTGACAAGCCCCCGTTTTAAAAAGGAAGTATTATGTGGCAAGATCATTGACCATCAGCATTTAGATTTTCCCAACTAATGTCATGTACCCTTTACAGCTTTCTTGAAACCCAGGCGCCCAAAGAAAGCCTAAAACAATACCACTCTTATCCAGATTTGACCCTCAAAATTAAAGCTTTTTACAATTTGCCATTGCAATACCCGCTTTTTTAAAAAATTTTTGGTAAACAAAAATATTTATTTTAGTCTTTAAAAGACCAGGCGCTTCAAACAACTCTGTTTTCTTTTTCAAAAAAAGCAATCAATTTTCTTGAAAGGTTGGTTACATTTGCCTTTCTGACCCTCCCACTTAAGGAACATTTTTAAGTGGCATTAAAATAAAGTCTTCTGAGAACCTCAAAGAAAACTTTTAATACGGTGTGCAAACTAAAAGATGCGAAACTTCTAATCCAAAATAAAATAATGAAACTTTATTTATCTCGGCAAGTTATACACAAAATTCCGTGCTTTTGTTATTATATTGTAAGAAATTAAGGAAGACGACTCGACGCTATACAGATATTTATTTACATGGGGACATCGCAAATACACAGAACAACGTCTTTCTTGAGTCAGTTTTGTTCTGATGATGTTTGACACGTTGGAGAGTATGCAAGTAGTACCAGTCCGTTGACAAGCCCCCGTTTTAAAAAGGAAGTATTATGTGGCAAGATCATTGACCATCATCATTTAGATTTTCCCAACTAATGTCATGTACCCTTTACAGCTTTCTTGAAACCCAGGCGCCCAAAGAAAGCCTAAAACAATACCACTCTTATCCAGATTTGACCCTCAAAATTAAAGCTTTTTACAATTTGCCATTGCAATACCCGCTTTTTAAAAAAATTTTTGGTAAACAAAAATATTTATTTTAGTCTTTAAAAGACCAGGCGCTTCAAACCACTCCGTTTTCTTTTTCAAAAAAAGCAATCAATTTTCTTGAAAGGTTGGTTACATTTGCCTTTCTGACCCTCCCACTTAAGGAACATTTTTAAGTGGCATTAAAATAAAGTCTTCTGAGAACCTCAAAGAAAACTTTTAATACGGTGTGCAAACTAAAAGATGCGAAACTTCTAATCAAAAATAAAATAATGAAACTTTATTTATCTCGGCAAGTTATACACAAAATTCCGTGCTTTTGTTATTATATTGTAAGAAATTAAGGAAGACGACTCGACGCTATACAGATATTTATTTACATGGGGACATCGCAAATACATAGAACAACGTCTTTCTTGAGTAAAGCCTGTTAATAAGCTCGACTCAAGCGGAACTGCGATATCTTCTCCCTAATGTAAACATCCTTTCTAGTATAGTCTCTATCAGTGCACACCGTCTGTCTTAGCTTGGATAGTGGTGTGCATGGCAGGGCTGTAACAATATGTTCCATTCCTTATAGCCTCCTCTTTTAAAAGATAAAGTCTTAAAAGGATTTTTTTGTATTTCTTTTTCGAATCGTGTATTGTAGTTCAATTATTACCTCTGCATTCTGTTAGTTATTGTTTTCTTCATCTCTTCTTAAGGTGTTTTTTCAACTAATAAATGTAATTATAGAAGATAGTGCTAAAAGGATTCTATTCAAGTTCATGTAATAGATTATGTTCTGTATCTTTGGATTTATCTTGCAATCTCGATACGTTTTTTTTTCTTGTAGATGTATGTAAATAAACATCGTTTTAGTAATTAGGAGTTTTGTTCTGATGATGTTTGACACGTTGGAGAGTATGCAAGTAGTACCAGTCCATTGACAAGCCCCCGTTTTAAAAAGGAAGTATTATGTGGCAAGATCATTGACCATCAGCATTTAGTTTTTCCCAACTAATGTCATGTACCCTTTACAGCTTTCTTGAAACCCAGGCGCCCAAAGAAAGCCTAAAACAATACCACTCTTATCCAGATTTAACCCTCAATATTAAAGCTTTTTACAATTTGCCATTGCAATAGCTGCTTTTTTTTTTTAATTTTTGGTAAACAAAAATATTTATTTTAGTCTTTAAAAGACCAGGCGCTTCAAACCACTCCTTTTTCTTTTTTTAAAAAAGCAATCAGTTTTCTTGAAAGGTTGGTTACATTTGCCTTTCTGACCCTCCCACTTAAGGAACATTTTTAAGTGGCATTAAAATAAAGTCTTCTGAGAACCTCAAAGAAAACTTTTAATACGGTGTGCAAACTAAAAGATGCGAAACTTCTAATCAAAAATAAAATAACAAAACTTTATTTATCTCGGCAAGTTATACACAAAATTTCGTGCTTTTGTTATTATATTGTAAAAAATTAAGGAAGACGACTCGACGCTATACAGATATTTATTTACATGGGGACATCGCAAATACACAGAACAACGTCTTTCTTGAGTAAAGCCTGTTAATAAGCTCGACTCAAGCGAAACTGCGTTATCTTCTCCCTAATGTAAACATCCTTTCTAGTATAGTCTCTATCAGTGCACACCGTCTGTCTTAGCTTCGATGTTGGTGTGCATGGCAGGGCTGTAACAATATGTTCCATTCCATATAGCCTCCTCTTTTAAAAGATAAAGTCTTTCAATGTTTTTTTTGTATTTCTGTTTCTAATCGTGTATTGTAGTTAAATTATTACCTCTGCATTCTGTTAGTTATTGTTTTCTTCATCTCTTCTTAAGGGGTTTTTTTTCAACTGATAAATGTAATTATTGAAGATAGAACTAAAAGGATTCTATTTAGATTCATGTAATAGATTATGTTTTGTATCTTTGGATTTATCTTGCAATCTCGATACGTTTTTTTTTCTTGTAGATGTATGTAAATAAACATCGTTTTAGTAATAAGGAGTTTTGTTCTGATGATGTTTGACACGTTGGAGAGTATGCAAGTAGTACCAGTCCATTGACAAGCCCCCGTTTTAAAAAGGAAGTATTATGTGGCAAGATCATTGACCATCAGCATTTAGTTTTTCCCAACTAATGTCATGTACCCTTTACAGCTTTCTTGAAACCCAGGCGCCCAAAGAAAGCGTAAAACAATACCACTCTTATCCAGATTTGACCCTCAAGATTAAAGCTTTTTACAAATTGCCATTGCAATACCAGCTTTTTTTTTTATTTTTTGGTAAACAAAAATATTTATTTTAGTCTTTAAAAGACCAGGCGCTTAAACCACTCCTTTTTCTTTTTTTAAAAAAGCAATCAGTTTTCTTGAAAGGTTGGTTACATTTGCCTTTCTGACCCTCCCACTTAAGGAACATTTTTAAGTGGCATTAAAATAAAGTCTTCTGAGAACCTCAAAGAAAACTTTTAATACGGTGTGCAAACTAAAAGATGCGAAACTTCTAATCAAAAATAAAATAACAAAACTTTATTTATCTCGGCAAGTTATACACAAAATTTCGTGCTTTTGTTATTATATTGTAAAAAATTAAGGAAGACGACTCGACGCTATACAGATATTTATTTACATGGGGACATCGGAAATACACAGAACAACGTCTTTCTTGAGTAAAGCCTGTTAATAAGCTCGACTCAAGCGAAACTGCGTTATCTTCTCCCTAATGTAAACATCCTTTCTAGTATAGTTTCTATCAGTGCACACCGTCTGTCTTAGCTTGGATAGTGGTGTGCATGGCAGGGCTGTAACAATATGTTCCATTCCTTATAGCCTCCTCTTTTAAAAGATAAAGTCTTAAAAGGATTTTTTTGTATTTCTGTTGCGAATCGTGTATTGTAGTTCAATTATTACCTCTGCATTCTGTTAGTTATTGTTTTCTTCATCTCTTCTTAAGGTGTTTTTTCAACTGATAAATGTAATTATAGAAGATAGTACTAAAAGGATTCTATTTAGATTCATGTAATAGATTATGTTTTGTATCTTTGGATTTATCTTGCAATCTCGATACGTTTTTTTTTCTTGTAGATGTATGTAAATAAACATCGTTTTAGTAATTAGGAGTTTTGTTCTGATGATGTTTGACACGTTGGAGAGTATGCAAGTAGTACCAGTCCATTGACAAGCCCCCGTTTTAAAAAGGAAGTATTATGTGGCAAGATCATTAACCATCAGCATTTTGTTTTTCCCAACTAATGTCATGTACCCTTTACAGCTTTCTTGAAACCCAGGCGCCCAAAGAAAGCGTAAAACAATACCACTCTTATCCAGATTTGACCCTCAAGATTAAAGCTTTTTACAAATTGCCATTGCAATACCAGCTTTTTTTTTTATTTTTTGGTAAACAAAAATATTTATTTTAGTCTTTAAAAGACCAGGCACTTCAAACCACTCCGTTTTCTTTTTCAAAAAACGCAATCAATTTTCTTGAAAGGTTGGTTACATTTGCCTTTCTGACCCTCCCACTTAAGGAACATTTTTAAGTGGCATTAAAATAAAGTCTTCTGAGAACCTCAAAGAAAACTTTTAATACGGTGTGCAAACTAAAAGATGCGAAACTTCTAATCCAAAATAAAATAACGAAACTTTATTTATCTCGGCAAGTTATACACAAAATTCCGTGCTTTTGTTATTATATTGTAAGAAATTAAGGAAGACGACTCGACGCTATACAGATATTTATTTACATGGGGACATCGCAAATACACAGAACAACGTCTTTCTTGAGTAAAGCCTGTTAATAAGCTCGACTCAAGCGAAACTGCGTTATCTTCTCCCTAATGTGAACATCCTTTCTAGTATAGTTTCTATCAGTGCACACCGTCTGTCTTAGCTTGGATAGTGGTGTGCATGGCAGGGCTGTAACAATATGTTCCATTCCTTATAGCCTCCTCTTTTAAAAGATAAAGTCTTAAAAGGATTTTTTTGTATTTCTGTTGCGAATCGTGTATTGTAGTTCAATTATTACCTCTGCATTCTGTTAGTTATTGTTTTCTTCATCTCTTCTTAAGGTGTTTTTTCAACTGATAAATGTAATTATAGAAGATAGTACTAAAAGGATTCTATTTAGATTCATGTAATAGATTATGTTTTGTATCTTTGGATTTATCTTGCAATCTCGATACGTTTTTTTTTCTTGTAGATGTATGTAAATAAACATCGTTTTAGTAATTAGGAGTTTTGTTCTGATGATGTTTGACACGTTGGAGAGTATGCAAGTAGTACCAGTCCATTGACAAGCCCCCGTTTTAAAAAGGAAGTATTATGTGGCAAGATCATTGACCATCAGCATTTAGTTTTTCCCAACTAATGTCATGTACCCTTTACAGCTTTCTTGAAACCCAGGCGCCCAAAGAAAGCGTAAAACAATACCACTCTTATCCAGATTTGACCCTCAAAATTAAAGCTTTTTACAATTTTCCATTGCAATACCCGCTTTTTTTTTTATTTTTTGGTAAACAAAAATATTTATTTTAGTCTTTAAAAGACCAGGCACTTCAAACCACTCCGTTTTCTTTTTCAAAAAAAGCAATCAGTTTTCTTGAAAGGTTGGTTACATTTGCCTTTCTGACCCTCCCACTTAAGGAACATTTTTAAGTGGCATTAAAATAAAGTCTTCTGAGAACCTCAAAGAAAACTTTTAATACGGTGTGCAAACTAAAAGATGCGAAACTTCTAATCAAAAATAAAATAATGAAACTTTATTTATCTCGGCAAGTTATACACAAAATTCCGTGCTTTTGTTATTATATTGTAAGAAATTAAGGAAGAAGACTCGACGCTATACAGATATTTATTTACATGGGGACATCGCAAATACACAGAACAACGTCTTTCATGAGTAAAGCCTGTTAATAAGCTCGACTCAAGCGGAACTGCGTTATCTTCTTCCTAATGTAAACATCCTTTCTAGTATAGTTTCTATCAGTGCACACCGTCTGTCTTAGCTTGGATAGTGGTGTGCATGGCAGGGCTGTAACAATATGTTCCATTCCTTATAGCCTCCTCTTTTAAAAGATAAAGTCTTAAAAGGATTTTTTTGTATTTCTTTTTCGAATCGTGTATTGTAGTTCAATTATTACCTCTGCATTCTGTTAGTTATTGTTTTCTTCATCTCTTCTTAAGGTGTTTTTTCAACTAATAAATGTAATTATAGAAGATAGTGCTAAAAGGATTCTATTCAAGTTCATGTAATAGATTATGTTCTGTATCTTTGGATTTATCTTGCAATCTCGATACGTTTTTTTTTCTTGTAGATGTATGTAAATAAACATCGTTTTAGTAATAAGGAGTTTTGTTCTGATGATGTTTGACACGTTGGAGAGTATGCAAGTAGTACCAGTCCATTGACAAGCCCCCGTTTTAAAAAGGAAGTATTATGTGGCAAGATCATTGACCATCAGCATTTAGTTTTTCCCAACTAATGTCATGTACCCTTTACAGCTTTCTTGAAATCCAGGCGCCCAAAGAAAGCGTAAAACAATACCACTCTTATCCAGATCTGACCCTCAAGATTAAAGCTTTTTACAAATTGCCATTGCAATACCAGCTTTTTTTTTTATTTTTTGGTAAACAAAAATATTTATTTTAGTCTTTAAAAGACCAGGCGCTTAAACCACTCCGTTTTCTTTTTCAAAAAAAGCAATCAATTTTCTTGAAAGGTTGGTTACATTTGCCTTTCTGACCCTCCCACTTAAGGAACATTTTTAAGTGGCATTAAAATAAAGTCTTCTGAGAACCTCAAAGAAAACTTTTAATACGGTGTGCAAACTAAAAGATGCGAAACTTCTAATCCAAAATAAAATAACGAAACTTTATTTATCTCGGCAAGTTATACACAAAATTCCGTGCTTTTGTTATTATATTGTAAGAAATTGAGGAAGACGACTCGAGGCTATACAGATATTTATTTACATGGGGACATCGCAAATACACAGAACAACGTCTTTCTTGAGTAAAGCCTGTTATTAAGCTCGACTCAAGCGGAACTGCGATATCTTCTCCCTAATGTAAACATCCTTTCTAGTATAGTCTCTATCAGTGCACACCGTCTGTCTTAGCTTGGATAGTGGTGTGCATGGCAGGGCTGTAACAATATGTTCCATTCCTTATAGCCTCCTCTTTTAAAAGATAAAGTCTTAAAAGGATTTTTTTGTATTTTTTTTTCGAATCGTGTATTGTAGTTCAATTATTACCATTGCATTCTGTTAGTTATTGTTTTCTTCATCTCTTCTTAAGGTGTTTTTTCAACTGATAAATGTAATTATAGAAGATAGTACTAAAAGGATTCTATTTAGATTCATGTAATAGATTATGTTTTGTATCTTTGGATTTATATCGCAATCTCGACACGTTTTTTTTTCTTGTAGATGTATGTAAATAAACATCGTTTTAGTAATAAGGAGTTTTGTTCTGATGATGTTTGACACTTTGGAGAGTATGCAAGTAGTACCAGTCCATTGACAAGCCCCCGTTTTAAAAAGGAAGTATTATGTGGCAAGATCATTGACCATCAGCATTTAGTTTTTCCCAACTAATGTCATGTACCTTTTACAGCTTTCTTGAAACCCAGGCGCCCAAAGAAAGCCTAAAACAATACCACTCTTATCCAGATTTGACCCTCAAAATTAAAGCTTTTTACAATTTTCCATTGCAATACCCGCTTTTTTTTTTATTTTTTGGTAAACAAAAATATTTATTTTAGTCTTTAAAAGACAAGGCACTTCAAACCACTCCGTTTTCTTTTTCAAAAAAAGCAATCAGTTTTCTTGAAAGGTTGGTTACATTTGCCTTTCTGACCCTCCCACTTAAGGAACATTTTTAAGTGGCATTAAAATAAAGTCTTCTGAGAACCTCAAAGAAAACTTTTAATACGGTGTGCAAACTAAAAGATGCGAAACTTCTAATCAAAAATAAAATAACGAAACTTTATTTATCTCGGCAAGTTATACACAAAATTCCGTGCTTTTGTTATTATATTGTAAGAAATTAAGGAAGACGACTCGACGCTATACAGATATTTATTTACATGGGGACATCGGAAATACACAGAACAACGTCTTTCTTGAGTAAAGCCTGTTAATAAGCTCGACTCAAGCGGAACTGCGATATCTTCTCCCTAATGTAAACATCCTTTCTAGTATAGTCTCTATCAGTGCACACCGTCTGTCTTAGCTTGGATAGTGGTGTGCATGGCAGGGCTGTAACAATATGTTCTATTCCTTATAGCCTCCTCTTTGAAAAGTTAAAAGTCTTAAAATGATTTTTTTGTATTTCTGTTGCGAATCGTGTATTGTAGTTCAATTATTACCTCTGCATTCTGTTAGTTATTGTTTTCTTCATCTCTTCTTAATGTGTTTTTTCAACTGATAAATGTAATTATAGAAGATAGACCTAAAAGGATTCTATTCAAGTTCATGTAATAGATTATGTTCTGTATCTTTGGATTTATCTTGCAATCTCGATACGTTTTTTTTTCTTGTAGATGTATGTAAATAAACATCGTTTTAGTAATAAGGAGTTTTGTTCTGATGATGTTTGACACGTTGGAGAGTATGCAAGTAGTACCAGTCCATTGACAAGCCCCCGTTTTAAAAAGGAAGTATTATGTGGCAAGATCATTGACCATCAGCATTTAGTTTTTCCCAACTAATGTCATGTACCCTTTACAGCTTTCTTGAAACCCAGGCGCCCAAAGAAAGCGTAAAACAATACCACTCTTATCCAGATTTAACCCTCAAGATTAAAGCTTTTTACAATTTGCCATTGCAATAGCTGCTTTTTTTAAAAAATTTTTGGTAAACAAATATATTTATTTTAGTCTTTAAAAGACCAGGTGCTTCAAACCACTCCTTTTTCTTTTTTTAAAAAAGCAATCAATTTTCTTGAAAGGTTGGTTACATTTGCCTTTCTGACCCTCCCACTTAAGGAACATTTTTAAGTGGCATTAAAATAAAGTCTTCTGAGAACCTCAAAGAAAACTTTTAATACGGTGTGCAAACTAAAAGATGCGAAACTTCTAATCAAAAATAAAATAACGAAACTTTATTTATCTCGGCAAGTTATACACAAAATTTCGTGCTTTTGTTATTATATTGAAAAAAATTAAGGAAGACGACTCGACGCTATACAGATATTTATTTACATGGGGACATCGGAAATACACAGAACAACGTCTTTCTTGAGTAAAGCCTGTTAATAAGCTCGACTCAAGCGAAACTGCGTTATCTTCTCCCTAATGTAAACATCCTTTCTAGTATAGTTTCTATCAGTGCACACCGTCTGTCTTAGCTTGGATAGTGGTGTGCATGGCAGGGCTGTAACAATATGTTCCATTCCTTATAGCCTCCTCTTTTAAAAGATAAAGTCTTAAAAGGATTTTTTTGTATTTCTTTTTCGAATCGTGTATTGTAGTTCAATTATTACCTCTGCATTCTGTTAGTTATTGTTTTCTTCATCTCTTCTTAAGGTGTTTTTTCAACTGATAAATGTAATTATAGAAGATAGTACTAAAAGGATTCTATTCAAGTTCATGTAATAGATTATGTTCTGTATCTTTGGATTTATCTTGCAATCTCGATACGTTTTTTTTTCTTGTAGATGTATGTAAATAAACATCGTTTTAGTAATAAGGAGTTTTGTTCTGATGATGTTTGACACGTTGGAGAGTATGCAAGTAGTACCAGTCCATTGACAAGCCCCCGTTTTAAAAAGGAAGTATTATGTGGCAAGATCATTGACCATCAGCATTTAGTTTTTCCCAACTAATGTCATGTACCCTTTACAGCTTTCTTGAAACCCAGGCGCCCAAAGAAAGCCTAAAACAATACCACTCTTATCCAGATTTAACCCTCAATATTAAAGCTTTTTACAATTTGCCATTGCAATAGCTGCTTTTTTTAAAAAATTTTTGGTAAACAAATATATTTATTTTAGTCTTTAAAAGACCAGGTGCTTCAAACCACTCCTTTTTCTTTTTTTAAAAAAGCAATCAATTTTCTTGAAAGGTTGGTTACATTTGCCTTTCTGACCCTCCCACTTAAGGAACATTTTTAAGTGGCATTAAAATAAAGTCTTCTGAGAACCTCAAAGAAAACTTTTAATACGGTGTGCAAACTAAAAGATGCGAAACTTCTAATCAAAAATAAAATAACAAAACTTTATTTATCTCGGCAAGTTATACACAAAATTCCGTGCTTTTGTTATTATATTGTAAAAAATTAAGGAAGACGACTCGACGCTATACAGATATTTATTTACATGGGGACATCGCAAATACACAGAACAACGTATTTCTTGAGTAAAGCCTGTTAATAAGCTCGACTCAAGCGGAACTGCGTTATCTTCTCCCTAATGTAAACATCCTTTCTAGTATAGTCTCTATCAGTGCACACCGTCTGTCTTAGCTTGGATAGTGGTGTGCATGGCAGGGCTGTAACAATATGTTCCATTCCTTATAGCCTCCTCTTTTAAAAGATAAAGTCTTAAAAGGATTTTTTTGTATTTCTTTTTCGAATCGTGTATTGTAGTTCAATTATTACCTCTGCATTCTGTTAGTTATTTATTTCTTTATCTCTTCTTAAGGTGTTTTTTCAACTGAGAAATGTAATTATAGAAGATAGTACTAAAAGGATTCTATTTAAGTTCATGTAATAGATTATGTTCTGTATCTTTGGATTTATCTTGCAATCTCGACACGTTTTTTTTTCTTGTAGATGTATGTAAATAAACATCGTTTTAGTAATAAGGAGTTTTGTTCTGATGATGTTTGACACGTTGGAGAGTATGCAAGTAGTACCAGTCCATTGACAAACCCCGTTTTAAAAAGGAAGTATTATGTGGCAAGATCATTGACTATCAGCATTTAGTTTTTCCCAACTAATGTCATGTACCCTTTACAGCTTTCTTGAAACCCAGGCGCCCAAAGAAAGCCTAAAACAAAACCACTCTTATCCAGATTTGACCCTCAAAATTAAAGCTTTTTACACATTTGCCTTTGCAATACCCGCTTTTTTTTAATAATTTTTTGGTAAACAAAAATATTTATTTTAGTCTTTAAAAGACCACGCGCTTCAAACCACTCCGTTTTCTTTATTTAAAAAAAAAGCAATCAGTTTTCTTGAAAGGTTGGTTACATTTGCCTTTCTGACCCTCCCACTTAAGGAACATTTTTAAGTGGCATTAAAATAAAGTCTTCTGAGAACCTCAAAGAAAACTTTTAATACGGTGTGCAAACTAAAAGATGCGAAACTTCTAATCCAAAATAAAATAACGAAACTTTATTTATCTCGGCAAGTTATACACAAAATTCCGTGCTTTTGTTATTATATTGTAAGAAATTAAGGAAGACGACTCGACGCTATACAGATATTTATTTACATGGGGACATCGCAAATACACAGAACAACGTCTTTCTTGAGTAAAGCCTGTTAATAAGCTCGACTCAAGCGGAACTGCGTTATCTTCTCCCTAATGTAAACATCCTTTCTAGTATAGTCTCTATCAGTGCAAACTGTCATTCTTAGCTTGGATAGTGGTGTGCATGGCAGGGCTGTAACAATATGTTCCATTCCTTATAGCCTCCTCTTTTAAAAGATAAAGTCTTAAAAGGATTTATTTGTATTTCTGTTGCGAATCGTGTATTATAGTTCAATTATTACCTCTGCATTCTGTTAGTTATTGTTTTCTTCATCTCTTCTTAAGGTGTTTTTTCAACTGATAAATGTAATTATAGAAGATAGTACTAAACGGATTGTAATTAAGTTCATGTAATAGATTATGTTCTGTATCTTTGGATTTATCTTGCAATCTCGATACGTTTTTTTTTCTTGTAGATGTATGTAAATAAACATCGTTTTAGTAATAAGGAGTTTTGTTCTGATGATGTTTGACACGTTGGAGAGTATGCAAGTAGTACTAGTCCATTGACAAGCCCCCGTTTTAAAAAGGAAGTATTATGTGGCAAGATCATTGACCATCAGCATTTAGTTTTTCCCAACTAATGTCATGTACCCTTTACAGCTTTCTTGAAACACAGGCGCCCAAAGAAAGCCTAAAACAATACCACTCTTATCCAGATTTTACTCTCAAAATTAAAGCTTTTTACAATTTCCTATTGCAATACCCGCTTTTTATTTTTATTTTTTGGTAAATAAAAATATTTATTTTAGTCTTTAAAAGACCAGGCGCTTCAAACCACTCCGTTTTCTTTTTCAAAAAAAGCAATCAATTTTCTTGGAAGGTTGGTTACATTTGCCTTTCTGACCCTCCCACTTAAGGAACATTTTTAAGTGGCATTAAAATAAAGTCTTCTGAGAACCTCAAAGAAAACTTTTAATACGGTGTGCAAACTAAAAGATGCGAAACTTCTAATCAAAAATAAAATAACAAAACTTTATTTATCTCGGCAAGTTATACACAACATTTCGTGCTTTTGTTATTATATTGTAAAAAATTAAGGAAGACGACTCGACGCTATACAGATATTTATTTACATGGGGACATCGCAAATACACAGAACAACGTATTTCTTGAGTAAAGCCTGTTAATAAGCTCGACTCAAGCGAAACTGCGTTATCTTCTCCCTAATGTAAACATCCTTTCTAGTGTAGTTTCTATCAGTGCACACCGTCTGTCTTAGATTCGATGGTGGTGTGCATGGCAGGGCTGTAACAATATGTTCCATTCCATATAGCCTCCTTTTTTAAAAGATAAAGTCTTTAAATGTTTTTTTTGTATTTCTGTTTCTAATCGTGTATTGTAGTTAAATTATTACCTCTGCATTCTGTTAGTTATTGTTTTCTTCATCTCTTCTTAAGGTGTTTTTTCAACTGATAAATGTAATTATAGAAGATAGTACTAAAAGGATTTTATTCAAGTTCATGTAATAGATTATGTTCTGTATCTTTGGATTTATCTCGCAATCTCGACACGTTTTTTTTTCTTCTAGATTTATGTAAATAAATATCGTTTTAGTAATAAGGAGCTTTGTTCTGAAGATGTTGGAGAGTATGCAAGTAGTAACAGTCCATTGACAAGCCCCGTTTTAAAAAGGAAGTATTATGTGGCAAGATCATTGACCATCAGCATTTAGTTTTTCCCAACTAATGTCAAGTACCTATTACAGCTTTCTTTAAACCCAGGCGCCCAAAGAAAGCCTAAAACAATACCACTCTTATCCAGATTTGACCCTCAAAATTAAAGCTTTTTACAATTTTCCATTGCAATACACGCTTTTTTTTTTTTTTTTTTTTTGCTAAACAAAAATATTTATTTTAGTCTTTAAAAGACCAGGCGCTTCAAACAACTCCGTTTCTATTTTTAAAAATTAAAGCATTCAGTTTTCTTGAAAGGTTGGTTACATTTGCCTTTCTGACCCTCCCACTTAAGGAACATTTTTAAGTGGCATTAAAATAAAGTCTTCTGAGAACCTCAAAGAAAACTTTTAATACGGTGTGCAAACTAAAAGATGCGAAACTTCTAATCCAAAATAAAATAACGAAACTTTATTTATCTCGGCAAGTTATACACAAAATTCCGTGCTTTTGTTATTATATTGTAAGAAATTAAGGAAGACGACTCGACGCTATACAGATATTTATTTACATGGGGACATCGCAAATACACAGAACAACGTCTTTCTTGAGTAAAGCCTGTTAATAAGCTCGACTCAAGCGGAACTGCGTTATCTTCTCCCTAATGTAAACATCCTTTCTAGTATAGTCTCTATCAGTGCAAACTGTCATTCTTAGCTTGGATAGTGGTGTGCATGGCAGGGCTGTAACAATATGTTCCATTCCTTATAGCCTCCTCTTTTAAAAGATAAAGTCTTAAAAGGATTTATTTGTATTTCTGTTGCGAATCGTGTATTATAGTTCAATTATTACCTCTGCATTCTGTTAGTTATTGTTTTCTTCATCTCTTCTTAAGGTGTTTTTTCAACTGATAAATGTAATTATAGAAGATAGTACTAAACGGATTCTAATTAAGTTCATGTAATAGATTATGTTCTGTATCTTTGGATTTATCTTGCAATCTCGATACGTTTTTTTTTCTTGTAGATGTATGTAAATAAACATCGTTTTAGTAATAAGGAGTTTTGTTCTGATGATGTTTGACACGTTGGAGAGTATGCAAGTAGTACTAGTCCATTGACAAGCCCCCGTTTTAAAAAGGAAGTATTATGTGGCAAGATCATTGACCATCAGCATTTAGTTTTTCCCAACTAATGTCATGTACCCTTTACAGCTTTCTTGAAACACAGGCGCCCAAAGAAAGCCTAAAACAATACCACTCTTATCCAGATTTTACTCTCAAAATTAAAGCTTTTTACAATTTCCTATTGCAATACCCGCTTTTTATTTTTATTTTTTGGTAAATAAAAATATTTATTTTAGTCTTTAAAAGACCAGGCGCTTCAAACCACTCCGTTTTCTTTTTCAAAAAAAGCAATCAATTTTCTTGGAAGGTTGGTTACATTTGCCTTTCTGACCCTCCCACTTAAGGAACATTTTTAAGTGGCATTAAAATAAAGTCTTCTGAGAACCTCAAAGAAAACTTTTAATACGGTGTGCAAACTAAAAGATGCGAAACTTCTAATCCAAAATAAAATAACGAAACTTTATTTATCTCGGCAAGTTATACACAACATTCCGTGCTTTTGTTATTATATTGTAAGAAATTAAGGAAGACGACTCGACGCTATACAGATATTTATTTACATGGGGACATCGCAAATACACAAAACAACGTCTTTCTTGAGTAAAGCCTGTTAATAAGCTCGACTCAAGCGGAACTGCGTTATCTTCTCCCTAATGTAAACATCCTTTCTAGTATAGTCTCTATCAGTGCACACCGTCTGTCTTAGCTTGGATAGTGGTGTGCATGGCAGGGCTGTAACAATATGTTCCATTCCTTATAGCCTCCTCTTTTAAAAGATAAAGTCTTAAAAGGATTTTTTTGTATTTCTGTTGCGAATCATGTATTGTAGTTCATTTTTTACCTCTGCATTCTTTTAGTTATTTTTTTACTTCATCTCTTCTTAAGGTGTTTTTTCAACTGAGAAATGTAATTATAGAAGATAGTACTAAAAGGATTCTAATAAAGTTCATGTAATAGATTATGTTCTGTATCTTTGGATTTATCTTGCAATCTCGATACGTTTTTTTTTCTTGTAGATGTATGTAAATAAACATCGTTTTAGTAATAAAGAGTTTTGTTCTGATGATGTTTGACACGTTGGAGAGTATGCAAGTAGTACTAGTCCATTGACAAGCCCCCGTTTTGAAAAGGAAGTATTATGTGGCAAGATCATTGACCATCAGCATTTAGTTTTTCCCAACTAATGTCATGTACCCTTTACAGCTTTCTTGAAACACAGGCGCCCAAAGAAAGCCTAAAACAATACCACTCTTATCCAGATTTTACTCTCAAAATTAAAGCTTTTTACAATTTCCTATTGCAATACCCGCTTTTTATTTTTGTTTTTTGGTAAATAAAAATATTTATTTTAGTCTTTAAAAGACCAGGCGCTTCAAACCACTCCGTTTTCTTTTTCAAAAAAAGCAATCAATTTTCTTGAAAGGTTGGTTACATTTGCCTTTCTGACCCTCCCACTTAAGGAACATTTTTAAGTGGCATTAAAATAAAGTCTTCTGAGAACCTCAAAGAAAACTTTTAATACGGTGTGCAAACTAAAAGATGCGAAACTTCTAATCCAAAAAAAAAAAAAAAAACTTTATTTATCTCGGCAAGTTATACACAACATTCCGTGCTTTTGTTATTATATTGTAAAAAATTAAGGAAGACGACTCGACGCTATACAGATATTTATTTACATGGGGACATCGCAAATACACAGAACAACGTCTTTCTTGAGTAAAGCCTGTTAATAAGCTCGACTCAAGCGAAACTGCGTTATCTTCTCCCTAATGTAAACATCCTTTCTAGTATAGTTTCTATCAGTGCACACCGTCTGTCTTAGCTTCGATGGTGGTGTGCATGGCAGGGCTGTAAAAATATGTTCCATTCCATATAGCCTCCTTTTTTAAAAGATAAAGTCTTTAAATGTTTTTTTTGTATTTCTGTTTCTAATCGTGTATTGTAGTTCAATTATTACCTCTGCATTCTGTTAGTTATTGTTTTCTTCATCTCTTCTTAAGGTGTTTTTTCAACTGATAAATGTAATTATAGAAGATAGTACTAAAAGGATTCTATTCAAGTTCATGTAATAGATTATGTTCTGTATCTTTGGATTTATCTCGCAATCTTGACACGTTTTTTTTTCTTGTAGATTTATGTAAATAAACATCGTTTTAGTAATAAGGAGCTTTGTTCTGAAGATGTTGGAGAGTATGCAAGTAGTAACAGTCCATTGACAAGCCCCCGTTTTAAAAAGGAAGTATTATTTGGCAAGATCATTGACCATCAGCATTTAGTTTTTCCCAACTAATGTCATGTACCTTTTACAGCTTTCTTGAAACCCAGGCGACCAAAGAAAGCCTAAAACAATACCACTCTTATCCAGATTTGACCCTCAATAATTAAAGCTTTTTACAATTTTCCATTGCAATACCCGCTTTTTTTTTTTATTTTTTCGTAAACAAAAATATTTATTTTAGTCTTTAAAAGACCAGGCGCTTCAAACCACTCCGTTTTCTTTTTTTAAAAATAAAAGCATTCAGTTTTCTTAAAAGGTTGGTTACATTTGCCTTTCTGACCCTCCCACTTAAGGAACATTTTTAAGTGGCATTAAAATAAAGTCTTCTGAGAACCTCAAAGAAAACTTTTAATACGGTGTGCAAACTAAAAGATGCGAAACTTCTAATCAATAATAAAATAACAAAACTTTATTTATCTCGGCAAGTTATACACAAAATTCCGTGCTTTTGTTACTATATTCTAAAAAATTAAGGAAGACGACTCGACGCTATACAGATATTTATTTTCATGGGGACATCGGAAATATACAGAACAACGTCTTTCTTGAGTAATAAGCTCGACTCAAGCGAAACTGCGTTATCTTCTCCCTAATGTGAACATCCTTTCTAGTATAGTTTCTATCAGTGCACACCGTCTGTCTTAGCTTGGATAGTGGTGTGCATGGCAGGGCTGTAACAATATGTTCTATTCCTTATAGCCTCCTCTTTTAAAAGATAAAAGTCTTAAAATAATTTTTTTGTATTTCTGTTGCGAATCGTCTATTGTAGTTCAATTATTACCTCTGCATTCTGTTAGTTATTGTTTTCTTCATCTCTTTTTAAGGTGTTTTTTCAACTGAGAAATGTAATTATAGAAGATAGTACTAAAAGGATTCTATTCAAGTTCATATAATAGATTATGTTCTGTATCTTTGGATTTATCTTGCAATCTAGATACGTTTTTTTTTCTTGTAGATGTATGTAAATAAACATCGTTTTAGTAATTAGGAGTTTTGTTCTGATGATGTTTGACACGTTGGAGAGTATGCAAGTAGTACCAGTCCATTGACAAGCCCCCGTTTTAAAAAGGAAGTATTATGTGGCAAGATCATTGACCATCAGCATTTAGTTTTTCCCAACTAATGTCATGTACCCTTTACAGCTTTCTTGAAACCCAGGCGCCCAAAGAAAGCCTAAAACAATACCACTCTTATCCAGATTTAACCCTCAAAATTAAAGCTTTTTACAATTTGCCATTGCAATAGCTGCTTTTTTTTTTTAATTTTTGGTAAACAAAAATATTTATTTTAGTCTTTAAAAGACCAGGCGCTTCAAACCACTCCTTTTTCTTTTTTTAAAAAAGCAATCAATTTTCTTGAAAGGTTGGTTACATTTGCCTTTCTGACCCTCCCACTTAAGGAACATTTTTAAGTGGCATTAAAATAAAGTCTTCTGACAACCTCAAAGAAAACTTTTAATACGGTGTGCAAACTAAAAGATGCGAAACTTCTAATCCAAAATAAAATAATGAAACTTTATTTATCTCGGCAAGTTATACACAAATTTCCGTGCTTTTGTTATTATATTGTAAGAAATTAAGGAAGAAGACTCGACGCTATACAGATATTTATTTACATGGGGACATCGCAAATACACAGAACAACGTCTTTCTTGAGTAAAGCCTGTTAATAAGCTCGACTCAAGCGGAACTGCGTTATCTTCTCCCTAATGTAAACATCATTTCTAGTATAGTTTCTATTAATGCACACCGTCTGTCTTAGCTTGGATAGTGGTGTGCATGGCAGGGCTGTAACAATATGTTCCATTCCTTATAGCCTCCTCTTTTAAAAGATAAAGTCTTAAAAGGATTTTTTTGTATTTCTGTTTCGAATCGTGTATTGTAGTTCAATTATTACCTCTGCATTCTGTTAGTTATTGTTTTCTTCATCTCTTCTTAAGGTGTTTTTTCAATTGATAAATGTAATTATAGAAGATAGTACTAAAAGGATTCTATTTAAGTTTATGTAATAGATTATGTTCTGTATCTTTGGATTTATCTTGCAATCTCGATACGTTTTTTTTTCTTGTAGATGTATGTAAATAAACATCGTTTTAGTAATAAGGAGTTTTGTTCTGATGATGTTTGACACGTTGGAGAGTATGCAAGTAGTACCATTCCATTGACAAGCCCCCGTTTTAAAAAGGAAGTATTATGTGGCAAGATCATTGACCATCAGCATTTATCATGTACACTTTACAGCTTTCTTGAAACCCAGGCGCCCAAAGAAAGCCTAAAACAATACCACTCTTATCCAGATTTGACCCTCAAAATTAAAGCTTTTTACAATTTGCCATTGCAATACCTGCTTTTTTTTTTTATTTTTTGGTAAACAAAAATATTTATTTTAGTCTTTAAAAGACCAGGCGCTTCAAACAACTCCGTTTTCTTTTTTTAAAAAAAAAGGCAATCAGTTTTCTTGAAAGGTTGGTTACATTTGCCTTTCTGACCCTCCCACTAAAGGAACATTTTTAAGTGGCATTAAAATAAAGTCTTCTGAGAACCTCAAAGAAAACTTTTAATACGATGTGCAAACTAAAAGATGCGAAACTTCTAATCAAAAAAAAAATAACAAAACTTTATTTATCTCGGTAAGTTATACACAAAATTCCGTGCTTTTGTTATTATATTGTAAGAAATTAAGGAAGACGACTCGACGCTATACAGATATTTATTTACATGGGGACATCGCAAATACACAGAATAACGTCTTTCTTGAGTAAAGCCTGTTAATAAGCTCGACTCAAGCGAAACTGCGTTATCTTCTCCCTAATGTAAACATCCTTTCTAGTATAGTCTCTATCAGTGCACACCGTCTGTCTTAGCTTGGATGGTGGTGTGCATGGCAGGGCTGTAACAATATGTTCCATTCCTTATAGCCTCCTCTTTTAAAAGATAAAGTCTTAAAAGGATTTTTTTGTATTTCTGTTGCGAATCGTGTATTGTAGTTCAATTATTACCTCTACATTCTGTTAGTTATTGTTTTCTTCATCTCTTCTTAAGGTGTTTTTTCAACGATAAATGTAATTATAGAAGATAGTACTAAAAGGATTCTATTTAAGTTCATGTATAGATTATGTTCTGTATCTTTGGATTTATCTTGCAATCTCGATACGTTTTTTTTTCTTGTAGATGTATGTAAATAAACATCGTTTTAGTAATAAGGAGTTTTGTTCTGTTGATGTTTGACACGTTGGAGAGTATGCAAGTAGTACCAGTCCATTGACAAGCCCCCGTTTTAAAAAGGAAGTATTATGTGGCAAGATCATTGACCATCAGCATTTAATTTTTCCCAACTGTCATGTACCCTTTACAGATTTCTTGAAACCCAGGCGCCCAAAGAAAGCCTAAAACAATACCATTCTTATCCAGATTTTACCCTCATAATTAAAGCTTTTTACAATTTGCCATTGCAATACCCGCTTTTTTTTTTTATTTTTTGGTAAACAAAAATATTTATTTTAGTCTTTAAAAGACCAGGCACTTCAAACCACTCCGTTTTCTTTTTCAAAAAAAGCAATCAATTTTCTTGAAAGGTTGGTTACATTTGCCTTTCTGACCCTCCCACTTAAGGAACATTTTTAAGTGGCATTAAAATAAAGTCTTCTGAGAACCTCAAAGAAAACTTTTAATACGGTGTGCAAACTAAAAGATGCGAAACTTCTAATCGAAAATGAGAAATGTAATTATAGAAGATAGTACTGTTACGTATCTAGGCATTGTTACCTAGATACTATTTTTTTTTCTCTTGACCTGTAGGTTGTCTGCCCCTTGTGTAATAAGTTTTTTTTTATTTTATTTTTTACGGTGAGTCAAGCCACACAGACAGTGACCGGTCCTTGACCTATGTGTGTACCTCTGGTTGAAAGGAGGGTGGTTTTTTTTTTCTTTTCTTCTGTCTCTTTGAAGAGCGTTCTAGATCTGGGTGTTGATGACTTTCTGTTCTAGAAATTACTAGATATTGACGCGCGGTAGATTATATAAAGACCGCTCGCGTAACGTTGACGGACAGACATACGGAGACAGCCGTGAGACAGAATAGCGGAGACATTGCGTGACCCGTGCGTGGTATACCAATTGATCGTGTAAGTTAAGATTTTTTTTTTCAAGGCCTTGCTTGTATTTGTAATTATATTTTCAAACTCTTGTATTGTAATATTTTTACATGCCATTTTTGTAAAAGGGTTTTGGTCAACCCTTCCATTTTGTATTGAGTTATATTATGATTAAATATTAAGTTGATATTTTACCTTCCGATTTCTTGTGTCATTTTTTTTTTGTTATTCATTGTAAGTCTCTGATTAAATTCAGACTTAAGATAAGTGACACAACTACCTTTTTCTATTGTCACGTTCCCCTAGGCAAGCCATTTAAAAGTAGAATTCAATTTGTAATACGTGACAAAAGAAGTTTGAGGGCTTTCGTCCCGGATATTTTTCTGAACCTATTTTCGTCTTACTTGAGTAATTTTGTAAAGGCGAAGTTGACTTTAACAAAAAAAGTTTTGTGTCAAAGAGTCGGAAGTAAAGTATCAATAGTATTGACCAAACTCTCTTAAGGTTTTTTTGTTGTACTGATTTTGTACTGTATATTTACATTGTATACATTTTTTTGCTTGTAATAGTTGTTAGTTAGTCATGGATATTTAGGTTTTTCTTGCAAATCCCTCTGTGAAAGAGCTTGATGCTTTTACTAGGAAGGAACTGGTCCTTATTTCTAAACATTTAGGGTTAAAAATAAAATCAAATGCCCTTAAACAAGAAATTAGAGATAACATTGTAATCCATTATGTAGACGAGGAAGTGTTTTCTGAAGACCTTTTAGAAACCCTTAGACCCGATGAGGGTAAATCAGATTTAGAACTTCAGATAAAATTAAAACAAATGGAAATAGAAGCCCAGTTAGCTTTAAAAGATAAGGAAATTAAACAACAGGCCGCACAAAAAGAATTAGAGCTTGCAGCGGCTAGAGAGCAGAGAGAGCAGAAAGAAATAGAAATGAAATTACAAATAGAGTTTAAAAAATTAGAGTTAGCTGCTAATGTAAGACCAGATTCTTCCCCTGCCAGTCATACTGTTGAAGCAATAAAATTTTTGAAAATAATTCCACGCTTTAATGAAGCCACAATTGACAATTATTTTCCACAATTTGAACTTGCTGTGAAAAATTTTAATGTACCTGAAACTTTGTGGCCCACTTTGCTGCTAACAGTTTTGACTGGTAGAGCTGCAGAAGTATTTTGTTCTTTGACCATTGAACAACAAAAAGATTATAATGTTGTTAAGGCCTTAATTCTTAAGGCATATGAACTTGTTCCGGAAGCTTACCGAAAGCAGTTCAGGGATTGTCGCAAATCGGATGGCCAAACCCATGTAGAATTCCTGCGGGAAAAGGAGCGACGCTTTGAGAAATGGCTCACTTCCAGGGACTTTGCAAAATTCAAGAACCTAATGCTGATGGAAGACGTCCGTACGCATATAGCTGATCGTGGCGAGGAAGATGTGCACAAGGCTGCAGTGTTGGCAGACGATTATATAATATCACATCAATTTGCCAAGTATACGACGGATGTCAAGCCAAAACAAGTCAAACAGCCTGAGTCCACTGCTAGCAACTCCATCAAGAACAGCAGTACAAACGACAGAAAACCTACTACAAGTAAAGCTACTTGTTCCTACTGCAAACGAGAAGGCCATAAAATTGACGATTGCTGGAAATTGAGGAAGAGAAACGAAAAAGCTCCTTCAAAAGTCAGCGCTTGCACAGTACAGTGGTCGGCGAGGTTTACTCCCTCATCATCAAGTCATATCAAGAATACCTCGACACCACCTGTTTCAAATGTATTGACTGAACAAGACTCTCCGAAAATGTCTCCACGATGTTCCAATGACTCAAACAAGAGTTTTTCAAATACATCAAGCCGATGTTCCAATGACTCAAACAAGAGTTTTTCAAATTCATCTTTACGATGTTCCAATGACTTAATCAAGAGTTTTTCAAATACATCAAGCCGATGTTCCAATGACTCAAACAAGAGTTTTTCAAATACATCAAGCCGATGTTCCAATGACTCAACCAAGAGTTTTTCAAATACATCAAGCCGATGTTCCAATGACTCTATCCAGAGTTCCCATAATACATCACCCCGATGTTCCAATGACTCTATCCAGAGTTCCCATAATACATCACCCCGATGTTCCAATGACTCTATCCAGAGTTCCCATAATACATCACCCCGATGTTCCCATGACTCCATCAAGAGTTCCCATAAGACATCACCCCGATGTTCTAATGACTCCATCAAGAGTTCTCCAAATACATCCAAAAGATGTTCTACTGACTCAAGAAAGAGTTTCTCCACTGCGTCTCCTAGAGATGTCAATGACTCCAGCGAGAGTTCGACCCAAGTCCAGTCTGCATCAACCAAAATTGATGTTTCCTTAGAGGATTTTAAGCCTTTCATTTCGGAAGGATTCGTATCACTACCCGGTGATTCTACAAGTCTACGACCTATCACCATTTTGAGAGACACAGGTGCCTCACAATCGCTACTTTTAGAGGGTATCTTGCCCTTGTCAAAATCATCATCGACTGGGAAGAGCATCCTGTTACGAGGCGTAGAGCTTGGATGTATAGATGTGCCTCTACATCTAATCGACATAAAGTCAAATCTCATTACTGGACCGGTTGTTGTAGGTGTCCGACCAACATTACCATTGGAAGGCATCTCGTTGCTGTTAGGCAATGACTTAGCAGGTGGAAAGGTGATAGCCGAACCCATCGTCACTCAAAAACCCGACTTATCTGCCACACCCGAGGAAGACCTAGAGTTATATCCAGCGTGTGCAGTAACAAGGGCAATGAGGTTGAAAGCATCTCAAGAAGAGAACGTCATCAAGGCCAACAGTAACCACGATGATGTGGACTTGAGCACCACATTCTTTGCTTCTCTTGAAGAAGAACCAACGCCAAATTCTGAAAAGCCGGCATCAACTCGAAAACAGTTGATTGAGGACCAAAAGAAGGATCCAGAGCTCGCCAAACTCCGAGAAACCGCAATGACATCACAAGAGGCAGAGCTAGCATCAACGTGCTACTACATCCAAGATGATATGCTCTTCAGGAAATGGAAACCTCCAGACGCATCCAACGAAGAAGAATGGAGAATATGCCATCAAATCGTGTTACCAGAAAGATACCGAGCGTACATCATGAATCTGGCTCATGACACACCAATGTCAGGTCATCTCGGCATCCACAAGACATACCACAAGATTATGTCACACTTCTTCTGGCCACGTTTGAAGAAAGATGTCATCCAGTACTGCCGATCCTGTCATGCCTGTCAGATGGTTGGCAAGCCAAAGCAAAAGATCCCTGTTGCTCCTCTGAAGCCGATTCCAGCCTTTGAAGAACCTTTCAGCAGAGTACTTATTGACTGTGTTGGTCCTCTCCCAAGGACAAAAGCTGGCAACCAATACCTGTTGACCATTATGTGTGCTTCAACTCGTTTTCCTGAGGCTATTCCTCTAAGGAACATAAAAGCATCGAACATTGTAAAGGCCTTAATCAAGTTCTTTACTCTATTTGGTCTACCAAAGTCCATCCAATCGGACCAAGGAACGAATTTCACGGCCAATCTTTTCAAGCAAGTCATGACTCAGTTGGGCATCAAACACTGCATGTCGAGTGCGTATCATGCCGAGTCGCAAGGCGCTCTTGAGCGATTCCATCAGACTCTCAAGAACATGATCCGAACCTATTGCTTTGAGCACGAAAAAGACTGGGACGAAGGAATCCACATGCTGCTGTTTGCAACCCGTGAATCCGTCCAGGAATCGTTGGGATTCAGCCCTTTTGACTTAGTCTTTGGCCATTCGGTGCGCGGTCCCTTGAAATGTATAAAAGAGACTTTGTTGTCACCAACAGCCACTGAAGGACTTTTAGAATATGTAATTAAGTTTAAAACTAGACTTTATGATGCTTGTGTTCTGGCCAAAAATAATTTACAAAACACCCAATCCAGCATGAAACGCTGGTATGATAGAAAGGCCCGTGTTAGAGAATTTTCTCCCGGGGATAAGGTGCTTGTATTTTTGCCCATACCAGGTCAACCCTTGCAAGCCAGATATTTTGGTCCCTATGAAATTGAGACCAAAATTAGTGACCTCAATTACACAATCAAAACCCCTGACCGTAGGAAAAAGACTCAGCTATGTCATATAAACATGCTGAAGCCTTGTGTATCTCGGCCAGATCACTCAGAGAAGAGTAATTGTGTTTTAAATACAGTCAAAAGTTGTTCAAATAGCCATGTTTCTCCTATTGATGATGATATTGTAAAGGAGAAATTTGGACAATACAAAATACCTAATTCTTTTGTATTACAGAATTTGGATGTAAAACTTTCTCATCTGTCTTCGACAGAAAGGCCAGTTATCATGAAACTCATTAATGAATTTAATGACATTCTTTCTGATGTACCAAAACAGACTAATGTTATAATGCATGATGTAGATGTTGGCGAGGCTACTCCAGTCAAGCAGCATCCTTACAGGGTCAACCCTGAAAAACTTGCCATACTTAGGTCAGAAATCAAGTATATGCTTGAAAATGACCTCATTGAACCAAGTTCCAGTAGCTGGAGCTCCCCATGTGTCTTGATACCTAAACAGGACAAGACTTATCGTTTTTGTACAGACTACCGTAAGGTAAATGCTGTAACAAAGACCGATTCGTTTCCTATCCCTAGGATAGACGATCTCATAGATCGTATTGGTGACGCTAAGTACATCACCAAAATAGACCTACTTTCAGGTTATTGGCAGGTTCCCCTGACTGATAGGGCAAAGGAAATCTCCGCCTTTGTCACCCCTGATGGTCTGTACCAATACAAAGTGATGCCATTTGGCATGAAGAATGCTCCTGCCACTTTCCAGAGAATGATAAATGCTCTGCTTGCTGACATGGAGAATTGCCACGCATACATAGACGATGTAGTAATTTTTAGCCAAGATTTTTCTAGCCATTGTAAACAACTGCATTGTCTTTTTACTAAACTTTTACATGCAAAAATTACTGTAAACCTGAGTAAGAGTGATTTTTGCCAGGCTTCCATCCAATACTTAGGCCATATTGTAGGACAAGGCCAGGTGAAACCTGTAATGGCCAAAGTAGAAGCTATCCAAGCTTTCCCTATTCCTGCTGATCGGAAACAACTCCGAAGATTTTTGGGAATGTCTGGATATTATAGAAAATTTTGCGAAAATTTTTCTGTCATTGCCAGTCCTTTAACAAACCTCCTGAGAAAGAACGTCCGATTTACTTGGACGGATGAATGTCAGAAAGCCTTTAACCAAATTAAGCAGATATTATCTAGCTCCCCCATTTTGATGGCTCCTGATTTCGGAAAACCTTTTAGGTTAGCTATTGACGCCAGTGACACAGGTGTTGGGTCAGTCCTTTACCAAGAAGATAATTTCCAAGTAGAGCATCCTATTTGTTTCTTTTCCAAGAAATTTAATAGACATCAAAGAAATTATTCTACTGTGGAAAAAGAATGTCTTGGGTTGATTCTTTCTATACAACACTTTGATTTTTATATCAGTGGGTCCAGATGGCCACTGGTTGTATTTACTGACCACAATCCCCTTACATTTATCCACAAAATGTCTGGCAAGAATCAACGACTTCTCAGGTGGAGTTTATTTTTACAAGAGTACAACCTAGATCTTAAACACATAAAAGGCAGCGAAAATGTTATCGCCGATGCCTTATCTAGATTGTAAAAAGTATTTTGATGAATATTTTTTTATATATATCATGATAAATACATTCTGTAATGTAAATATCATTTTTGTAATTGTTCTAAAAAGATTTCCATTTCGTGGAAATGTAAACTTTTTATTTTTAGGAGGGAGGTGTTACGTATCTAGGCATTGTTACCTAGATACTATTTTTTTTTCTCTTGACCTGTAGGTTGTCTGCCCCTTGTGTAATAAGTTTTTTTTTTATTTTATTTTTCACGGTGAGTCAAGCCACACAGACAGTGACCGGTCCTTGACCTATGTGTGTACCTCTGGTTGAAAGGAGGGTGGTTTTTTTTTTCTTTTCTTCTGTCTCTTTGAAGAGCGTTCTAGATCTGGGTGTTGATGACTTTCTGTTCTAGAAATTACTAGATATCGACGCGCGGTAGATTATATAAAGACCGCTCGCGTAACGTTGACGGACAGACATACGGAGACAGCCGTGAGACAGAATAGCGGAGACATTGCGTGACCCGTGCGTGGTATACCAATTGATCGTGTAAGTTAAGATTTTTTTTTTCAAGGCCTTGCTTGTATTTGTAATTATATTTTCAAACTCTTGTATTGTAATATTTTTACATGCGATTTTTGTAAAAGGGTTTTGGTCAACCCTTCCATTTTGTATTGAGTTATATTATGATTAAACATTAAGTTGATATTTTACCTTCCGATTTCTTGTGTCATTTTTTTTTTTGTTATTCATTGTAAGTCTCTGATTAAATTCAGACTTAAGATAAGTGACACAACTACCTTTTTCTATTGTCACGTTCCCCTAGGCAAGCCATTTAAAAGTAGAATTCAATTTGTAATACGTGACAGTACTAAAAGGATTCTATTTAAGTTCATGTAATAGATTATGTTCTGTATCTTTGGATTTATCTTGCAATCTCAATACGTTTTTTTTTCTTGTAGATGTATGTAAATAAACATCGTTTTAGTAATAAGGAGCTTTGTTCTGATGATGTTTGACACGTTGAAGAGTATGCAAGTAGTACCAGTCCATTGACAAACCCCGTTTTAAAAAGGAAGTATTATGTGGCAAGATCATTGACTATCAGCATTTAGTTTTTCCCAACTAATGTCATGTACCCTTTACAGCTTTCTTGAAACCCAAAGAAAGCCTAAAACAAAACCACTCTTATCCAGATTTGACCCTCAAAATTAAAGCTTTTTACAATTTGCCATTGCAATACCCGCTTTTTTAAAATAATTTTTTGGTAAACAAAAATATTTATTTTAGTCTTTAAAAGACCAGGCGCTTCAAACCACTCCGTTTTCTTTTTCAAAAAAAGCAATCAATTTTCTTGAAAGGTTGGTTACATTTGCCTTTCTGACCCTCCCACTTAAGGAACATTTTTAAGTGGCATTAAAATAAAGTCTTCTGAGAACCTCAAAGAAAACTTTTAATACGGTGTGCAAACTAAAAGATGCGAAACTTCTAATCCAAAATAAAATAACGAAACTTTATTTATCTCGGCAAGTTATACACAAAATTCCGTGCTTTTGTTATTATATTGTAAGAAATTAAGGAAGACGACTCGACGCTATACAGATATTTATTTACATGGGGACATCGCAAATACACAGAACAACGTCTTTCTTGAGTAAAGCCTGTTAATAAGCTCGACTCAAGCGGAACTGCGTTATCTTGTCCCTAATGTAAACATCCTTTCTAGTATAGTCTCTATCAGTGCACACCGTCTGTCTTAGCTTGGATAGTGGTGTGCATGGCAGGGCTGTAACAATATGTTCCATTCCTTATAGCCTCCTCTTTTAAAAGATAAAGTCTTAAAAGGATTTTTTTGTATTTCTGTTACGAATCGTGTATTCTATAGTTCAATTATTACCTCTGCATTCTGTTAGTTATTGTTTTCTTCATCTCTTCTTAAGGTGTTTTTTCAACTGATAAATGTAATTATAGAAGATAGTACTAAAAGGATTCTATTTAAGTTCATGTAATAGATTATGTTCTGTATCTTTGGATTTATCTTGCAATCTCGATACGTTTTTTTTTCTTGTAGATGTATGTAAATAAACATCGTTTTAGTAATAAGGAGTTTTGTTCTGATGATGTTTGACACGTTGGAGAGTATGCAAGTAGTACCAGTCCATTGACAAACCCCGTTTTAAAAAGGAAGTATTATGTGGCAAGATCATTGACTATCAGCATTTAGTTTTTCCCAACTAATGTCATGTACCCTTTACAGCTTTCTTGAAACCCAGGCGCCCAAAGAAAGCCTAAAACAAAACCACTCTTATCCAGATTTTACTCTCAAAATTAAAGCTTTTTACAATTTCCTATCGCAATACCCGCTTTTTATTTTTATTTTTTGGTAAATAAAAATATTTATTTTAGTCTTTAAAAGACCAGGCGCTTCAAACAACTCCGTTTTCTTTTTTTAAAAATAAAAGCATTCAGTTTTCTTGAAAGGTTGGTTACATTTGCCTTTCTGACCCTCCCACTTAAGGAACATTTTTAAGTGGCATTAAAATAAAGTCTTCTGAGAACCTCAAAGAAAACTTTTAATACGGTGTGCAAACTAAAAGATGCGAAACTTCTAATCCAAAATAAAATAACGAAACTTTATTTATCTCGGCAAGTTATACACAAAATTCCGTGCTTTTGTTATTATATTGTAAGAAATTAAGGAAGACGACTCGACGCTATACAGATATTTATTTACATGGGGACATCGCATATACACAGAACAACGTCTTTCTTGAGTAAAGCCTGTTAATAAGCTCGACTCAAGCGGAACTGCGTTATCTTGTCCCTAATGTAAACATCCTTTCTAGTATAGTCTCTATCAGTGCACACCGTCTGTCTTAGCTTGGATAGTGGTGTGCATGGCAGGGCTGTAACAATATGTTCCATTCCTTATAGCCTCCTCTTTTAAAAGATAAAGTCTTAAAAGGATTTTTTTATATTTCTGTTGCGAATCATGTATTGTAGTTCATTTTTTACCTCTGCATTCTGTTAGTTATTGTTTTCTTCATCTCTTCTTAAGGTGTTTTTTCAACTGAGAAATGTAATTATAGAAGATAGTACTAAAAGGATTCTATTTAAGTTCATGTAATAGATTATGTTCTGTATCTTTGGATTTATCTTGCAATCTCGATACGTTTTTTTTTCTTGTAGATGTATGTAAATAAACATCGTTTTAGTAATAAGGAGTTTTGTTCTGATGATGTTTGACACGTTGGAGAGTATGCAAGTAGTACCAGTCCATTGACAAACCCCGTTTTAAAAAGGAAGTATTATGTGGCAAGATCATTGACTATCAGCATTTAGTTTTTCCCAACTAATGTCATGTACCCTTTACAGCTTTCTTGAAACCCAGGCGCCCAAAGAAAGCCTAAAACAATACCACTCTTATCCAGATTTTACTCTCAAAATTAAAGCTTTTTACAATTTCCTATTGCAATACCCGCTTTTTATTTTTATTTTTTGGTAAATAAAAATATTTATTTTAGTTTTTAAAAGACCAGGCGCTTCAAACCACTCCGTTTTCTTTTTCAAAAAAAGCAATCAATTTTCTTGAAAGGTTGGTTACATTTGCCTTTCTGACCCTCCCACTTAAGGAACATTTTTAAGTGGCATTAAAATAAAGTCTTCTGAGAACCTCAAAGAAAACTTTTAATACGGTGTGCAAACTAAAAGATGCGAAACTTCTAATCAAAAATAAAATAACAAAACTTTATTTATCTCGGCAAGTTATACACAACATTCCGTGCTTTTGTTATTATAATGTAAAAAATTAAGGAAGACGACTCGACGCTATACAGATATTTATTTACATGGGGACATCGCAAATACACAGAACAACGTCTTTCTTGAGTAAAGCCTGTTAATAAGCTCGACTCAAGCGGAACTGCGTTATCTTCTCCCTAATGTAAACATCCTTTCTAGTATAGTTTCTATCAGTGCACACCGTCTGTCTTAGCTTCGATGGTGGTGTGCATGGCAGGGCTGTAACAATATGTTCCATTCCATATAGCCTCCTCTTTTAAAAGATAAAGTCTTTAAATGTTTTTTTTGTATTTCTGTTTCTAATCGTGTATTGTAGTTAAATTATTACCTCTGCATTCTGTTAGTTATTGTTTTCTTCATCTCTTCTTAATGTGTTTTTTCAACTGATAAATGTAATTATAGAAGATAGTACTAAAATGATTCTATTCAAGTTCATGTAATAGATTAATTTCTGTATCTTTGGATTTATCTCGCAATCTCGACACTTTTTTTTTTCTTGTAGATGTATGTAAATAAACATCGTTTTAGTAATAAGGAGCTTTGTTCTGAAGATGTTGGAGAGTATGCAAGTAGTAACAGTCCATTGACAAGCCCCCGTTTTAAAAAGGAAGTATTATGTGGCAAGATCATTGACTATCAGCATTTAGTTTTTCCCAACTAATATCATGTACCTTTTACAGCTTTCTTGAAACCCAGGCGCCCAAAGAAAGCCTAAAACAATACCACTCTTATCCAGATTTTACCCTCAAAATTAAAGCTTTTTACAATTTTCCATTGCAATACCCGCTTTTTTTTTTTTTTTTTTTGCTAAACAAAAATATTTATTTTAGTCTTTAAAAGACCAGGCGCTTCAAACAACTCCGTTTTCTTTTTTTAAAAATAAAAGCATTCAGTTTTCTTGAAAGGTTGGTTACATTTGCCTTTCTGACCCTCCCACTTAAGGAACATTTTTAAGTGGCATTAAAATAAAGTCTTCTGAGAACCTCAAAGAAAACTTTTAATACGGTGTGCAAACTAAAAGATGCGAAACTTCTAATCCAAAATAAAATAACGAAACTTTATTTATCTCGGCAAGTTATACACAAAATTCCGTGCTTTTGTTATTATATTGTAAGAAATTAAGGAAGACGACTCGACGCTATACAGATATTTATTTACATGGGGACATCGCAAATACACAGATCAACGTCTTTCTTGAGTAAAGCCTGTTAATAAGCTCGACTTAAGCGAACTGCGTTATCTTCTCCCTAATGTAAACATCCTTTCTAGTATAGTCTCTATCAGTGCACACCGTCTGTCTTAGCTTGGAAAGTGGTGTGCATGGCAGGGCTGTAACAATATGTTCCATTCCTTATAGCCTTCTCTTTAAAAAGATAAAGTCTTAAAAGGATTTTTTTGTATTTCTGTTGCGAATCGTGTATTGTAGTTCAATTATTACCTCTGCATTCTGTTAGTTATTGTTTTCTTCATCTCTTCTTAAGGTGTTTTTTCAACTGATAAATGTAATTATAGAAGATAGTACTAAAAGGATTCTAATTAAGTTTATGTAATAGATTATGTTTTGTATCTTTGGATTTATCTTGCAATCTCGATACGTTTTTTTTTCTTGTAGATGTATGTAAATAAACATCGTTTTAGTAATAAGGAGTTTTGTTCTGATGATGTTTGACACGTTGGAGAGTATGCAAGTAGTACCAGTCCATTGACAAACCCCGTTTTAAAAAGGAAGTATTATGTGGCAAGATCATTGACTATCAGCATTTAGTTTTTCCCAACTAATGTCATGTACCCTTTACAGCTTTCTTGAAACCCAGGCGCCCAAAGAAAGCCTAAAACAAAACCACTCTTATCCAGATTTGACCCTCAAAATTAAAGCTTTTTACAATTTGCCATTGCAATACCCGCATTTTTTTTTTTTTTGCTAAACAAAAATATTTATTTTAGTCATTAAAAGACCAGGCGCTTCAAACAACTCCGTATTCTTTTTTTAAAAATAAAAGCATTCAGTTTTCTTGAAAGGTTGGTTACATTTGCCTTTCTGACCCTCCCACTTAAGGAACATTTTTAAGTGGCATTAAAATAAAGTCTTCTGAGAACCTCAAAGAAAACTTTTAATACGGTGTGCAAACTAAAAGATGCGAAACTTCTAATCCAAAATAAAATAACGAAACTTTATTTATCTCGGCAAGTTATACACAAAATTCCGTGCTTTTGTTATTATATTGTAAGAAATTAAGGAAGACGACTCGACGCTATACAGATATTTATTTACATGGGGACATCGCAAATACACAGATCAACGTCTTTCTTGAGTAAAGCCTGTTAATAAGCTCGACTTAAGCGAACTGCGTTATCTTCTCCCTAATGTAAACATCCTTTCTAGTATAGTCTCTATCAGTGCACACCGTCTGTCTTAGCTTGGAAAGTGGTGTGCATGGCAGGGCTGTAACAATATGTTCCATTCCTTATAGCCTTCTCTTTAAAAAGATAAAGTCTTAAAAGGATTTTTTTGTATTTCTGTTGCGAATCGTGTATTGTAGTTCAATTATTACCTCTGCATTCTGTTAGTTATTGTTTTCTTCATCTCTTCTTAAGGTGTTTTTTCAACTGATAAATGTAATTATAGAAGATAGTACTAAAAGGATTCTAATTAAGTTTATGTAATAGATTATGTTTTGTATCTTTGGATTTATCTTGCAATCTCGATACGTTTTTTTTTCTTGTAGATGTATGTAAATAAACATCGTTTTAGTAATAAGGAGTTTTGTTCTGATGATGTTTGACACGTTGGAGAGTATGCAAGTAGTACCAGTCCATTGACAAACCCCGTTTTAAAAAGGAAGTATTATGTGGCAAGATCATTGACTATCAGCATTTAGTTTTTCCCAACTAATGTCATGTACCCTTTACAGCTTTCTTGAAACCCAGGCGCCCAAAGAAAGCCTAAAACAAAACCACTCTTATCCAGATTTGACCCTCAAAATTAAAGCTTTTTACAATTTGCCATTGCAATACCCGCATTTTTTTTTTTTTTGCTAAACAAAAATATTTATTTTAGTCATTAAAAGACCAGGCGCTTCAAACAACTCCGTATTCTTTTTTTAAAAATAAAAGCATTCAGTTTTCTTGAAAGGTTGGTTACATTTGCCTTTCTGACCCTCCCACTTAAGGAACATTTTTAAGTGGCATTAAAATAAAGTCTTCTGAGAACCTCAAAGAAAACTTTTAATACGGTGTGCAAACTAAAAGATGCGAAACTTCTAATCCAAAATAAAATAACGAAACTTTATTTATCTCGGCAAGTTATACACAAAATTCCGTGCTTTTGTTATTATATTGTAAGAAATTAAGGAAGACGACTCGACGCTATACAGATATTTAATTACTTGGGGACATCGCAAATACACAGAACAACGTCTTTCTTGAGTAAAGCCTGTTAATAAGCTCGACTCAAGCGGAACTGCGTTATCTTCTCCCTAATGTAAACATCCTTTCTAGTATAGTCTCTATCAGTGCACACCGTCTGTCTTAGCTTGGATAGTGATGTGCATGGCAGGGCTGTAACAATATGTTCCATTGCTTATAGCCTCCTCTTTTAAAAGATAAAGTCTTAAAAGGATTTTTTTGTATTTCTGTTTCGAATCGTGTATTGTAGTTCAATTATTACCTCTGCATTCTGTTAGTTATTGTTTTCTTCATCTCTTCTTAAGGTGTTTTTTCAACTGAGAAATGTAATTATAGAAGATAGTACTAAAAGGATTCTATTCAAGTTCATGTAATAGATTATGTTCTGTATCTTTGGATTTATCTTGCAATCTCGATACGTTTTTTTTTCTTGTAGATGTATGTAAATAAACATCGTTTTAGTAATAAGGAGTTTTGTTCTGACAAATTGACAAACCCCGTTTAAAAAGGAAGTATTATGTGGCAAGATCAATGACTATCAGCATTTAGTTTTTCCCAACTAATGTCATGTACCCTTTACAGCTTTCTTAAAACCCAGGCGCCCAAAGAAAGCCTAAAACAAAACCACTCTTATCCAGAATTGACCCTCAAAATTAAAGCTTTTTACAATTTGCCATTGCAATACCCGCTTTTTTTAAATATATTTTTTGGTAAACAAAAATATTTATTTTAGTCTTTAAAAGACCAGGCGCTTCAAACAACTCCTTTTTTTTTTTTTAAAAAATTAAAGCATTCAGTTTTCTTGAAAGGTTGGTTACATTTGCCTTTCTGACCCTCCCACTTAAGGAACATTTTTAAGTGGCATTAAAATAAAGTCTTCTGAGAACCTCAAAGAAAACTTTTAATACGGTGTGCAAACTAAAAGATGCGAAACTTCTAATCCAAAATAAAATAACGAAACTTTATTTATCTCGGCAAGTTATACACAAAATTCTGTGCTTTTGTTATTATATTGTAAGAAATTAAGAAAGACGACTCGACGCTATACAGATATTTATTTACATGGGGACATCGCAAATACACAGAACAACGTCTTTCTTGAGTAAAGCCTGTTAATAAGCTCGACTCAAGCGGAACTGCGTTATCTTCTCCCTAATGTAAACATCCTTTCTAGTATAGTCTCTATCAGTGCACACCGTCTGTCTTAGCTTGGATAGTGGTGTGCATGGCAGGGCTGTAACAATATGTTCCATTCCTTATAGCCTCCTCTTTTAAAAGATAAAGTCTTAAAAGGATTTATTTATATTTCTGTTGCGAATCGTGTAATGTAGTTCAATTATTACCTCTGCATTCTGTTAGTTATTGTTTTCTTCGCCTCTTCTTAAGGTGTTTTTTCAACTGATAAATGTAATTATAGAAGATAGTACTAAAAGGATTCTATTCAAGTTCATGTAATAGATTATGTTCTGTATCTTTGGATTTATCTCGCAATCTCGACACGTTTTTTTTTCTTGTAGATGTATGTAAATAAACATCGTTTTAGTAATAAGGAGTTTTTTTCTGATGATGTTTGACACTTTGGAGAGTATGCAAGTAGTACCAGTCCATTGACAAGCCCCCGTTTTAAAAAGGAAGTATTATGTGGCAAGATCATTGACCATCAGCATTTTGTTTTTCCCAACTAATGTCATATACCCTTTACAGCTTTCTTGAAACCCAGGCGCCCAAAGAAAGCCTAAAACAATACCACTCTTATCCAGATTTGACCCTCAAAATTAAAGCTTTTTACAATTTTCCATTGCAATACACGCTTTTTTTTTTTTTTTTTTTGCTAAACAAAAATATTTATTTTAGTCTTTAAAAGACCAGGCGCTTCAAACCACTCCGTTTTCTTTTTTTAAAAATTAAAGCATTCAGTTTTCTTGAAAGGTTGGTTACATTTGCCTTTCTGACCCTCCCACTTAAGGAACATTTTTAAGTGGCATTAAAATAAAGTCTTCTGAGAACCTCAAAGAAAACTTTTAATACGGTGTGCAAACTAAAAGATGCGAAACTTCTAATCCAAAATAAAATAACGAAACTTTATTTATCTCGGCAAGTTATACACAAAATTCCGTGCTTTTGTTATTATATTGTAAGAAATTAAGGAAGACGACTCGACGCTATACAGATATTTATTTACATGGGGACATCGCAAATACACAGAACAACGTCTTTCTTGAGTAAAGCCTGTTAATAAGCTCGACTCAAGCGGAACTGCGATATCTTCTCCCTAATGTAAACATCCTTTCTAGTATAGTCTCTATCAGTGCACACCGTCTGTCTTAGCTTGGATAGTGGTGTGCATGGCAGGGCTGTAACAATATGTTCCATTCCTTATAGCCTCCTCTTTTAAAAGATAAAGTCTTTAAATGTTTTTTTTTTTTGTATTTCTGTTTCGAATCGTGTATTGTAGTTCAATTATTACCTCTGCATTCTGTTAGTTATTGTTTTCTTCATCTCTTCTTAAGGTGTTTTTTCAACTGATAAATGTAATTATAGAAGATAGTACTAAAAGGATTCTATTCAAGTTCATGTAATAGATTATGTTCTGTATCTTTGGATTTATCTCGCAATCTCGACACGTTTTTTTTTCTTGTAGATGTATTTAAATAAACATCGTTTTAGTAATAAGGAGTTTTGTTCTGATGATGTTTGACACTTTGGAGAGTATGCAAGTAGTACCAGTCCATTGACAAGCCCCCGTTTTAAAAAGGAAGTATTATGTGGCAAGATCATTGACCATCAGCATTTAGTTTTTCCCAACTAATGTCATGTACCCTTTACAGCTTTCTTGAAACCCAGGCGCCCAAAGAAAGCCTAAAACAATACCACTCTTATCCAGATTTGACCCTCAAAATTAAAGCTAGTTACAATTTTCCATTGCAATACCCGCTTTTTTTTTTATTTTTTCGTAAACAAAAATATTTATTTTAGTCTTTAAAAGACCAGGCACTTCAAACCACTCCGTTTTCTTTTTCAAAAATAAAAGCATTCAGTTTTCTTGAAAGGTTGGTTACATTTGCCTTTCTGACCCTCCCACTTAAGGAACATTTTTAAGTGGCATTAAAATAAAGTCTTCTGAGAACCTCAAAGAAAACTTTTAATACGGTGTGCAAACTAAAAGATGCGAAACTTCTAATCAAAAATAAAATAACGAAACTTTATTTATCTCGGCAAGTTATACACAAAATTCCGTGCTTTTGTTATTATATTGTAAGAAATTAAAGAAGACGACTCGACGCTATACAGATATTTATTTACATGGGGACATCGCAAATACACAGAACAACGTATTTCTTGAGTAAAGCCTGTTAATAAGCTCGACTCAAGCGAAACTGCGTTATCTTCTCCCTAATGTAAACATCCTTTCTAGTATAGTTTCTATCAGTGCACACCGTCTGTCTTAGCTTTGATGGTGGTGTGCATGGCAGGGCTGTAACAATATATTCCATTCCATATAGCCTCCTCTTTTAAAAGATAAAGTCTTAAAAGGATTTTTTTGTATTTCTGTTGCGAATCGTGTATTGTAGTTCAATTATTACCTCTGCATTCTGTTAGTTATTGTTTTCTTCATCTCTTCTTAAGGTGTTTTTTCAACTGATAAATGTAATTATAGAAGATAGTACTAAAAGGATTCTATTTACGTTCATGTAATAGATTATGTTTTGTATCTTTGGATTTATCTTGCAATCTCGATACGTTTTTTTTTCTTGTAGATGTATGTAAATAAACATCGTTTTAGTAATAAGGAGTTTTGTTCTGATGATGTTTGACACTTTGGAGAGTATGCAAGTAGTACCAGTCCATTGACAAGCCCCCGTTTTAAAAAGGAAGTATTATGTGGCAAGATCATTGACCATCAGCATTTACTTTTTCCCAACTAATGTCATGTACCTTTTACAGCTTTCTTGAAACCCATGCGCCCAAAGAAAGCCTAAAACAATACCACTCTTATCCAGATTTGACCCTCAAAATTAAAGCTTTTTACAATTTTCCATTGCAATACCCGGTTTTTTTTTTTTTCTTCGTAAACAAAAATATTTATTTTAGTCTTTAAAAGACCAGGCGCTTCAAACAACTCCGTTTTCTTTTTTTAAAAATAAAAGCATTCAGTTTTCTTGAAAGGTTGGTTACATTTGCCTTTCTGACCCTCCCACTTAAGGAACATTTTTAAGTGGCATTAAAATAAAGTCTTCTGAGAACCTCAAAGAAAACTTTTAATACGGTGTGCAAACTAAAAGATGCGAAACTTCTAATCGAAAATGAGAAATGTAATTATAGAAGATAGTACTGTTACGTATCTAGGCATTGTTACCTAGATACTATTTTTTTTTTCTCTTGACCTGTAGGTTGTCTGCCCCTTGTGTAATAAGTTTTTTTTAATTTTATTTTTCACGGTGAGTCAAGCCACACAGACAGTGACCGGTCCTTGACCTATGTGTGTACCTCTGGTTGAAAGGAGGGTGGTTTTTTTTTTCTTTTCTTCTGTCTCTTTGAAGAGCGTTCTAGATCTGGGTGTTGATGACTTTCTGTTCTAGAAATTACTAGATATTGACGCGCGGTAGATTATATAAAGACCGCTCGCGTAACGTTGACGGACAGACATACGGAGACAGCCGTGAGACAGAATAGCGGAGACATTGCGTGACCCGTGCGTGGTATACCAATTGATCGTGTAAGTTAAGATTTTTTTTTTCAAGGCCTTGCTTGTATTTGTAATTATATTTTCAAACTCTTGTATTGTAATATTTTTACATGCCATTTTTGTAAAAGGGTTTTGGTCAACCCTTCCATTTTGTATTGAGTTATATTATGATTAAATATTAAGTTGATATTTTACCTTCCGATTTCTTGTGTCATTTTTTTTTTGTTATTCATTGTAAGTCTCTGATTAAATTCAGACTTAAGATAAGTGACACAACTACCTTTTTCTATTGTCACGTTCCCCTAGGCAAGCCATTTAAAAGTAGAATTCAATTTGTAATACGTGACAAAAGAAGTTTGAGGGCTTTCGTCCCGGATATTTTTCTGAACCTATTTTCGTCTTACTTGAGTAATTTTGTAAAGGCGAAGTTGACTTTAACAAAAAAAGTTTTGTGTCAAAGAGTCGGAAGTAAAGTATCAATAGTATTGACCAAACTCTCTTAAGGTTTTTTTGTTGTACTGATTTTGTACTGTATATTTACATTGTATACATTTTTTTGCTTGTAATAGTTGTTAGTTAGTCATGGATATTTAGGTTTTTCTTGCAAATCCCTCTGTGAAAGAGCTTGATGCTTTTACTAGGAAGGAACTGGTCCTTATTTCTAAACATTTAGGGTTAAAAATAAAATCAAATGCCCTTAAACAAGAAATTAGAGATAACATTGTAATCCATTATGTAGACGAGGAAGTGTTTTCTGAAGACCTTTTAGAAACCCTTAGACCCGATGAGGGTAAATCAGATTTAGAACTTCAGATAAAATTAAAACAAATGGAAATAGAAGCCCAGTTAGCTTTAAAAGATAAGGAAATTAAACAACAGGCCGCACAAAAAGAATTAGAGCTTGCAGCGGCTAGAGAGCAGAGAGAGCAGAAAGAAATAGAAATGAAATTACAAATAGAGTTTAAAAAATTAGAGTTAGCTGCTAATGTAAGACCAGATTCTTCCCCTGCCAGTCATACTGTTGAAGCAATAAAATTTTTGAAAATAATTCCACGCTTTAATGAAGCCACAATTGACAATTATTTTCCACAATTTGAACTTGCTGTGAAAAATTTTAATGTACCTGAAACTTTGTGGCCCACTTTGCTGCTAACAGTTTTGACTGGTAGAGCTGCAGAAGTATTTTGTTCTTTGACCATTGAACAACAAAAAGATTATAATGTTGTTAAGGCCTTAATTCTTAAGGCATATGAACTTGTTCCGGAAGCTTACCGAAAGCAGTTCAGGGATTGTCGCAAATCGGATGGCCAAACCCATGTAGAATTCCTGCGGGAAAAGGAGCGACGCTTTGAGAAATGGCTCACTTCCAGGGAAATCGGCACCGACTTTGCAAAATTCAAGAACCTAATGCTGATGGAAGACGTCCGTACGCATATAGCTGATCGTGGCGAGGAAGATGTGCACAAGGCTGCAGTGTTGGCAGACGATTATATAATATCACATCAATTTGCCAAGTATACGACGGATGTCAAGCCAAAACAAGTCAAACAGCCTGAGTCCACTGCTAGCAACTCCATCAAGAACAGCAGTACAAACGACAGAAAACCTACTACAAGTAAAGCTACTTGTTCCTACTGCAAACGAGAAGGCCATAAAATTGACGATTGCTGGAAATTGAGGAAGAGAAACGAAAAAGCTCCTTCAAAAGTCAGCGCTTGCACAGTACAGTGGTCGGCGAGGTTTACTCCCTCATCATCAAGTCATATCAAGAATACCTCGACACCACCTGTTTCAAATGTATTGACTGAACAAGACTCTCCGAAAATGTCTCCACGATGTTCCAATGACTCAAACAAGAGTTTTTCAAATACATCAAGCCGATGTTCCAATGACTCAAACAAGAGTTTTTCAAATTCATCTTTACGATGTTCCAATGACTCAATCAAGAGTTTTTCAAATACATCAAGCCGATGTTCCAATGACTCAAACAAGAGTTTTTCAAATACATCAAGCCGATGTTCCAATGACTCAACCAAGAGTTTTTCAAATACATCAAGCCGATGTTCCAATGACTCTATCCAGAGTTCCCATAATACATCACACCGATGTTCCAATGACTCTATCCAGAGTTCCCATAATACATCACCCCGATGTTCCAATGACTCTATCCAGAGTTCCCATAATACATCACCCCGATGTTCCCATGACTCCATCAAGAGTTCCCATAAGACATCACCCCGATGTTCTAATGACTCCATCAAGAGTTCTCCAAATACATCCAAAAGATGTTCTACTGACTCAAGAAAGAGTTTCTCCACTGCGTCTCCTAGAGATGTCAATGACTCCAGCGAGAGTTCGACCCAAGTCCAGTCTGCATCAACCAAAATTGATGTTTCCTTAGAGGATTTTAAGCCTTTCATTTCGGAAGGATTCGTATCACTACCCGGTGATTCTACAAGTCTACGACCTATCACCATTTTGAGAGACACAGGTGCCTCACAATCGCTACTTTTAGAGGGTATCTTGCCCTTGTCAAAATCATCATCGACTGGGAAGAGCATCCTGTTACGAGGCGTAGAGCTTGGATGTATAGATGTGCCTCTACATCTAATCGACATAAAGTCAAATCTCATTACTGGACCGGTTGTTGTAGGTGTCCGACCAACATTACCATTGGAAGGCATCTCGTTGCTGTTAGGCAATGACTTAGCAGGTGGAAAGGTGATAGCCGAACCCATCGTCACTCAAAAACCCGACTTATCTGCCACACCCGAGGAAGACCTAGAGTTATATCCAGCGTGTGCAGTAACAAGGGCAATGAGGTTGAAAGCATCTCAAGAAGAGAACGTCATCAAGGCCAACAGTAACCACGATGATGTGGACTTGAGCACCACATTCTTTGCTTCTCTTGAAGAAGAACCAACGCCAAATTCTGAAAAGCCGGCATCAACTCGAAAACAGTTGATTGAGGACCAAAAGAAGGATCCAGAGCTCGCCAAACTCCGAGAAACCGCAATGACATCACAAGAGGCAGAGCTAGCATCAACGTGCTACTACATCCAAGATGATATGCTCTTCAGGAAATGGAAACCTCCAGACGCATCCAACGAAGAAGAATGGAGAATATGCCATCAAATCGTGTTACCAGAAAGATACCGAGCGTACATCATGAATCTGGCTCATGACACACCAATGTCAGGTCATCTCGGCATCCACAAGACATACCACAAGATTATGTCACACTTCTTCTGGCCACGTTTGAAGAAAGATGTCATCCAGTACTGCCGATCCTGTCATGCCTGTCAGATGGTTGGCAAGCCAAATCAAAAGATCCCTGTTGCTCCTCTGAAGCCGATTCCAGCCTTTGAAGAACCTTTCAGCAGAGTACTTATTGACTGTGTTGGTCCTCTCCCAAGGACAAAAGCTGGCAACCAATACCTGTTGACCATTATGTGTGCTTCAACTCGTTTTCCTGAGGCTATTCCTCTAAGGAACATAAAAGCATCGAACATTGTAAAGGCCTTAATCAAGTTCTTTACTCTATTTGGTCTACCAAAGTCCATCCAATCGGACCAAGGAACGAATTTCACGGCCAATCTTTTCAAGCAAGTCATGACTCAGTTGGGCATCAAACACTGCATGTCGAGTGCGTATCATGCCGAGTCGCAAGGCGCTCTTGAGCGATTCCATCAGACTCTCAAGAACATGATCCGAACCTATTGCTTTGAGCACGAAAAAGACTGGGACGAAGGAATCCACATGCTGCTGTTTGCAACCCGTGAATCCGTCCAGGAATCGTTGGGATTCAGCCCTTTTGACTTAGTCTTTGGCCATTCGGTGCGCGGTCCCTTGAAATGTATAAAAGAGACTTTGTTGTCACCAACAGCCACTGAAGGACTTTTAGAATATGTAATTAAGTTTAAAACTAGACTTTATGATGCTTGTGTTCTGGCCAAAAATAATTTACAAAACACCCAATCCAGCATGAAACGCTGGTATGATAGAAAGGCCCGTGTTAGAGAATTTTCTCCCGGGGATAAGGTGCTTGTATTTTTGCCCATACCAGGTCAACCCTTGCAAGCCAGATATTTTGGTCCCTATGAAATTGAGACCAAAATTAGTGACCTCAATTACACAATCAAAACCCCTGACCGTAGGAAAAAGACTCAGCTATGTCATATAAACATGCTGAAGCCTTGTGTATCTCGGCCAGATCACTCAGAGAAGAGTAATTGTGTTTTAAATACAGTCAAAAGTTGTTCAAATAGCCATGTTTCTCCTATTGATGATGATATTGTAAAGGAGAAATTTGGACAATACAAAATACCTAATTCTTTTGTATTACAGAATTTGGATGTAAAACTGTCTCATCTGTCTTCGACAGAAAGGCCAGTTATCATGAAACTCATTAATGAATTTAATGACATTCTTTCTGATGTACCAAAACAGACTAATGTTATAATGCATGATGTAGATGTTGGCGAGGCTACTCCAGTCAAGCAGCATCCTTACAGGGTCAACCCTGAAAAACTTGCCATACTTAGGTCAGAAATCAAGTATATGCTTGAAAATGACCTCATTGAACCAAGTTCCAGTAGCTGGAGCTCCCCATGTGTCTTGATACCTAAACAGGACAAGACTTATCGTTTTTGTACAGACTACCGTAAGGTAAATGCTGTAACAAAGACCGATTCGTTTCCTATCCCTAGGATAGACGATCTCATAGATCGTATTGGTGACGCTAAGTACATCACCAAAATAGACCTACTTTCAGGTTATTGGCAGGTTCCCCTGACTGATAGGGCAAAGGAAATCTCCGCCTTTGTCACCCCTGATGGTCTGTACCAATACAAAGTGATGCCATTTGGCATGAAGAATGCTCCTGCCACTTTCCAGAGAATGATAAATGCTCTGCTTGCTGACATGGAGAATTGCCACGCATACATAGACGATGTAGTAATTTTTAGCCAAGATTTTTCTAGCCATTGTAAACAACTGCATTGTCTTTTTACTAAACTTTTACATGCAAAAATTACTGTAAACCTGAGTAAGAGTGATTTTTGCCAGGCTTCCATCCAATACTTAGGCCATATTGTAGGACAAGGCCAGGTGAAACCTGTAATGGCCAAAGTAGAAGCTATCCAAGCTTTCCCTATTCCTGCTGATCGGAAACAACTCCGAAGATTTTTGGGAATGTCTGGATATTATAGAAAATTTTGCGAAAATTTTTCTGTCATTGCCAGTCCTTTAACAAACCTCCTGAGAAAGAACGTCCGATTTACTTGGACGGATGAATGTCAGAAAGCCTTTAACCAAATTAAGCAGATATTATCTAGCTCCCCCATTTTGATGGCTCCTGATTTCGGAAAACCTTTTAGGTTAGCTATTGACGCCAGTGACACAGGTGTTGGGTCAGTCCTTTACCAAGAAGATAATTTCCAAGTAGAGCATCCTATTTGTTTCTTTTCCAAGAAATTTAATAGACATCAAAGAAATTATTCTACTGTGGAAAAAGAATGTCTTGGGTTGATTCTTTCTATACAACACTTTGATTTTTATATCAGTGGGTCCAGATGGCCACTGGTTGTATTTACTGACCACAATCCCCTTACATTTATCCACAAAATGTCTGGCAAGAATCAACGACTTCTCAGGTGGAGTTTATTTTTACAAGAGTACAACCTAGATCTTAAACACATAAAAGGCAGCGAAAATGTTATCGCCGATGCCTTATCTAGATTGTAAAAAGTATTTTGATGTATATTTTTTTATATATATCATGATAAATACATTCTGTAATGTAAATATCATTTTTGTAATTGTTCTAAAAAGATTTCCATTTCGTGGAAATGTAAACTTTTTATTTTTAGGAGGGAGGTGTTACGTATCTAGGCATTGTTACCTAGATACTATTTTTTTTTCTCTTGACCTGTAGGTTGTCTGCCCCTTGTGTAATAAGTTTTTTTTTTATTTTATTTTTCACGGTGAGTCAAGCCACACAGACAGTGACCGGTCCTTGACCTATGTGTGTACCTCTGGTTGAAAGGAGGGTGGTTTTTTTTTTCTTTTCTTCTGTCTCTTTGAAGAGCGTTCTAGATCTGGGTGTTGATGACTTTCTGTTCTAGAAATTACTAGATATCGACGCGCGGTAGATTATATAAAGACCGCTCGCGTAACGTTGACGGACAGACATACGGAGACAGCCGTGAGACAGAATAGCGGAGACATTGCGTGACCCGTGCGTGGTATACCAATTGATCGTGTAAGTTAAGATTTTTTTTTCAAGGCCTTGCTTGTATTTGTAATTATATTTTCAAACTCTTGTATTGTAATATTTTTACATGCCATTTTTGTAAAAGGGTTTTGGTCAAAACTTCCATTTTGTATTGAGTTATATTATGATTAAACATTAAGTTGATATTTTACCTTCCGATTTCTTGTGTCATTTTTTTTTTGTTATTCATTGTAAGTCTCTGATTAAATTCAGACTTAAGATAAGTGACACAACTACCTTTTTCTATTGTCACGTTCCCCTAGGCAAGCCATTTAAAAGTAGAATTCAATTTGTAATACGTGACAGTACTAAAAGGATTCTATTTAAGTTCATGTAATAGATTATGTTCTGTATCTTTGGATTTATCTTGCAATCTCAATACGTTTTTTTTTCTTGTAGATGTATGTAAATAAACATCGTTTTAGTAATAAGGAGCTTTGTTCTGATGATGTTTGACACGTTGAAGAGTATGCAAGTAGTACCAGTCCATTGACAAACCCCGTTTTAAAAAGGAAGTATTATGTGGCAAGATCATTGACTATCAGCATTTAGTTTTTCCCAACTAATGTCATGTACCCTTTACAGCTTTCTTGAAACCCAGGCGCCCAAAGAAAGCCTAAAACAAAACCACTCTTATCCAGATTTGACCCTCAAAATTAAAGCTTTTTACAATTTGCCATTGCAATACCCGCTTTTTTAAAATAATTTTTTGGTAAACAAAAATATTTATTTTAGTCTTTAAAAGACCACGCGCTTCAAACCACTCCGTTTTCTTTATTTAAAAAAAAATCAATCATTTTTATTGAAAGGTTGGTTACATTTGCCTTTCTGACCCTCCCATTTAAGGAACATTTTTAAGTGGCATTAAAATAAAGTCTTCTGAGAACCTCAAAGAAAACTTTTAATACGGTGTGCAAACTAAAAGATGCGAAACTTCTAATCCAAAATAAAATAACGAAACTTTATTTATCTCGGCAAGTTATACACAAAATTCCGTGCTTTTGTTATTATATTGTAAGAAATTAAGGAAGACGACTCGACGCTATACAGATATTTATTTACATGGGGACATCGCAAATACACAGAACAACGTCTTTCTTGAGTAAAGCCTGTTAATAAGCTCGACTCAAGCGGAACTGCGTTATCTTCTCCCTAATGTAAACATCCTTTCTAGTATAGTCTCTATCAGTGCACACCGTCTGTCTTAGCTTGGATAGTGGTGTGCATGGCAGGGCTGTAACAATATGTTCCATTCCTTATAGCCTCCTCTTTTAAAAGATAAAGTCTTAAAAGGATTTTTTTGTATTTCTGTTGCGAATCATGTATTGTAGTTCATTTTTTACTTCTGCATTATGTTAGTTATTGTTTTCTTCGCCTCTTCTTAAGGTGTTTTTTCAACTGAGAAATGTAATTATAGAAGATAGTACTAAAAGGATTCTATTCAAGTTCATGTAATAGATTATGTTCTGTATCTTTGGATTTATCTTGCAATCTTGATACGTTTTTTTTTCTTGTAGATGTATGTAAATAAACATCGTTTTAGTAATAAGGAGTTTTGTTCTGATGATGTTTGACACGTTGGAGAGTATGCAAGTAGTACCAGTCCATTGACAAACCCCGTTTTAAAAAGGAAGTATTATGTGGCAAGATCATTGACTATCAGCATTTAGTTTTTCCCAACTAATGTCATGTACCTTTTACAGCTTTCTTGAAACCCAGGCGCCCAAAGAAAGCCTAAAACAATACCACTCTTATCCAGATTTGACCCTCAAAATTAAAGCTTTTTACAATTTTCCATTGCAATACACGCTTTTTTTTTTTTTTTTTTTGCTAAACAAAAATATTTATTTTAGTCTTTAAAAGACAAGGCGCTTCAAACAACTCCGTTTTCTTTTTTTAAAAATTAAAGCATTCAGTTTTCTTGAAAGGTTGGTTACATTTGCCTTTCTGACCCTCCCACTTAAGGAACATTTTTAAGTGGCATTAAAATAAAGTCTTCTGAGAACCTCAAAGAAAACTTTTAATACGGTGTGCAAACTAAAAGATGCGAAACTTCTAATCAAAAATAAAATAACGAAACTTTATTTATCTCGGCAAGTTATACACAAAATTCCGTGCTTTTGTTATTCTATTGTAAGAAATTAAGGAAGACGACTCGACGCTATACAGATATTTATTTACATGGGGACATCGCAAATACACAGAACAACGTCTTTCTTGAGTAAAGCCTGTTAATAAGCTCGACTCAAGCGGAACTGCGTTATCTTCTCCCTAATGTAAACATCCTTTCTAGTATAGTCTCTATCAGTGCACACCGTCTGTCTTAGCTTGGATAGTGGTGTGCATTTCAGGGCTGTAACAATATGTTCCATTCCTTATAGCCTCCTCTTTTAAAAGATAAAGTCTTAAAAGGATTTTTTTGTATTTCTGTTGCGAATCATGTATTGTAGTTCATTTTTTACCTCTGCATTCTGTTAGTTATTGTTTTCTTCATTTCTTCTTAAGGTGTTTTTTCAACTGAGAAATGTAATTATAGAAGATAGTACTAAAAGGATTCTATTCAAGTTCATGTAATAGATTATGTTCTGTATCTTTGGATTTATCTTGCAATCTCGATACGTTTTTTTTCTTGTAGATGTATGTAAATAGACATCGTTTTAGTAATAAGGAGTTTTGTTCTGATGATGTTTGACACGTTGGAGAGTATGCAAGTAGTACTAGTCCATTGACAAGCCCCCGTTTTGAAAAGGAAGTATTATGTGGCAAGATCATTGACCATCAGCATTTAGTTTTTCCCAACTAATGTCATGTACCCTTTACAGCTTTCTTGAAACACAGGCGCCCAAAGAAAGCCTAAAACAATACCACTCTTATCCAGATTTTACTCTCAAAATTAAAGCTTTTTACGATTTCCTATTGCAATACCCGCTTTTTATTTTTATTTTTTGGTAAATAAAAATATTTATTTTAGTCTTTAAAAGACCAGGCGCTTAAACCACTCCGTTTTCTTTTTCAAAAAAAGCAATCAATTTTCTTGAAAGGTTGGTTACATTTGCCTTTCTGACCCTCCCACTTAAGGAACATTTTTAAGTGGCATTAAAATAAAGTCTTCTGAGAACCTCAAAGAAAACTTTTAATACGGTGTGCAAACTAAAAGATGCGAAACTTCTAATCAAAAATAAAATAACAAAACTTTATTTATCTCGGCAAGTTATACACAACATTCCGTGCTTTTGTTATTATATTGTAAAAAATTAAGGAAGACGACTCGACGCTATACAGATATTTATTTACATGGGGACATCGCAAATACACAGAACAACGTATTTCTTGAGTAAAGCCTGTTAATAAGCTCGACTCAAGCGAAACTGCGTTATCTTCTCCCTAATGTAAACATCCTTTCTAGTGTACTTTCTATCAGTGCACACCGTCTGTCTTAGCTTCGATGGTGGTGTGCATGGCAGGGCTGTAACAATATGTTCCATTCCATATAGCCTCCTCTTTTAAAAGATAAAGTCTTTAAATGTTTTTTTTGTATTTCTGTTTCTAATCGTGTATTGTAGTTCATATATTACCTCTGCATTCTGTTAGTTATTGTTTTCTTCGCCTCTTCTTAAGGTGTTTTTTCAAATGATAAATGTAATTATAGAAGATAGTACTAAAAGGATTCTATTCAAGTTCATGTAATAGATTATGTTCTGTATCTTTGGATTTATCTTGCAATCTCGACACGTTTTTTTTTCTTGTAGATGTATGTAAATAAACATCGTTTTAGTAATAAGGAGTTTTGTTCTGATGATGTTTGACACTTTGGAGAGTATGCAAGTAGTACCAGTCCATTGACAAGCCCCCGTTTTAAAAAGGAAGTATTATGTGGCAAGATCATTGACCATCAGCATTTAGTTTTTCCCAACTAATGTCATGTACCTTTTACAGCTTTCTTGAAACCCAGGCGCCCAAAGAAAGCCTAAAACAATACCACTCTTATCCAGATTTGACCCTCAATATTAAAGCTTTTTACAATTTGCCATTGCAATACCCGCTTTTTTTTTTTTATTTTTTCGTAAACAAAAATATTTATTTTAGTCTTTAAAAGACCAGGCGCTTCAAACCACTCCGTTTTCTTTTTTTAAAAATAAAAGCATTCAGTTTTCTTGAAAGGTTGGTTACCTTTGCCTTTCTGACCCTCCCACTTAAAGAACATTTTTAAGTGGCATTAAAATAAAGTCTTCTGAGAACCTCAAAGAAAACTACTTTTAATACGGTGTGCAAACTAAAAGATGCGAAACTTCTAATCCAAAATAAAATAACGAAACTTTATTTATCTCGGCAAGTTATACACAAAATTCCGTGCTTTTGTTATTATATTGTAAGAAATTAAGGAAGACGACTCGACGCTATACAGATATTTATTTACATGGGGACATCGCAAATACACAGAACAACGTCTTTCTTGAGTAAAGCCTGTTAATAAGCTCGACTCAAGCGGAACTGCGTTATCTTCTCCCTAATGTAAACATCCTTTCTAGTATAGTCTCTATTAGTGCACACCGTCTGTCTTAGCTTGGATAGTGGTCTGCTTGGCAGGGCTGTAACAATATGTTCCATTCCTTATAGCCTCCTCTTTTAAAAGATAAAGTCAAAAAAGGATTTTTTTGTATTTCTGTTGCGAATTGTGTATTGTAGTTCAATTATTACCTCTGCATTCTGTTAGTTATTGTTTTCTTCATCTCTTCTTAAGGTGTTTTTTCAACTGAGAAAAGTAATTATAGAAGATAGTACTAAAAGGATTCTATTTAAGTTCATGTAATAGATTATGTTTTGTATCTTTGGATTTATCTCGCAATCTCGACACGTTTTTTTTTCTTGTAGATGTATGTAAATAAACATCGTTTTAGTAATAAGGAGTTTTGTTCTGATGATGTTTGACACTTTGGAGAGTATGCAAGTAGTACCAGTCCATTGACAAGCCCCCGTTTTAAAAAGGAAGTATTATGTGGCAAGATCATTGACCATCAGCATTTAGTTTTTCCCAACTAATGTCATGTACCTTTTACAGCTTTCTTGAAACCCAGGCGCCCAAAGAAAGCGTAAAACAATACCACTCTTATCCAGATTTGACCCTCAATATTAAAGCTTTTTACAATTTGACATTGCAATACCCGCTTTTTTTTTTTATTTTTTCGTAAACAAAAATATTTATTTTAGTCTTTAAAAGACCAGGCGCTTCAAACCACTCCGTTTTCTTTTTCAAAAATAAAAGCATTCCGTTTTCTTGAAAGGTTGGTTACATTTGCCTTTCTGACCCTCCCACTTAAGAAACATTTTTAAGTGGCATTAAAATAAAGTCTTCTGAGAACCTCAAAGAAAACTTTTAATACGGTGTGCAAACTAAAAGATGCGAAACTTCTAATCCAAAATAAAATAACGAAACTTTATTTATCTCGGCAAGTTATACACAAAATTCCGTGCTTTTGTTATTATATTGTAAGAAATTAAAGAAGACGACTCGACGCTATACAGATATTTATTTACATGGGGACATCGCAAATTCACAGAACAACGTCTTTCTTGAGTAAAGCCTGTTAATAAGCTCGACTCAAGCGAAACTGCGTTATCTTCTCCCTAATGTAAACATCCTTTCTAGTATAGTTTCTATCAGTGCACACCGTCTGTCTTAGCTTCGATGGTGGTGTGCATGGCAGGGCTGTAACAATATGTTCCATTCCATATAGCCTCCTCTTTTAAAAGATAAAGTCTTTAAATGTTTTTTTTTGTATTTCTGTTTCGAATCGTGTATTGTAGTTCAATTATTACCTCTGCATTCTGTTAGTTATTGTTTTCTTCATCTCTTCTTAAGGTGTTTTTTCAACTGATAAATGTAATTATAGAAGATAGTACTAAAAGGATTCTATTCAAGTTCATGTAATAGATTATGTTCTGTATCTTTGGATTTATCTCGCAATCTCGACCCGTTTTTTTTTCTTGTAGATGTATGTAAATAAACATCGTTTTAGTAATAAGGAGCTTTGTTCTGATGATGTTTGACACGTTGGAGAGTATGCAAGTAGTACCAGTCCATTGACAAGCCCCCGTTTTAAAAAGGAAGTATTATGTGGCAAGATCATTGACCATCAGCATTTAGTTTTTCCCAACTAATGTCATGTACCTTTTACAGCTTTCTTGAAACCCAGGCGCCCAAAGAAAGCCTAAAACAATACCACTCTTATCCAGATTTGACCCTCAATATTAAAGCTTTTTACAATTTGCCATTGCAATACCCGCTTTTTTTTTTTTTTTTTTTTCGTAAACAAAAATATTTATTTTAGTCTTTAAAAGACCAGGCGCTTCAAACAACTCCGTTTTCTTTTTTTAAAAATAAAAGCATTCAGTTTTCTTGAAAGGTTGGTTACATTTGCCTTTCTGACCCTCCCACTTAAGGAACATTTTTAAGTGGCATTAAAATAAAGTCTTCTGAGAACCTCAAAGAAAACTTTTAATACGGTGTGCAAACTAAAAGATGCGAAACTTCTAATCCAAAATAAAATAACGAAACTTTATTTATCTCGGCAAGTTATACACAAAATTCCGTGCTTTTGTTATTATATTGTAAGAAATTAAGGAAGACGACTCGACGCTATACAGATATTTATTTACATGGGGACATCGCAAATACACAGAACAACGTCTTTCTTGAGTAAAGCCTGTTAATAAGCTCGACTCAAGCGGAACTGCGTTATCTTCTCCCTAATGTAAACATCCTTTCTAGTATAGTCTCTATTAGTGCACACCGTCTGTCTTAGCTTGGATAGTGGTGTGCATGGCAGGGCTGTAACAATATGTTCCATTCCTTATAGCCTCCTCTTTTAAAAGATAAAGTCTTAAAAGGATTTTTTTGTATTTCTGTTGCGAATCGTGTATTGTAGTTCAATTATTACCTCTGCATTCTGTTAGTTATTGTTTTCTTCATCTCTTCTTAAGGTGTTTTTTCAACTGAGAAAAGTAATTATAGAAGATAGTACTAAAAGGATTCTATTTAAGTTCATGTAATAGATTATGTTTTGTATCTTTGGATTTATCTTGCAATCTCGATACGTTTTTTTTTCTTGTAGATGTATGTAAATAAACATCGTTTTAGTAATAAGGAGTTTTGTTCTGATGATGTTTGACACGTTGGAGAGTATGCAAGTAGTACCAGTCCATTGACAAGCCCCCGTTTTAAAAAGGAAGTATTATGTGGCAAGATCATTGACCATCAGCATTTAGTTTTTCCCAACTAATGTCATGTACCCTTTACAGCTTTCTTGAAACACAGGCGCCCAAAGAAAGCCTAAAACAATACCACTCTTATCCAGATTTTACTCTCAAAATTAAAGCTTTTTACGATTTCCTATTGCAATACCCGCTTTTTATTTTTATTTTTTGGTAAATAAAAATATTTATTTTAGTCTTTAAAAGACCAGGCGCTTAAACCACTCCGTTTTCTTTTTCAAAAAAAGCAATCAATTTTCTTGAAAGGTTGGTTACATTTGCCTTTCTGACCCTCCCACTTAAGGAACATTTTTAAGTGGCATTAAAATAAAGTCTTCTGAGAACCTCAAAGAAAACTTTTAATACGGTGTGCAAACTAAAAGATGCGAAACTTCTAATCAAAAATAAAATAACAAAACTTTATTTATCTCGGCAAGTTATACACAACATTCCGTGCTTTTGTTATTATATTGTAAAAAATTAAGGAAGACGACTCGACGCTATACAGATATTTATTTACATGGGGACATCGCAAATACACAGAACAACGTATTTCTTGAGTAAAGCCTGTTAATAAGCTCGACTCAAGCGAAACTGCGTTATCTTCTCCCTAATGTAAACATCCTTTCTAGTGTACTTTCTATCAGTGCACACCGTCTGTCTTAGCTTCGATGGTGGTGTGCATGGCAGGGCTGTAACAATATGTTCCATTCCATATAGCCTCCTCTTTTAAAAGATAAAGTCTTTAAATGTTTTTTTTGTATTTCTGTTTCTAATCGTGTATTGTAGTTCATATATTACCTCTGCATTCTGTTAGTTATTGTTTTCTTCGCCTCTTCTTAAGGTGTTTTTTCAAATGATAAATGTAATTATAGAAGATAGTACTAAAAGGATTCTATTCAAGTTCATGTAATAGATTATGTTCTGTATCTTTGGATTTATCTTGCAATCTCGACACGTTTTTTTTTCTTGTAGATGTATGTAAATAAACATCGTTTTAGTAATAAGGAGTTTTGTTCTGATGATGTTTGACACTTTGGAGAGTATGCAAGTAGTACCAGTCCATTGACAAGCCCCCGTTTTAAAAAGGAAGTATTATGTGGCAAGATCATTGACCATCAGCATTTAGTTTTTCCCAACTAATGTCATGTACCTTTTACAGCTTTCTTGAAACCCAGGCGCCCAAAGAAAGCCTAAAACAATACCACTCTTATCCAGATTTGACCCTCAATATTAAAGCTTTTTACAATTTGCCATTGCAATACCCGCTTTTTTTTTTTTATTTTTTCGTAAACAAAAATATTTATTTTAGTCTTTAAAAGACCAGGCGCTTCAAACCACTCCGTTTTCTTTTTTTAAAAATAAAAGCATTCAGTTTTCTTGAAAGGTTGGTTACCTTTGCCTTTCTGACCCTCCCACTTAAAGAACATTTTTAAGTGGCATTAAAATAAAGTCTTCTGAGAACCTCAAAGAAAACTACTTTTAATACGGTGTGCAAACTAAAAGATGCGAAACTTCTAATCCAAAATAAAATAACGAAACTTTATTTATCTCGGCAAGTTATACACAAAATTCCGTGCTTTTGTTATTATATTGTAAGAAATTAAGGAAGACGACTCGACGCTATACAGATATTTATTTACATGGGGACATCGCAAATACACAGAACAACGTCTTTCTTGAGTAAAGCCTGTTAATAAGCTCGACTCAAGCGGAACTGCGTTATCTTCTCCCTAATGTAAACATCCTTTCTAGTATAGTCTCTATTAGTGCACACCGTCTGTCTTAGCTTGGATAGTGGTCTGCTTGGCAGGGCTGTAACAATATGTTCCATTCCTTATAGCCTCCTCTTTTAAAAGATAAAGTCAAAAAAGGATTTTTTTGTATTTCTGTTGCGAATTGTGTATTGTAGTTCAATTATTACCTCTGCATTCTGTTAGTTATTGTTTTCTTCATCTCTTCTTAAGGTGTTTTTTCAACTGAGAAAAGTAATTATAGAAGATAGTACTAAAAGGATTCTATTTAAGTTCATGTAATAGATTATGTTTTGTATCTTTGGATTTATCTCGCAATCTCGACACGTTTTTTTTTCTTGTAGATGTATGTAAATAAACATCGTTTTAGTAATAAGGAGTTTTGTTCTGATGATGTTTGACACTTTGGAGAGTATGCAAGTAGTACCAGTCCATTGACAAGCCCCCGTTTTAAAAAGGAAGTATTATGTGGCAAGATCATTGACCATCAGCATTTAGTTTTTCCCAACTAATGTCATGTACCTTTTACAGCTTTCTTGAAACCCAGGCGCCCAAAGAAAGCGTAAAACAATACCACTCTTATCCAGATTTGACCCTCAATATTAAAGCTTTTTACAATTTGACATTGCAATACCCGCTTTTTTTTTTTATTTTTTCGTAAACAAAAATATTTATTTTAGTCTTTAAAAGACCAGGCGCTTCAAACCACTCCGTTTTCTTTTTCAAAAATAAAAGCATTCCGTTTTCTTGAAAGGTTGGTTACATTTGCCTTTCTGACCCTCCCACTTAAGAAACATTTTTAAGTGGCATTAAAATAAAGTCTTCTGAGAACCTCAAAGAAAACTTTTAATACGGTGTGCAAACTAAAAGATGCGAAACTTCTAATCCAAAATAAAATAACGAAACTTTATTTATCTCGGCAAGTTATACACAAAATTCCGTGCTTTTGTTATTATATTGTAAGAAATTAAAGAAGACGACTCGACGCTATACAGATATTTATTTACATGGGGACATCGCAAATTCACAGAACAACGTCTTTCTTGAGTAAAGCCTGTTAATAAGCTCGACTCAAGCGAAACTGCGTTATCTTCTCCCTAATGTAAACATCCTTTCTAGTATAGTTTCTATCAGTGCACACCGTCTGTCTTAGCTTCGATGGTGGTGTGCATGGCAGGGCTGTAACAATATGTTCCATTCCATATAGCCTCCTCTTTTAAAAGATAAAGTCTTTAAATGTTTTTTTTTGTATTTCTGTTTCGAATCGTGTATTGTAGTTCAATTATTACCTCTGCATTCTGTTAGTTATTGTTTTCTTCATCTCTTCTTAAGGTGTTTTTTCAACTGATAAATGTAATTATAGAAGATAGTACTAAAAGGATTCTATTCAAGTTCATGTAATAGATTATGTTCTGTATCTTTGGATTTATCTCGCAATCTCGACCCGTTTTTTTTTCTTGTAGATGTATGTAAATAAACATCGTTTTAGTAATAAGGAGCTTTGTTCTGATGATGTTTGACACGTTGGAGAGTATGCAAGTAGTACCAGTCCATTGACAAGCCCCCGTTTTAAAAAGGAAGTATTATGTGGCAAGATCATTGACCATCAGCATTTAGTTTTTCCCAACTAATGTCATGTACCTTTTACAGCTTTCTTGAAACCCAGGCGCCCAAAGAAAGCCTAAAACAATACCACTCTTATCCAGATTTGACCCTCAATATTAAAGCTTTTTACAATTTGCCATTGCAATACCCGCTTTTTTTTTTTTTTTTTTTCGTAAACAAAAATATTTATTTTAGTCTTTAAAAGACCAGGCGCTTCAAACAACTCCGTTTTCTTTTTTTAAAAATAAAAGCATTCAGTTTTCTTGAAAGGTTGGTTACATTTGCCTTTCTGACCCTCCCACTTAAGGAACATTTTTAAGTGGCATTAAAATAAAGTCTTCTGAGAACCTCAAAGAAAACTTTTAATACGGTGTGCAAACTAAAAGATGCGAAACTTCTAATCCAAAATAAAATAACGAAACTTTATTTATCTCGGCAAGTTATACACAAAATTCCGTGCTTTTGTTATTATATTGTAAGAAATTAAGGAAGACGACTCGACGCTATACAGATATTTATTTACATGGGGACATCGCAAATACACAGAACAACGTCTTTCTTGAGTAAAGCCTGTTAATAAGCTCGACTCAAGCGGAACTGCGTTATCTTCTCCCTAATGTAAACATCCTTTCTAGTATAGTCTCTATTAGTGCACACCGTCTGTCTTAGCTTGGATAGTGGTGTGCATGGCAGGGCTGTAACAATATGTTCCATTCCTTATAGCCTCCTCTTTTAAAAGATAAAGTCTTAAAAGGATTTTTTTGTATTTCTGTTGCGAATCGTGTATTGTAGTTCAATTATTACCTCTGCATTCTGTTAGTTATTGTTTTCTTCATCTCTTCTTAAGGTGTTTTTTCAACTGAGAAAAGTAATTATAGAAGATAGTACTAAAAGGATTCTATTTAAGTTCATGTAATAGATTATGTTTTGTATCTTTGGATTTATCTTGCAATCTCGATACGTTTTTTTTTCTTGTAGATGTATGTAAATAAACATCGTTTTAGTAATAAGGAGTTTTGTTCTGATGATGTTTGACACTTTGGAGAGTATGCAAGTAGTACCAGTCCATTGACAAGCCCCCGTTTTAAAAAGGAAGTATTATGTGGCAAGATCATTGACCATCAGCATTTAGTTTTTCCCAACTAATGTCATGTACCTTTTACAGCTTTCTTGAAACCCAGGCGCCCAAAGAAAGCGTAAAACAATACCACTCTTATCCAGATTTGACCCTCAATATTAAAGCTTTTTACAATTTTCCATTGCAATACCCGCTTTTTTTTTTTATTTTTTCGTAAACAAAAATATTTATTTTAGTCTTTAAAAGACCAGGCGCTTCAAACCACTCCGTTTTCTTTTTCAAAAATAAAAGCATTCCGTTTTCTTGAAAGGTTGGTTACATTTGCCTTTCTGACCCTCCCACTTAAGAAACATTTTTAAGTGGCATTAAAATAAAGTCTTCTGAGAACCTCAAAGAAAACTTTTAATACGGTGTGCAAACTAAAAGATGCGAAACTTCTAATCCAAAATAAAATAACGAAACTTTATTTATCTCGGCAAGTTATACACAAAATTCCGTGCTTTTGTTATTATATTGTAAGAAATTAAAGAAGACGACTCGACGCTATACAGATATTTATTTACATGGGGACATCGCAAATACACAGAACAACGTCTTTCTTGAGTAAAGCCTGTTAATAAGCTCGACTCAAGCGAAACTGCGTTATCTTCTCCCTAGTGTAAACATCCTTTCTAGTATAGTTTCTATCAGTGCACACCGTCTGTCTTAGCTTCGATGGTGGTGTGCATGGCAGGGCTGTAACAATATGTTCCATTCCATATAGCCTCCTCTTTTAAAAGATAAAGTCTTTAAATGTTTTTTTTTGTATTTCTGTTTCGAATCGTGTATTGTAGATCAATTATTACCTCTGCATTCTGTTAGTTATTGTTTTCTTCATCTCTTCTTAAGGTGTTTTTTCAACTGATAAATGTAATTATAGAAGATAGTACTAAAAGGATTCTATTCAAGTTCATGTAATAGATTATGTTCTGTATCTTTGGATTTTTCTCGCAATCTCGACACGTTTTTTTTTCTTGTAGATGTATGTAAATAAACATCGTTTTAGTAATAAGGAGTTTTGTTCTGATGATGTTTGACACTTTGGAGAGTATGCAAGTAGTACCAGTCCATTGACAAGCCCCCGTTTTAAAAAGGAAGTATTATGTGGCAAGATCATTGACCATCAGCATTTAGTTTTTCCCAACTAATGTCATGTACCTTTTACAGCTTTCTTGAAACCCAGGCGCCCAAAGAAAGCCTAAAACAATACCACTCTTATCCAGATTTGACCCTCAATATTAAAGCTTTTTACAATTTGCCATTGCAATACCCGCTTTTTTTTTTTTTTTTTTTTCGTAAACAAAAATATTTATTTTAGTCTTTAAAAGACCAGGCGCTTCAAACCACTCCGTTTTCTTTTTTTAAAAATAAAAGCATTCAGTTTTCTTGAAAGGTTGGTTACATTTGCCTTTCTGACCCTCCCACTTAAGGAACATTTTTAAGTGGCATTAAAATAAAGTCTTCTGAGAACCTCAAAGAAAACTTTTAATACGGTGTGCAAACTAAAAGATGCGAAACTTCTAATCCAAAATAAAATAACGAAACTTTATTTATCTCGGCAAGTTATACACAAAATTCCGTGCTTTTGTTATTATACTGTAAGAAATTAAGGAAGACGACTCGACGCTATACAGATATTTATTTACATGGGGACATCGCAAATACACAGAACAACGTCTTTCTTGAGTAAAGCCTGTTAATAAGCTCGACTCAAGCGGAACTGCGTTATCTTCTCCCTAATGTAAACATCCTTTCTAGTATAGTCTCTATTAGTGCACACCGTCTGTCTTAGCTTGGATAGTGGTGTGCATGGCAGGGCTGTAACAATATGTTCCATTCCTTATAGCCTCCTCTTTTAAAAGATAAAGTCTTAAAAGGATTTTTTTGTATTTCTGTTGCGAATCGTGTATTGTAGTTCAATTATTACCTCTGCATTCTGTTAGTTATTGTTTTCTTCATCTCTTCTTAAGGTGTTTTTTCAACTGAGAAAAGTAATTATAGAAGATAGTACTAAAAGGATTCTATTTAAGTTCATGTAATAGATTATGTTTTGTATCTTTGGATTTATCTTGCAATCTCGATACGTTTTTTTTTCTTGTAGATGTATGTAAATAAACATCGTTTTAGTAATAAGGAGTTTTGTTCTGATGATGTTTGACACTTTGGAGAGTATGCAAGTAGTACCAGTCCATTGACAAGCCCCCGTTTTAAAAAGGAAGTATTATGTGGCAAGATCATTGACCATCAGCATTTAGTTTTTCCCAACTAATGTCATGTACCTTTTACAGCTTTCTTGAAACCCAGGCGCCCAAAGAAAGCGTAAAACAATACCACTCTTATCCAGATTTGACCCTCAATATTAAAGCTTTTTACAATTTGCCATTGCAATACCCGCTTTTTTTTTTTATTTTTTCGTAAACAAAAATATTTATTTTAGTCTTTAAAAGACCAGGCGCTTCAAACCACTCCGTTTTCTTTTTTTAAAAATAAAAGCATTCCGTTTTCTTGAAAGGTTGGTTACATTTGCCTTTCTGACCCTCCCACTTAAGAAACATTTTTAAGTGGCATTAAAATAAAGTCTTCTGAGAACCTCAAAGAAAACTTTTAATACGGTGTGCAAACTAAAAGATGCGAAACTTCTAATCCAAAATAAAATAACGAAACTTTATTTATCTCGGCAAGTTATACACAAAATTCCGTGCTTTTGTTATTATATTGTAAGAAATTAAAGAAGACGACTCGACGCTATACAGATATTTATTTACATGGGGACATCGCAAATACACAGAACAACGTCTTTCTTAAGTAAAGCCTGTTAATAAGCTCGACTCAAGCGAAACTGCGTTATATTCTCCCTAATGTAAACATCCTTTCTAGTATAGTTTCTATCAGTGCACACCGTCTGTCTTAGCTTCGATGGTGGTGTGCATGGCAGGGCTGTAACAATATGTTCCATTCCATATAGCCTCCTCTTTTAAAAGATAAAGTCTTTAAATGTTTTTTTTTGTATTTCTGTTTCGAGTCGTGTATTGTAGTTCAATTATTACCTCTGCATTCTGTTAGTTATTGTTTTCTTCATCTCTTCTTAAGGTGTTTTTTCAACTGATAAATGTAATTATAGAAGATAGTACTAAAAGGATTCTATTCAAGTTCATGTAATAGATTATGTTCTGTATCTTTGGATTTATCTCGCAATCTCGACACGTTTTTTTTTTCTTGTAGATGTATGTAAATAAACATCGTTTTAGTAATAAGGAGTTTTGTTCTGATGATGTTTGACACGTTGGAGAGTATGCAAGTAGTACCAGTCCATTGACAAGCCCCCGTTTTAAAAAGGAAGTATTATGTGGCAAGATCATTGACCATCAGCATTTAGTTTTTCCCAACTAATGTCATGTACCTTTTACAGCTTTCTTGAAACCCAGGCGCCCAAAGAAAGCCTAAAACAATACCACTCTTATCCAGATTTGACCCTCAATATTAAAGCTTTTTACAATTTGCCATTGCAATACCCGCTTTTTTTTTTTTTTTTTTTCGTAAACAAAAATATTTATTTTAGTCTTTAAAAGACCAGGCGCTTCAAACCACTCCGTTTTCTTTTTTTAAAAATAAAAGCATTCAGTTTTCTTGAAAGGTTAATTACATTTGCCTTTCTGACCCTCCCACTTAAGGAACATTTTTAAGTGGCATTAAAATAAAGTCTTCTGAGAACCTCTAAGAAAACTTTTAATACGGTGTGCAAACTAAAAGATGCGAAACTTCTAATCCAAAATAAAATAACGAAACTTTATTTATCTCGGCAAGTTATACACAAAATTCCGTGCTTTTGTTATTATATTGTAAGAAATTAAGGAAGACGACTCGACGCTATACAGATATTTATTTACATGGGGACATCGCAAATACACAGAACAACGTCTTTCTTGAGTAAAGCCTGTTAATAAGCTCGACTCAAGCGGAACTGCGTTATCTTCTCCCTAATGTAAACATCCTTTCTAGTATAGTCTCTATTAGTGCACACCGTCTGTCTTAGCTTGGATAGTGGTGTGCATGGCAGGGCTGTAACAATATGTTCCATTCCTTATAGCCTCCTCTTTTAAAAGATAAAGTCTTAAAAGGATTTTTTTGTATTTCTGTTGCGAATCGTGTATTGTAGTTCAATTATTACCTCTGCATTCTGTTAGTTATTGTTTTCTTCATCTCTTCTTAAGGTGTTTTTTCAACTGAGAAAAGTAATTATAGAAGATAGTACTAAAAGGATTCTATTTAAGTTCATGTAATAGATTATGTTTTGTATCTTTGGATTTATCTTGCAATCTCGATACGTTTTTTTTTCTTGTAGATGTATGTAAATAAACATCGTTTTAGTAATAAGGAGTTTTGTTCTGATGATGTTTGACACTTTGGAGAGTATGCAAGTAGTACCAGTCCATTGACAAGCCCCCGTTTTAAAAAGGAAGTATTATGTGGCAAGATCATTGACCATCAGCATTTAGTTTTTCCCAACTAATGTCATGTACCTTTTACAGCTTTCTTGAAACCCAGGCGCCCAAAGAAAGCGTAAAACAATACCACTCTTATCCAGATTTGACCCTCAATATTAAAGCTTTTTACAATTTGCCATTGCAATACCCGCTTTTTTTTTTTATTTTTTCGTAAACAAAAATATTTATTTTAGTCTTTAAAAGACCAGGCGCTTCAAACCACTCCGTTTTCTTTTTCAAAAATAAAAGCATTCCGTTTTCTTGAAAGGTTGGTTACATTTGCCTTTCTGACCCTCCCACTTAAGAAACATTTTTAAGTGGCATTAAAATAAAGTCTTCTGAGAACCTCAAAGAAAACTTTTAATACGGTGTGCAAACTAAAAGATGCGAAACTTCTAATCCAAAATAAAATAACGAAACTTTATTTATCTCGGCAAGTTATACACAAAATTCCGTGCTTTTGTTATTATATTGTAAGAAATTAAAGAAGACGACTCGACGCTATACAGATATTTATTTACATGGGGACATCGCAAATACACAGAACAACGTCTTTCTTGAGTAAAGCCTGTTAATAAGCTCGACTCAAGCGAAAGTGCGTTATCTTCTCCCTAATGTAAACATCCTTTCTAGTATAGTTTCTATCAGTGCACACCGTCTGTCTTAGCTTCGATGGTGGTGTGCATGGCAGGGCTGTAACAATATGTTCCATTCCATATAGCCTCCTCTTTTAAAAGATAAAGTCTTTAAATGTTTTTTTTTGTATTTCTGTTTCGAGTCGTGTATTGTAGTTCAATTATTACCTCTGCATTCTGTTAGTTATTGTTTTCTTCATCTCTTCTTAAGGTGTTTTTTCAACTGAGAAATGTAATTATAGAAGATAGTACTAAAAGGATTCTATTCAAGTTCATGTAATAGATTATGTTCTGTATCTTTGGATTTATCTCGCAATCTCGACACGTTTTTTTTTCTTGTAGATGTATGTAAATAAACATCGTTTTAGTAATAAGGAGTTTTGTTCTGATGATGTTTGACACGTTGGAGAGTATGCAAGTAGTACCAGTCCATTGACAAGCCCCCGTTTTAAAAAGGAAGTATTATGTGGCAAGATCATTGACCATCAGCATTTAGTTTTTCCCAACTAATGTCATGTACCTTTTACAGCTTTCTTGAAACCCAGGCGCCCAAAGAAAGCCTAAAACAATACCACTCTTATCCAGATTTGACCCTCAATATTAAAGCTTTTTACAATTTGCCATTGCAATACCCGCTTTTTTTTTTTTTTTTTTTTCGTAAACAAAAATATTTATTTTTGTCTTTAAAAGACCAGGCGCTTCAAACCACTCCGTTTTCTTTTTTTAAAAATAAAAGCATTCAGTTTTCTTGAAAGGTTGGTTACATTTGCCTTTCTGACCCTCCCACTTAAGGAACATTTTTAAGTGGCATTAAAATAAAGTCTTCTGAGAACCTCAAAGAAAACTTTTAATACGGTGTGCAAACTAAAAGATGCGAAACTTCTAATCCAAAATAAAATAACGAAACTTTATTTATCTCGGCAAGTTATACACAAAATTCCGTGCTTTTGTTATTATATTGTAAGAAATTAAGGAAGACGACTCGACGCTATACAGATATTTATTTACATGGGGACATCGCAAATACACAGAACAACGTCTTTCTTGAGTAAAGCCTGTTAATAAGCTCGACTCAAGCGGAACTGCGTTATCTTCTCCCTAATGTAAACATCCTTTCTAGTATAGTCTCTATTAGTGCACACCGTCTGTTATAGCTTGGATAGTGGTGTGCATGGCAGGGCTGTAACAATATGTTCCATTCCTTATAGCCTCCTCTTTTAAAAGATAAAGTCTTAAAAGGATTTTTTTGTATTTCTGTTGCGAATCGTGTATTGTAGTTCAATTATTACCTCTGCATTCTGTTAGTTATTGTTTTCTTCATCTCTTCTTAAGGTGTTTTTTCAACTGAGAAAAGTAATTATAGAAGATAGTACTAAAAGGATTCTATTTAAATTCTTGTAATAGATTATGTTTTGTATCTTTGGATTTATCTTGCAATCTCGATACGTTTTTTTTTCTTGTAGATGTATGTAAATAAACATCGTTTTAGTAATAAGGAGTTTTGTTCTGATGATGTTTGACACTTTGGAGAGTATGCAAGTAGTACCAGTCCATTGACAAGCCCCCGTTTTAAAAAGGAAGTATTATGTGGCAAGATCATTGACCATCAGCATTTAGTTTTTCTTAACTAATGTCATGTACCTTTTACAGCTTTCTTGAAACCCAGGCGCCCAAAGAAAGCGTAAAACAATACCACTCTTATCCAGATTTGACCCTCAATATTAAAGCTTTTTACAATTTGCCATTGCAATACCCGCTTTTTTTTTTTATTTTTTCGTAAACAAAAATATTTATTTTAGTCTTTAAAAGACCAGGCGCTTCAAACCACTCCGTTTTCTTTTTTTAAAAAAAAAAGCATTCAGTTTTCTTGAAAGGTTGGTTACATTTGCCTTTCTGACCATCCCACTTAAGAAACATTTTTAAGTGGCATTAAAATAAAGTCTTCTGAGAACCTCAAAGAAAACTTTTAATACGGTGTGCAAACTAAAAGATGCGAAACTTCTAATCCAAAATAAAATAACGAAACTTTATTTATCTCGGCAAGTTATACACAAAATTCCGTGCTTTTGTTATTATATTGTAAGAAATTAAAGAAGACGACTCGACGCTATACAGATATTTATTTACATGGGGACATCGCAAATACACAGAACAACGTCTTTCTTGAGTAAAGCCTGTTAATAAGCTCGACTCAAGCGAAACTGCGTTATCTTCTCCCTAATGTAAACATCCTTTCTAGTATAGTTTCTATCAGTGCACACCGTCTGTCTTAGCTTCGATGGTGGTGTGCATGGCAGGGCTGTAACAATATGTTCCATTCCATATAGCCTCCTCTTTTAAAAGATAAAGTCTTAAAAGGATTTTTTTGTATTTCTGTTGCGAATCGTGTATTGTAGTTCAATTATTACCTCTGCAATCTGTTAGTTATTGTTTTCTTCATCTCTTCTTAAGGTGTTTTTTCAACTGATAAATGTAATTATAGAAGATAGTGCTAAAAGGATTCTATTTAAATTCATGTAATAGATTATGTTTTGTATCTTTGGATTTATCTTGCAATCTCGATACGTTTTTTTTTCTTGTAGATGTATGTAAATAAACATCGTTTTAGTAATAAGGAGTTTTGTTCTGATGATGTTTGACACTTTGGAGAGTATGCAAGTAGTACCAGTCCATTGACAAGCCCCCGTTTTAAAAAGGAAGTATTATGTGGCAAGATCATTGACCATCAGCATTTAGTTTTTCCCAACTAATGTCATTTACCTTTTAAGGCTTTCTTGAAACCCAGGCGCTCAAAGAAAGCCTAAAACAATACCACTCTTATCCAGATTTGACCCTCAAAATTAAAGCTTTTTACAATTTTCCATTGCAATACCCGCTTTTTTTTTTTTTTTTTTCGTAAACAAAAATATTTATTTTAGTCTTTAAAAGACCAGGCGCTTCAAACCACTCCGTTTTCTTTTTTTAAAAATAAAAGCATTCAGTTTTCTTGAAAGGTTGGTTACATTTGCCTTTCTGACCCTCCCACTTAAGAAACATTTTTAAGTGGCATTAAAATAAAGTCTTCTGAGAACCTCAAAGAAAACTTTTAATACGGTATGCAAACTAAAAGATGCGAAACTTCTAATCCAAAATAAAATAACGAAACTTTATTTATCTCGGCAAGTTATACACAAAATTCCGTGCTTTTGTTATTATATTGTAAGAAATTAAAGAAGACGACTCGACGCTATACAGGTATTTATTTACATGGGGACATCGCAAATACACAGAACAACGTCTTTCTTGAGTAAAGCCTGTTAATAAGCTCGACTCAAGCGAAACTGCGTTATCTTCTCCCTAATGTAAACATCCTTTCTAGTATAGTTTCTATCAGTGCACACCGTCTGTCTTAGCTTCGATGGTGGTGTGCATGGCAGGGCTGTAACAATATGTTCCATTCCATATAGCCTCCTCTTTTAAAAGATAAAGTCTTAAAAGGATTTTTTTGTATTTCTGTTGCGAATCGTGTATTGTAGTTCAATTATTACCTCTGCAATCTGTTAGTTATTGTTTTCTTCATCTCTTCTTAAGGTGTTTTTTCAACTGATAAATGTAATTATAGAAGATAGTGCTAAAAGGATTCTATTTAAATTCATGTAATAGATTATGTTTTGTATCTTTGGATTTATCTTGCAATCTCGATACGTTTTTTTTTCTTGTAGATGTATGTAAATAAACATCGTTTTAGTAATAAGGAGTTTTGTTCTGATGATGTTTGACACTTTGGAGAGTATGCAAGTAGTACCAGTCCATTGACAAGCCCCCGTTTTAAAAAGGAAGTATTATGTGGCAAGATCATTGACCATCAGCATTTAGTTTTTCCCAACTAATGTCATTTACCTTTTAAGGCTTTCTTGAAACCCAGGCGCTCAAAGAAAGCCTAAAACAATACCACTCTTATCCAGATTTGACCCTCAAAATTAAAGCTTTTTACAATTTGCCATTGCAATACCCGCTTTTTTTTTTTATTTTTTCGTAAACAAAAATATTTATTTTAGTCTTTAAAAGACCAGGCGCTTCAAACCACTCCGTTTTCTTTTTTTAAAAATAAAAGCATTCAGTTTTCTTGAAAGGTTGGTTACATTTGCCTTTCTGACCCTCCCACTTAAGGAACATTTTTAAGTGGCATTAAAATAAAGTCTTCTGAGAACCTCAAAGAAAACTTTTAATACGGTGTGCAAACTAAAAGATGCGAAACTTCTAATCAAAAATAAAATAACAAAACTTTATTTATCTCGGCAAGTTATACACAAAATTCCGTGCTTTTGTTATTATATTGTAAGAAATTAAGGAAGACGACTCGACGCTATACAGATATTTATTTACATGGGGACATCGAAAATACACAGAACAACGTCTTTCTTGAGTAAAGCCTGTTAATAAGCTCGACTCAAGCGAAACTGCGTTATCTTCTCCCTAATGTGAACATCCTTTCTAGTATAGTTTCTATCAGTGCACACCGTCTGTCTTAGCTTGGATAGTGGTGTGCATGGCAGGGCTGTAACAATATGTTCTATTTCTTATAGCCTCCTCTTTTAAAAGATAAAAGTCTTAAAATGATTTTTTTGTATTTCTGTTGCGAATCGTGTATTGTAGTTCAATTATTACCTCTGCATTCTGTTAGTTATTGTTTTCTTTATCTCTTCTTAATGTGTTTTTTCAACTGATAAATGTAATTATAGAAGATAGACCTAAAAGGATTTTATTCAAGTTCATGTAATAGATTATGTTCTGTATCTTTGGATTTATCTTGCAATCTCGATACGTTTTTTTTTCTTGTAGATGTATGTAAATAAACATCGTTTTAGTAATAAGGAGTTTTGTTCTGATGATGTTTGACACGTTGGAGAGTATGCAAGTAGTACCAGTCCATTGACAAGCCCCCGTTTTAAAAAGGAAGTATTATGTGGCAAGATCATTGACCATAAGCATTTAGATTTTCCCAACTAATGTCATGTACCCTTTACAGCTTTCTTAAAACCCAGGCGCCCAAAGAAAGCCTAAAACAATACCATTCTTATCCAGATTTTACCCTCATAATTAAAGCTTTTTACAATTTGCCATTGCAATACCTGCTTTTTTTTTTTTTTTTTTGGTATACAAAAATATTTATTTTAGTCTTTAAAAGACCAGGCACTTCAAACCACTCCGTTTTCTTTTTCAAAAAAAAGCAATCAGTTTTCTTGAAAGGTTGGTTACATTTGCCTTTCTGACCCTCCCACTTAAGGAACATTTTTAAGTGGCATTAAAATAAAGTCTTCTGAGAACCTCAAAGAAAACTTTTAATACGGTGTGCAAACTAAAAGATGCGAAACTTCTAATCAAAAAAAAAATAATGAAACTTTATTTATCTCGGCAAGTTATACACAAAATTCCGTGCTTTTGTTATTATATTGTAAGAAATTAAGAAAGAAGACTCGACGCTATACAGATATTTATTTACATGGGGACATCGCAAATACACAGAACAACGTCTTTCTTGAGTAAAGCCTGTTAATAAGCTCGACTCATGCGGAACTGCGTTATCTTCTCCCTAATGTAAACATCCTTTCTAGTATAGTCTCTATCAGTGCACACCGTCTGTCTTAGCTTGGATAGTGGTGTGCATGGCAGGGCTGTAACAATATGTTCTATTCCTTATAGCCTCCTCTTTCAAAAGATAAAAGTCTTAAAATGATTTTTTTGTATTTCTGTTGCGAATCGTGTATTGTAGTTCAATTATTACCTCTGCATTCTGTTAGCTATTGTTTTCTTCATCTCTTCTTAAGGTGTTTTTTCAACTGATAAATGTAATTATAGAAGATAGACCTAAAAGGATTCTATTCAAGTTCATGTAATAGATTATGTTTTGTATCTTTGGATTTATCTTGCAATCTCGATACGTTTTTTTTTCTTGTAGATGTATGTAAATAAACATCGTTTTAGTAATAAGGAGTTTTGTTCTGATGATGTTTGACACGTTGGAGAGTATGCAAGTAGTACCAGTCTATTGACAAGCCCCCGTTTTAAAAAGGAAGTATTATGTGGCAAGATCATTGACCATCAGCATTTAGTTTTTCCCAACTAAATGTCATGTACCCTTTACAGATTTCTTGAAACCCAGGCGCCCAAAGAAAGCCTAAAACAATACCACTCTTATCCAGATTTAACCCTCAATATTAAAGCTTTTTACAATTTGCCATTGCAATACCCGCTTTTTTTTTTTATTTTTGGTAAACAAAAATATTTATTTTAGTCTTTAAAAGACCAGGCGCTTCAAACCACTCCTTTTTCTTTTTTTAAAAAAGCAATCAATTTTCTTCAAAGGTTGGTTACATTTGCCTTTCTGACCCTCCCACTTAAGGAACATTTTTAAGTGGCATTAAAATAAAGTCTTCTGAGAACCTGTAAAGAAAACTTTTAATACGGTGTGCAAACTAAAAGATGCGAAACTTCTAATCAAAAATAAAATAACAAAACTTTATTTATCTCGGCAAGTTATACACAAAATTCCGTACTTTTGTTATTATATTGTAAGAAATTAAGGAAGACGACTCGACGCTATACAGATATTTATTTACATGGGGACATCGCAAATACACAGAACAACGTCTTTCTTGAGTAAAGCCTGTTAATAAGCTCGACTCAAGCGGAACTGCGTTATCTTCTCCCTAATGTAAACATCCTTTCTAGTATAGTCTCTATAAGTGCACACCGTCTGTCTTAGCTTGGATAGTGGTGTGCATGACAGGGCTGTAACAATATGTTCTATTCCTTATAGCCTCCTCTTTAAAAAGATAAAAGTCTTAATATGATTTTTTTGTATTTCTGTTGCGAATCGTCTATTGTAGTTCAATTATTACCTCTGCATTCTGTTAGTTATTGTTTTCTTCATCTCTTCTTAAGGTGTTTTTTCAACTGATAAATGTAATTATAGAAGATAGTACTAAAAAGATTCTATTTAAGTTCATGTAATAGATTATGTTCTGTATCTTTGGATTTATCTTGCAATCTCGATACGTTTTTTTTTCTTGTAGATGTATGTAAATAAACATCGTTTTAGTAATAAGGAGTTTTGTTCTGATGATGTTTGACACGTTGGAGAGTATGCAAGTAGTACCAGTCCATTGACAAGCCCCCGTTTTAAAAAGGAAGTATTATGTGGCAAGATTATTGACCATCAGCATTTAGTTTTTCCCAACTAAATGTCATGTACCCTTTACAGCTTTCTTGAAACCCAGGCGCCCAAAGAAAGCCTAAAACAATACCACTCTTATCCAGATTTGACCCTCAAAATTAAAGCTTTTTACAATTTTACATTGCAATACCCGCTTTTTTTTTAAATTTTTTGGTAAACAAAAATATTTATTTTAGTCTTTAAAAGACCAGGCGCTTCAAACCACTCCGTTTTCTTTTTCAAAAAAAGCAATTAATTTTCTTGAAAGGTTGGTTACATTTGCCTTTCTGACCCTCCCACTTAAGGAACATTTTTAAGTGGCATTAAAATAAAGTCTTCTGAGAACCTCAAAGAAAACTTTTAATACGGTGTGCAAACTAAAAGATACGAAACTTCTAATCAATAATAAAATAACAAAACTTTATTTATCTCGGCAAGTTATTCACAAAATTCCGTGCTTTTGTTATTATATTGTAAAAAATTAAGGAAGACGACTCGACGCTATACAGATATTTATTTTCATGGGGACATCGCAAATACACAGAACAACGTCTTTCTTGAGTAAAGCCTGTTAATAAGCTCGACTCAAGCGGAACTGCGTTATCTTCTCCCTAATGTGAACATCCTTTCTAGTATAGTTTCTATCAGTGCACACCGTCTGTCTTAGCTTGGATAGTGGTGTGCATGGCAGGGCTGTAACAATATGTTCCATTCCTTATAGCCTCCTCTTTTAAAAGATAAAGTCTTAAAAGGATTTTTTTGTATTTCTTTTTCGAATCATGTATTGTAGTTCAATTATTACCTCTGCATTCTGTTAGTTATTGTTTTCTTCATCTCTTCTTAAGGTGTTTTTTCAACTGATAAATGTAATTATAGAAGATAGTACTAAAAGGATTCTATTTAGATTCATGTAATAGATTAAGTTTTGTATCTTTGGATTTATCTTGCAATCTCGATACGTTTTTTTTTCTTGTAGATGTATGTAAATAAACATCGTTTTAGTAATTAGGAGTTTTGTTCTGATGGTGTTTGACACGTTGGAGAGTATGCAAGTAGTACCAGTCCATTGACAAGCCCCCGTTTTAAAAAGGAAGTATTATGTGGCAAGATTATTGACCATCAGCATTTAGTTTTTCCCAACTAAATGTCATGTACCCTTTACAGCTTTCTTGAAACCCAGGCGCCCAAAGAAAGCCTAAAACAATACCACTCTTATCCAGATTTGACCCTCAAAATTAAAGCTTTTTACAATTTTCCATTGCAATACCCGCTTTTTTTTTAAATTTTTTGGTAAACAAAAATATTTATTTTAGTCTTTAAAAGACCAGGCGCTTCAAACCACTCCGTTTTCTTTTTCAAAAAAAGCAATTATTTTTCTTGAAAGGTTGGTTACATTTGCCTTTCTGACCCTCCCACTTAAGGAACATTTTTAAGTGGCATTAAAATAAAGTCTTCTGAGAACCTCAAAGAAAACTTTTAATACGGTGTGCAAACTAAAAGTTACGAAACTTCTAATCAATAATAAAATAACAAAACTTTATTTATCTCGGCAAGTTATTCACAAAATTCCGTGCTTTTGTTATTATATTGTAAAAAATTAAGGAAGACGACTCGACGCTATACAGATATTTATTTTCATGGGGACATCGCAAATACACAGAACAACGTCTTTCCTGAGTAAAGCCTGTTAATAAGCTCGACTCAAGCGGAACTGCGTTATCTTCTCCCTAATGTGAACATCCTTTCTAGTATAGTTTCTATCAGTGCACACCGTCTGTCTTAGCTTGGATAGTGGTGTGCATGGCAGGGCTGTAACAATATGTTCCATTCCTTATAGCCTCCTCTTTTAAAAGATAAAGTCTTAAAAGAAGGTTTTGTATTTCTGTTGCGAATCGTGTATTGTAGTTCAATTATTACCTCTGCATTCTGTTAGTTATTGTTTTCTTCATCTCTTCTTAAGGTGTTTTTTCAACTGATAAATGTAATTATAGAAGATAGTACTAAAAGGATTCTATTCAAGTTCATGTAATAGATTATGTTTTGTATCTTTGGATTTATCTTGCAATCTCGATACGTTTTTTTTTCTTGTAGATGTATGTAAATAAACATCGTTTTAGTAATAAGGAGTTTTGTTCTGATGATGTTTGACACGTTGGAGAGTATGCAAGTAGTACCAGTCCATTGACAAGCCCCCGTTTTAAAAAGGAAGTATTATGTGGCATAATCATTGACCATCAGCATTTACGTTTTCCCAACTAATGTCATGTACCCTTTACAGCTTTCTTGAAACCCAGGCGCCCAAAGAAAGCCTAAAACAATACCACTCTTATCCAGATTTGACCCTCAAAATTAAAGCTTTTTACAATTTTCCATTGCAATACCCCCTTTTTTTTATTTTTTGGTAAACAAAAATATTTATTTTAGTCTTTAAAAGACCACGCGCTTCAAACCACTCCGTTTTGTTTTTTTTAATATAAAAGCATCAGTTTTCTTGAAAGGTTGGTTACATTTGCCTTTCTGACCCTCCCACTTAAGGAACATTTTTAAGTGGCATTAAAATAAAGTCTTCTGAGAACCTCAAAGAAAACTTTTAATACGGTGTGCAAACTAAAAGATGCGAAACTTCTAATCCAAAATAAAATAATGAAACTTTATTTATCTCGTCAAGTTATACACAAAATTCCGTGCTTTTGTTATTATATTGTAAGAAATTAAGGAAGAAGACTCGATGCTATACAGATATTTATTTACATGGGGACATCGCAAATACACAGAACAACGTCTTTCTTCTCCCTAATGTAAACATCCTTTCTAGTATAGTCTCTATCAGTGCACACCGTCTGTCTTAGCTTGGATAGTGGTGTGCATGGCAGGGCTGTAACAATATGTTCCATTCCTTATAGCCTCCTCTTTTAAAAGATAAATTCTTAAAAGGATTTTTTTGTATTTCTGTTGCGAATCGTGTATTGTAGTACAATTATTACCTCTGCATTCTGTTAGTTATTGTTTTCTTCATCTCTTCTTAAGGTGTTTTTTCAACTGATAAATGTAATTATAGAAGATAGTACTAAAAGGATTCTATTTAAGTTCATGTAATAGATTATGTTTTGTATCTTTGGATTTATCTTGCAATCTCGATACGTTTTTTTTTCTTGTAGATGTATGTAAATAAACATCGTTTTAGTAATTAGGAGTTTTGTTCTGATGATGTTTGACACGTTGGAGAGTATGCAAGTAGTACCAGTCCATTGACAAGCCCCCGTTTTAAAAAGGAAGTATTATGTGGCAAGATCATTGACCATCAGCATTTAGTTTTTCCCAACTAATGTCATGTACCCTTTACAGCTTTCTTGAAACCCAGGCGCCCAAAGAAAGCCTAAAACAATACCACTTTTATCCAGATTTAACCCTCAATATTAAAGCTTTTTACAATTTGCCATTGCAATAGCTGCTTTTTTTTTTTAAATTTTTGGTAAACAAAAATATTTATTTTAGTCTTTAAAAGACCAGGCGCTTCAAACCACTCCGTTTTCTTTTTTTAAAAAAGCAATCAATTTTCTTGAAAGGTTGGTTACATTTGCCTTTCTGACCCTCCCACTTAAGGAACATTTTTAAGTGGCATTAAAATAAAGTCTTCTGAGAACCTCAAAGAAAACTTTTAATACGGTGTGCAAACTAAAAGATGCGAAACTTCTAATCAAAAATAAAATAACAAAACTTTATTTATCTCGGCAAGTTATACACAAAATTCCGTGCTTTTGTTATTATATTGTAAGAAATTAAGGAAGACGACTCGACGCTATACAGATATTTATTTACATGGGGACATCACAAATACACAGAACAACGTCTTTCTTGAGTAAAGCCTGTTAATAAGCTCGACTCAAGCGGAACTGCGTTATCTTCTCCCTAATGTAAACATCCTTTCTAGTATAGTCTCTATCAGTGCACACCGTCTGTCTTAGCTTGGATAGTGGTGTGCATGGCAGGGCTGTAACAATATGTTCCATTCCTTATAGCCTCCTCTTTTAAAAGATAAAGTCTTAAAAGGAATTTTTGTATTTCTGTTGCGAATCGTGTATTGTAGTTCAATTATTACCTCTGCATTCTGTTAGTTATTGTTTTCTTCATCTCTTCTTAAGGTGTTTTTTCAACTGATAAATGTAATTATAGAAGATAGTACTAAAAGGATTCTATTTAAGTTCATGTAATAGATTATGTTTTGTATCTTTGGATTTATCTTGCAATCTCGATACGTTTTTTTTTCTTGTAGATGTATGTAAATAAACATCGTTTTAGTAATTAGGAGTTTTGTTCTGATGATGTTTGACACGTTGGAGAGTATGCAAGTAGTACCAGTCCATTGACAAGCCCCCGTTTTAAAAAGGAAGTATTATGTGGCAAGATCATTGACCATCAGCATTTACGTTTTCCCAACTAATGTGATGTACCCTTTACAGCTTTCTTGAAACCCAGGCGCCCAAAGAAAGCCTAAAACAATACCACTCTTATCCAGATTTGACCCTCAAAATTAAAGCTTTTTACAATTTTACATTGCAATACCCCCTTTTTTTTTATTTTTTGGTAAACAAAAATATTTATTTTAGTCTTTAAAAGACCACGCGCTTCAAACCACTCCGTTTTTTTTTTTTTTTAAATAAAAGCATCAGTTTTCTTGAAAGGTTGGTTACATTTGCCTTTCTGACCCTCCCACTTAAGGAACATTTTTAAGTGGCATTAAAATAAAGTCTTCTGAGAACCTCAAAGAAAACTTTTAATACGGTGTGCAAACTAAAAGATGCGAAACTTCTAATCAAATATAAAATAACGAAACTTTATTTATCTCGGCAAGTTATACACAAAATTCTGTGCTTTTGTTATTATATTGTAAGAAAATAAGGAAGACGACTCGACGCTATACAGATATTTATTTACATGGGGACATCGCAAATACACAGAACAACGTCTTTCTTGAGTAAAGCCTGTTAATAAGCTCGACTCAAGCGGAACTGCGTTATCTTCTCCTTAATGTAAACATCCTTTCTAGTATAGTCTCTATCAGTGCACACCGTCTGTCTTAGCTTGGATAGTGGTGTGCATGGCAGGGCTGTAACAATATGTTCCATTCCTTATAGCCTCCTCTTTTAAAAGATAAAGTCTTAAAAGGATTTTTTGTATTTCTGTTGCGAATCGTGTATTGTAGTTCAATTATTACCTCTGCATTCTGTTAGTTATTTTTTCTTCATCTCTTCTTAAGGTGTTTTTTCAACTGATAAATGTAATTATAGAAGATAGTGCTAAAAGGATTCTATTTAAGTTCATGTAATAGATTATGTTCTGTATCTTTGTATTTATCTTGCAATCTCGATACGTTTTTTTTTCTTGTAGATGTATGTAAATAAACATTGTTTTAGTAATAAAGAGTTTTGTTCTGATGATGTTTGATACGTTGGAGAGTATGCAAGTAGTACCATTTCATTGACAAGCCCCCGTTTTAAAAAGGAAGTATTGTGTGGCAAGATCATTGACCATCAGCATTTAGTTTTTCCAAACTAATGTGATGTACCCTTTACAGCTTTCTTTAAACCCAGGCGCCCAAAGAAAGCCTAAAACAATACCACTCTTATCCAGATTTGACCCTAAAAATTATAGCTTTTTACAATTTGCCATTGCAATACCCGCATTTTTTTATAATTTTTTGGTAAAAAAAAAAAAATTTATTTTATTCTTTAAAAGACCAGGCGCTTCAAACCACTCCGTTTTCTTTTTTTTTTTTTTAAATCACTCAGTTTTCTTGAAAGGTTGGTTACATTTGCCTTTCTGACCCTCCCACTTAAGGAACATTTTTAAGTGGCATTAAAATAAAGTCTTCTGAGAACCTCAAAGAAAACTTTTAATACGGTGTGCAAACTAAAAGATGCGAAACTTCTAATCAAAAATAAAATAACGAAACTTTATTTATCTCGGCAAGTTATACACAGAATTCCGTGCTTTTGTTATTATATTGTAGGAAATTAAGGAAGACGACTTGACGCTATAAAGATATTTATTTACATGAGGACATCGCAAATACACAGAACAACGTCTTTCTTGAGTAAAGCCTGTTAATAAGCTCGACTCAAGCGGAACTGCGTTATCTTCTCCTTAATGTAAACATCCTTTCTAGTATAGTCTCTATCAGTGCACACCGTCTGTCTTAGCTTGGATAGTGGTGTGCATGGCAGGGCTGTAACAATATGTTCCATTCCTTATAGCCTCCTCTTTTAAAAGATAAAGTCTTAAAAGGATTTTTTGTATTTCTGTTGCAAATCGTGTATTGTAGTTCAATTATTACCTCTGCATTCTGTTAGTTATTGTTTTCTTCATCTCTTCTTAAGGTGTTTTTTCAACTGATAAATGTAATTATAGAAGATAGTGCTAAAAGGATTCTATTTAAGTTCATGTAATAGATTATGTTCTGTATCTTTGGATTTATCTTGCAATCTCGATACGTTTTTTTTTCTTGTAGATGTATGTAAATAAACATCGTTTTAGTAATAAAGAGTTTTGTTCTGATGATGTTTGACACTTTGGAGAGTATGCAAGTAGTACCAGTCCATTGACAAGCCCCCGTTTTAAAAAGGAAGTATTATGTGGCAAGATCATTGACCATCAGCATTTAGTTTTTCCCAACTAATGTCATGTACCCTTTACAACTTTCTTGAAACCCAGGCGCCCAAAGAAAGCCTAAAACAATACCACTCTTATCCAGATTTGACCCTCAAAATTAAAGCTTTTTACAATTTGCCATTGCAATACCCGCTTTTTTTTTTTATTTTTTGGTAAACAAAAAAATTTATTTTAGTCATTAAAAGACCAGGCGCTTCAAAACACTCCATTTTCTTTTTCAAAAAAAGCAATCAATTTTCTTGAAAGGTTGGTTACATTTGCCTTTCTGACCCTCCCACTTAAGGAACATTTTTAAGTGGCATTAAAATAAATTCTTCTGAGAACCTCAAAGAAAACTTTTAATACGGTGTGCAAACTAAAAGATGCGAAACTTCTAATCCAAAATAAAATAATGAAACTTTATTTATCTCGGCAAGTTATACACAAAATTCCGTGCTTTTCTTATTATATTGTAAGAAATTAAGGAAGACGACTCGACGCTATACAGATATTTATTTACATGGGGACATCGCAAATACACAGAACAACGTCTTTCTTGAGTAAAGCCTGTTAATAAGCTCGACTCAAGCGGAACTGCGTTATCTTCTCCCTAATGTGAACATCCTTTCTAGTATAGTCTCTATCAGTGCACACCGTCTGTCTTAGCTTGGATAGTGGTGTGCATGGCAGGGCTGTAACAGTATGTTCCATTCCTTATAGCCTCCTCTTTTAAAAGATAAAGTCTTAAAAGGATTTTTTTGTATTTCTGTTTCTAATCGTGTATTGTAGTTCAATTATTACCTCTGCATTCTGTTAGTTATTGTTTTCTTCATCTCTTCTTAAGGTGTTTTTTCAACTGAGAAATGTAATTATAGAAGATAGTGCTAAAAGGATTCTATTTAAGTTCATGTAATAGATTATGTTCTGTATCTTTGGATTTATCTTGCAATCTCGATACGTTTTTTTTCTTGTAGATGTATGTAAATAAACATCGTTTTAGTAATAAGGAGTTTTGTTCTGATGATGTTTGACACGTTGGAGAGTATGCAAGTAGTACCAGTCCATTGACAAGCCCCCATTTTAAAAAGGAAGTATTATGTGGCAAGATCATTGACCATCAGCATTTAGTTTTTCCCAACTAATATCATGTACCCTTTACAGCTTTCTTGAAACCCAGGCGCCCAAAGAAAGCCTAAAACAATACCACTCTTATCCAGATTTGACCCACAAAATTAAAGCTTTTTACAATTTGCCATTGCAATACCCGCTTTTTTTTTTTTAATTTTTTGGTAAACAAAAATATTTATTTTAGTCATTAAAAGACCAGGCGCTTCAAACCACTCCGTTTTCTTTTTCAAAAAAAGCAATCAATTTTCTTGAAAGGTGGGTTACATTTGCCTTTCTGACCCTCCCACTTAAGAAACATTTTTAAGTGGCATTAAAATAAAGTCTTCTGAGAACCTCAAAGAAAACTTTTAATACGGTGTACAAACTAAAAGATGCGAAACTTCTAATCAAAAATAAAATAATGAAACTTTATTTATCTCGGCAAGTTATACACAAAATTCCGTGCTTTTGTTATTATATTGTAAGAAATTAAGGAAGACGACTCGACGCTATACAGATATTTATTTACATGGGGACATCGCAAATACACAGAACAACGTCTTTCTTGAGTAAAGCCTGTTAATAAGCTCGACTCAAGCGGAACTGCGTTATCTTCTCCCTAATGTAAACATCCTTTCTAGTATAGTCTCTATCAGTGCACACCGTCTGTCTTAGCTTGGATAGTGGTGTGCATGGCAGGGCTGTAACAGTATGTTCCATTCCTTATAGCCTCCGCTTTTAAAAGATAAAGTCTTAAAAGGATTTTTTTGTATTTCTGTTGCGAATCGTGTATTGTAGTTCAATTGTTACCTCTGCATTCTGTTAGTTATTGTTTTCTTCATCTCTTCTTAAGGTGTTTTTTCAACTGATAAATGTAATTATAGAAGATAGTGCTAAAAGGATTCTATTCAAGTTCATGTAATAGATTATGTTCTGTATCTTTGGATTTATCTTGCAATCTCGATACGTTTTTTTTTCTTGTAGATGTATGTAAATAAACATCGTTTTAGTAATAAGGAGTTTTGTTCTGATGATGTTTGACACGTTGGAGAGTATGCAAGTAGTACCAGTCCATTGACAAGCCCCCGTTTTAAAAAGGAAGTATTATGTGGCAAGATCATTGACCATCAGCATTTAGTTTTTCCCAACTAATATCATGTACCCTTTACAGCTTTCTTGAAACCCAGGCGCCCAAAGAAAGCCTAAAACAATACCACTCTTATCCAGATTTGACCCACAAAATTAAAGCTTTTTACAATTTGCCATTGCAATACCCGCTTTTTTTTAAAAATTTTTTGGTAAACAAAAATATTAATTTTAGTCATTAAAAGACCAGGCGCTTCAAACCACTCCGTTTTCTTTTTCAAAAAAAGCAATCAATTTTCTTGAAAGGTTGGTTACATTTGCCTTTCTGACCCTCCCACTTAAGGTACATTTTTAAGTGGCATTAAAATAAAGTCTTCTGAGAACCTCAAAGAAAACTTTTAATACGGTGTGCAAACTAAAAGATGCGAAACTTCTAATCAAAAATAAAATAATGAAACTTTATTTATCTCGGCAAGTTATACACAAAATTCCGTGCTTTTCTTATTATATTGTAAGAAATTAAGGAAGACGACTCGACGCTATACAGATATTTATTTACATGGGGACATCGCAAATACACAGAACAACGTCTTTCTTGAGTAAAGCCTGTTAATAAGCTCGACTCAAGCGGAACTGCGTTATCTTCTCCCTAATGTAAACATCCTTTCTAGTATAGTCTCTATCAGTGCACACCGTCTGTCTTAGCTTGGATAGTGGTGTGCATGGCAGGGCTGTAACAATATGTTCCATTCCTTATAGCCTCCGCTTTTAAAAGATAAAGTCTTAAAAGGATTTTTTTGTATTTCTGTTGCGAATCGTGTATTGTGGTTCAATTATTACCTCTGCATTCTGTTAGTTATTAGTTGCTTCATCTCTTCTTAAGGTGTTATTTCAACTGATAAATGTAATTATAGAAGATAGTACTAAAAGGATTCTATTTAAGTTCATGTAATACATTATGTTTTGTATCTTTGGATTTATCTTGCAATCTCGATACGTTTTTTTTTCTTGTAGATGTATGTAAATAAACATCGTTTTAGTAATTAGGAGTTTTGTTCTGATGATGTTTGACACGTTGGAGAGTATGCAAGTAGTACCAGTCCATTGACAAGCCCCCGTTTTAAAAAGGAAGTATTATGTGGCAAGATCATTGACCATCAGCATTTACGTTTTCCCAACTAATGTGATGTACCCTTTACAGCTTTCTTTAAACCCAGGCGCCCAAAGAAAGCCTAAAACAATACCACTCTTATCCAGATTTGACCCTCAAAATTAAAGCTTTTTACAATTTTCCATTGCAATACCCCCTTTTTTTTTATTTTTTGGTAAACAAAAATATTTATTTTAGTCTTTAAAAGACCACGCGCTTCAAACCACTCCGTTTTTTTTTTTTAAAAAAAAAAGCAATCAGTTTTCTTGAAAGGTTGGTTACATTTGCCTTTCTGACCCTCCCACTTAAGGAACATTTTTAAGTGGCATTAAAATAAAGTCTTCTGAGAACCTCAAAGAAAACTTTTAATACGGTGTGCAAACTAAAAGATGCGAAACTTCTAATCAAATATAAAATAACGAAACTTTATTTATCTCGGTAAGTTATACACAAAATTCTGTGCTTTTGTTATTATATTGTAAGAAATTAAGGAAGACGACTCGACGCTATACAGATATTTATTTACATGGGGACATCGAAAATACACAGAACAACGTCTTTCTTGAGTAAAGTCTGTTAATAAGCTCGACTCAAGCGGAACTGCGTTATCTTCTCCTTAATGTAAACATCCTTTCTAGTATAGTCTCTATCAGTGCACACCGTCTGTCTTAGCTTGGATAGTGGTGTGCATGGCAGGGCTGTAACAATATGTTCCATTCCTTATAGCCTCCTCTTTTAAAAGATAAAGTCTTAAAAGGATTTTTTGTATTTCTGTTGCGAATCGTGTATTGTAGTTCAATTATTACCTCTGCATTCTGTTAGTTATTGTTTTCTTCATCTCTTCTTAAGGTGTTTTTTCAACTGAGAAATGTAATTATAGAAGATAGTGCTAAAAGGATTCTATTCAAGTTCATGTAATAGATTATGTTCTGTATCTTTGGATTTATCTTGCAATCTCGATACGTTTTTTTTTCTTGTAGATGTATGTAAATAAACATCGTTTTAGTAATAAGGAGTTTTGTTCTGATGATGTTTGACACGTTGGAGAGTATGCAAGTAGTACCATTTCATTGACAAGCCCCGGTTTTAAAAAGGAAGTATTGTGTGGCAAGATCATTGACCATCAGCATTTAGTTTTTCCCAACTAATGTCATGTACCCTTTACAGCTTTCTTTAAACCCAGGCGCCCAAAGAAAGCCTAAAACAATACCACTCTTATCCCGATTTGACCCTCAAAATTAAAGCTTTTTACAATTTTCCATTGCAATACCCGCTTTTTTTTTTTATTTTTTGGTAAACAAAAATATTTATTTTAGTCTTTAAAAGACCAGGCGCTTCAAACCACTCCGTTTTCTTTTTCAAAAAAATCACTCAGTTTTCTTGAAAGGTTGGTTACATTTGCCTTTCTGACCCTCCCACTTAAGGAACATTTTTAAGTGGCATTAAAATAAATTCTTCTGAGAACCTCAAAGAAAACTTTTAATACGGTGTGCAAACTAAAAGATGCGAAACTTCTAATCCAAAATAAAATAATGAAACTTTATTTATCTCGGCAAGTTATACACAAAATTCCGTGCTTTTCTTATTATATTGTAAGAAATTAAGGAAGACGACTCGACGCTATACAGATATTTATTTACATGGGGACATCGCAAATACACAGAACAACGTCTTTCTTGAGTAAAGCCTGTTAATAAGCTCGACTCAAGCGGAACTGCGTTATCTTCTCCCTAATGTGAACATCCTTTCTAGTATAGTCTCTATCAGTGCACACCGTCTGTCTTAGCTTGGATAGTGGTGTGCATGGCAGGGCTGTAACAGTATGTTCCATTCCTTATAGCCTCCTCTTTTAAAAGATAAAGTCTTAAAAGGATTTTTTTGTATTTCTGTTGCGAATCGTGTATTGTAGTTCAATTATTACCTCTGCATTCTGTTAGTTATTGTTTTCTTCATCTCTTCTTAAGGTGTTTTTTCAACTGATAAATGTAATTATAGAAGATAGTACTAAAAAGATTCTATTTAAGTTCATGTAATAGATTATGTTCTGTATCTTTGGATTTATCTTGCAATCTCGATACGTTTTTTTTCTTGTAGATGTATGTAAATAAACATCGTTTTAGTAATAAGGAGTTTTGTTCTGATGATGTTTGACACGTTGGAGAGTATGCAAGTAGTACCAGTCCATTGACAAGCCCCCATTTTAAAAAGGAAGTATTATGTGGCAAGATCATTGACCATCAGCATTTAGTTTTTCCCAACTAATATCATGTACCCTTTACAGCTTTCTTGAAACCCAGGCGCCCAAAGAAAGCCTAAAACAATACCACTCTTATCCAGATTTGACCCACAAAATTAAAGCTTTTTACAATTTGCCATTGCAATACCCGCTTTTTTTTTTTAATTTTTTGGTAAAGAAAATTTTTATTTTAGTCATTAAAAGACCAGGCGCTTCAAACCACTCCGTTTTCTTTTTCAAAAAAAGCAATCAATTTTCTTGAAAGGTTGGTTACATTTGCCTTTCTGACCCTCCCACTTAAGGTACATTTTTAAGTGGCATTAAAATAAAGTCTTCTGAGAACCTCAAAGAAAACTTTTAATACGGTGTGCAAACTAAAAGATGCGAAACTTCTAATCAAAAATAAAATAATGAAACTTTATTTATCTCGGCAAGTTATACACAAAATTCCGTGCTTTTGTTATTATATTGTAAGAAATTAAGGAAGACGACTCGACGCTATACAGATATTTATTTACATGGGGACATCGCAAATACACAGAACAACGTCTTTCTTGAGTAAAGCCTGTTAATAAGCTCGACTCAAGCGGAACTGCGTTATCTTCTCCCTAATGTAAACATCCTTTCTAGTATAGTCTCTATCAGTGCACACCGTCTGTCTTAGCTTGGATAGTGGTGTGCATGGCAGGGCTGTAACAATATGTTCCATTCCTTATAGCCTCCTCTTTTAAAAGATAAAGTCTTAAAAAAAATTTTTGTATTTCTGTTGCGAATCGTTTATTGTAGTTCAATTATTACCTCTGCATTCTGTTAGTTATTGTTTTCTTCATCTCTTCTTAAGGTGTTTTTTCAACTGATAAATGTAATTATAGAAGATAGTACTAAAAGGATTCTATTTAAGTTCATGTAATAGATTATGTTTTGTATCTTTGGATTTATCTTGCAATCTCGATACGTTTTTTTTTCTTGTAGATGTATGTAAATAAACATCGTTTTAGTAATTAGGAGTTTTGTTCTGATGATGTTTGACACGTTGGAGAGTATGCAAGTAGTACCAGTCCATTGACAAGCCCCCGTTTTAAAAAGGAAGTATTATGTGGCAAGATCATTGACCATCAGCATTTACGTTTTCCCAACTAATGTCATGTACCCTTTACAGCTTTCTTGAAACCCAGGCGCCCAAAGAAAGCCTAAAACAATACCACTCTTATCCAGATTTGACCCTCAAAATTAAAGCTTTTTACAATTTTCCATTGCATTACCCCCTTTTTTTTTATTTTTTCGTAAACAAAAATATTTATTTTAGTCTTTAAAAGACCACGCGCTTCAAACCACTCCGTTTTTTTTTTTTTTAAAATAAAAGCATCAGTTTTCTTGAAAGGTTGGTTACATTTGCCTTTCTGACCCTCCCACTTAAGGTACATTTTTAAGTGGCATTAAAATAAAGTCTTCTGAGAACCTCAAAGAAAACTTTTAATACGGTGTGCAAACTAAAAGATGCGAAACTTCTAATCAAAAATAAAATAACGAAACTTTATTTATCTCGGCAAGTTATACACAAAATTCTGTGCTTTTGTTATTATATTGTAAGAAATTAAGGAAGACGACTCGACGCTATACAGATATTTATTTACATGGGGACATCGCAAATACACAGAACAACGTCTTTCTTGAGTAAAGCCTGTTAATAAGCTCGACTCAAGCGGAACTGCGTTATCTTCTCCCTAATGTAAACATCCTTTCTAGTATAGTCTCTATCAGTGCACACCGTCTGTCTTAGCTTGGATAGTGGTGTGCATGGCAGGGCTGTAACAATATGTTCCATTCCTTATAGCCTCCTCTTTTAAAAGATAAAGTCTTAAAAGGAATTTTTGTATTTCTGTTGCGAATCGTGTATTGTAGTTCAATTATTACCTCTGCATTCTGTTAGTTTTTTTTTCTTCATCTCTTCTTAAGGTGTTTTTTCAACTGATAAATGTAATTATAGAAGATAGTACTAAAAGGATTCTATTTAAGTTCATGTAATAGATTATGTTTTGTATCTTTGGATTTATCTTGCAATCTCGATACGTTTTTTTTTCTTGTAGATGTATGTAAATAAACATCGTTTTAGTAATTAGGAGTTTTGTTCTGATGATGTTTGACACGTTGGAGAGTATGCAAGTAGTACCAGTCCATTGACAAGTTCCCGTTTTAAAAAGGAAGTATTATGTGGCAAGATCATTGACCATCAGCATTTACGTTTTCCCAACTAATGTCATGTACCCTTTACAGCTTTCTTGAAACCCAGGCGCCCAAAGAAAGCCTAAAACAATACCACTCTTATCCAGATTTGACCCTCAAAATTAAAGCTTTTTACAATTTTACATTGCAATACCCCCTTTTTTTTTATTTTTTGGTAAACAAAAATATTTATTTTAGTCTTTAAAAGACCACGCGCTTCAAACCACTCCGTTTTTTTTTTTTTTAAAATAAAAGCATCAGTTTTCTTGAAAGGTTGGTTACATTTGCCTTTCTGACCCTCCCACTTAAGGAACATTTTTAAGTGGCATTAAAATAAAGTCTTCTGAGAACCTCAAAGAAAACTTTTAATACGGTGTGCAAACTAATGATGCGAAACTTCTAATCAAATTTAAAATAACGAAACTTTATTTATCTCGGTAAGTTATACACAAAATTCTGTGCTTTTGTTATTATATTGTAAGAAATTAAGGAAGACGACTCGACGCTATACAGATATTTATTTACATGGGGACATCGCAAATACACAGAACAACGTCTTTCTTGAGTAAAGCCTGTTAATAAGCTCGACTCAAGCGGAACTGCGTTATCTTCTCCTTAATGTAAACATCCTTTCTAGTATAGTCTCTATCAGTGCACACCGTCTGTCTTAGCTTGGATAGTGGTGTGCATGGCAGGGCTGTAACAATATGTTCCATTCCTTATAGCCTCCTCTTTTAAAAGATAAAGTCTTAAAAGGAATTTTTGTATTTCTGTTGCGAATCGTGTATTGTAGTTCAATTATTACCTCTGCATTCTGTTAGTTATTGTTTTCTTCATCTCTTCTTAAGGTGTTTTTTCAACTGATAAATGTAATTATAGAAGATAGTACTAAAAGGATTCTATTTAAGTTCATGTAATAGATTATGTTTTGTATCTTTGGATTTATCTTGCAATCTCGATACGTTTTTTTTTCTTGTAGATGTATGTAAATAAACATCGTTTTAGTAATTAGGAGTTTTGTTCTGATGATGTTTGACACGTTGGAGAGTATGCAAGTAGTACCAGTCCATTGACAAGCCCCCGTTTTAAAAAGGAAGTATTATGTGGCAAGATCATTGACCATCAGCATTTACGTTTTCCCAACTAATGTCATGTACCCTTTACAGCTTTCTTGAAACCCAGGCGCCAAAAGAAAGCCTAAAACAATACCACTCTTATCCAGATTTGACCCTCAAAATTAAAGCTTTTTACAATTTTACATTGCAATACCCCCTTTTTTTTTATTTTTTGGTAAACAAAAATATTTATTTTAGTCTTTAAAAGACCACGCGCTTCAAACCACTCCGTTTTTTTTTTTTTTAAATAAAAGCATCAGTTTTCTTGAAAGGTTGGTTACATTTGCCTTTCTGACCCTCCCACTTAAGGAACATTTTTAAGTGGCATTAAAATAAAGTCTTCTGAGAACCTCAAAGAAAACTTTTAATACGGTGTGCAAACTAAAAGATGCGATACTTCTAATCAAATATAAAATAACGAAACTTTATTTATCTCGGCAAGTTACACACAAAATTCCGTGCTTTTGTTATTATATTGTAAGAAATTAAGGAAGACGACTCGACGCTATACAGATATTTATTTACATGGGGACATCGCAAATACACAGAACAACGTCTTTCTTGAGTAAAGCCTGTTAATAAGCTCGACTCAAGCGGAACTGCGTTATCTTCTCCTTAATGTAAACATCCTTTCTAGTATAGTCTCTATCAGTGCACACCGTCTGTCTTAGCTTGGATAGTGGTGTGCATGACAGGGCTGTAACAATATGTTCTATTCCTTATAGCCTCCTCTTTAAAAAGATAAAAGTCTTAATATGATTTTTTTGTATTTCTGTTGCGAATCGTCTATTGTAGTTCAATTATTACCTCTGCATTCTGTTAGTTATTGTTTTCTTCATCTCTTCTTAAGGTGTTTTTTCAACTGATAAATGTAATTATAGAAGATAGTACTAAAAGGATTCTATTTAAGTTCATGTAATAGATTATGTTCTGTATCTTTGGATTTATCTTGCAATCTCGATACGTTTTTTTTTCTTGTAGATGTATGTAAATAAACATCGTTTTAGTAATTAGGAGTTTTGTTCTGATGATGTTTGACACGTTGGAGAGTATGCAAGTAGTACCAGTCCATTGACAAGCCCCCGTTTTAAAAAGGAAGTATTATGTGGCAAGATCATTGACCATCAGCATTTACGTTTTCCCAACTAATGTCATGTACCCTTTACAGCTTTCTTGAAACCCAGGCGCCCAAAGAAAGCCTAAAACAATACCACTCTTATCCAGATTTGACCCTCAAAATTAAAGCTTTTTACAATTTTCCATTGCATTACCCCCTTTTTTTTTATTTTTTCGTAAACAAAAATATTTATTTTAGTCTTTAAAAGACCACGCGCTTCAAACCACTCCGTTTTTTTTTTTTTAAAAATAAAAGCATCAGTTTTCTTGAAAGGTTGGTTACATTTGCCTTTCTGACCCTCCCACTTAAGGTACATTTTTAAGTGGCATTAAAATAAAGTCTTCTGAGAACCTCAAAGAAAACTTTTAATACGGTGTGCAAACTAAAAGATGCGAAACTTCTAATCAAAAATAAAATAACGAAACTTTATTTATCTCGGCAAGTTATACACAAAATTCTGTGCTTTTGTTATTATATTGTAAGAAATTAAGGAAGACGACTCGACGCTATACAGATATTTATTTACATGGGGACATCGCAAATACACAGAACAACGTCTTTCTTGAGTAAAGCCTGTTAATAAGCTCGACTCAAGCGGAACTGCGTTATCTTCTCCCTAATGTAAACATCCTTTCTAGTATAGTCTCTATCAGTGCACACCGTCTGTCTTAGCTTGGATAGTGGTGTGCATGGCAGGGCTGTAACAATATGTTCCATTCCTTATAGCCTCCTCTTTTAAAAGATAAAGTCTTAAAAGGAATTTTTGTATTTCTGTTGCGAATTGTGTATTGTAGTTCAATTATTACCTCTGCATTCTGTTAGTTTTTTTTTCTTCATCTCTTCTTAAGGTGTTTTTTCAACTGATAAATGTAATTATAGAAGATAGTACTAAAAGGATTCTATTTAAGTTCATGTAATAGATTATGTTTTGTATCTTTGGATTTATCTTGCAATCTCGATACGTTTTTTTTTCTTGTAGATGTATGTAAATAAACATCGTTTTAGTAATTAGGAGTTTTGTTCTGATGATGTTTGACACGTTGGAGAGTATGCAAGTAGTACCAGTCCATTGACAAGTTCCCGTTTTAAAAAGGAAGTATTATGTGGCAAGATCATTGACCATCAGCATTTACGTTTTCCCAACTAATGTCATGTACCCTTTACAGCTTTCTTGAAACCCAGGCGCCCAAAGAAAGCCTAAAACAATACCACTCTTATCCAGATTTGACCCTCAAAATTAAAGCTTTTTACAATTTTACATTGCAATACCCCCTTTTTTTTTATTTTTTGGTAAACAAAAATATTTATTTTAGTCTTTAAAAGACCACGCGCTTCAAACCACTCCGTTTTTTTTTTTTTTAAAATAAAAGCATCAGTTTTCTTGAAAGGTTGGTTACATTTGCCTTTCTGACCCTCCCACTTAAGGAACATTTTTAAGTGGCATTAAAATAAAGTCTTCTGAGAACCTCAAAGAAAACTTTTAATACGGTGTGCAAACTAATGATGCGAAACTTCTAATCAAATTTAAAATAACGAAACTTTATTTATCTCGGTAAGTTATACACAAAATTCCGTGCTTTTGTTATTATATTGTAAGAAATTAAGGAAGACGACTCGACGCTATACAGATATTTATTTACATGGGGACATCGCAAATACACAGAACAACGTCTTTCTTGAGTAAAGCCTGTTAATAAGCTCGACTCAAGCGGAACTGCGTTATCTTCTCCTTAATGTAAACATCCTTTCTAGTATAGTCTCTATCAGTGCACACCGTCTGTCTTAGCTTGGATAGTGGTGTGCATGGCAGGGCTGTAACAATATGTTCCATTCCTTATAGCCTCCTCTTTTAAAAGATAAAGTCTTAAAAGGAATTTTTGTATTTCTTTTTCGAATCGTGTATTGTAGTTCAATTATTACCTCTGCATTCTGTTAGTTATTGTTTTCTTCATCTCTTCTTAAGGTGTTTTTTCAACTGATAAATGTAATTATAGAAGATAGTACTAAAAGGATTCTATTTAAGTTCATGTAATAGATTATGTTTTGTATCTTTGGATTTATCTTGCAATCTCGATACGTTTTTTTTTCTTGTAGATGTATGTAAATAAACATCGTTTTAGTAATTAGGAGTTTTGTTCTGATGATGTTTGACACGTTGGAGAGTATGCAAGTAGTACCAGTCCATTGACAAGCCCCCGTTTTAAAAAGGAAGTATTATGTGGCAAGATCATTGACCATCAGCATTTACGTTTTCCCAACTAATGTCATGTACCCTTTACAGCTTTCTTGAAACCCAGGCGCCAAAAGAAAGCCTAAAACAATACCACTCTTATCCAGATTTGACCCTCAAAATTAAAGCTTTTTACAATTTTACATTGCAATACCCCCTTTTTTTTTATTTTTTGGTAAACAAAAATATTTATTTTAGTCTTTAAAAGACCACGCGCTTCAAACCACTCCGTTTTTTTTTTTTTTAAATAAAAGCATCAGTTTTCTTGAAAGGTTGGTTACATTTGCCTTTCTGACCCTCCCACTTAAGGAACATTTTTAAGTGGCATTAAAATAAAGTCTTCTGAGAACCTCAAAGAAAACTTTTAATACGGTGTGCAAACTAAAAGATGCGAAACTTCTAATCAAATATAAAATAACGAAACTTTATTTATCTCGGCAAGTTACACACAAAATTCCGTGCTTTTGTTATTATATTGTAAGAAATTAAGGAAGACGACTCGACGCTATACAGATATTTATTTACATGGGGACATCGCAAATACACAGAACAACGTCTTTCTTGAGTAAAGCCTGTTAATAAGCTCGACTCAAGCGGAACTGCGTTATCTTCTCCTTAATGTAAACATCCTTTCTAGTATAGTCTCTATCAGTGCACACCGTCTGTCTTAGCTTGGATAGTGGTGTGCATGACAGGGCTGTAACAATATGTTCTATTCCTTATAGCCTCCTCTTTAAAAAGATAAAAGTCTTAATATGATTTTTTTGTATTTCTGTTGCGAATCGTCTATTGTAGTTCAATTATTACCTCTGCATTCTGTTAGTTATTGTTTTCTTCATCTCTTCTTAAGGTGTTTTTTCAACTGATAAATGTAATTATAGAAGATAGTACTAAAAGGATTCTATTTAAGTTCATGTAATAGATTATGTTCTGTATCTTTGGATTTATCTTGCAATCTCGATACGTTTTTTTTTCTTGTAGATGTATGTAAATAAACATCGTTTTAGTAATAAGGAGTTTTGTTCTGATGATGTTTGACACGTTGGAGAGTATGCAAGTAGTACCATTCCATTGACAAGCCCCCGTTTTAAAAAGGAAGTATTATGTGGCAAGATCATTGACCATCAGCATTTAGTTTTTCCCAACTAAATGTCATGTACCCTTTACAGCTTTCTTGAAACCCAGGCGCCCAAAGAAAGCCTAAAACAATACCACTCTTATCCAGATTTGACCCTCAAAATTAAAGCTTTTTACAATTTTCCATTGCAATACCCGCTTTTTTTTTAAATTTTTTGGTAAACAAAAATATTTATTTTAGTCTTTAAAAGACCAGGCGCTTCAAACCACTCCGTTTTCTTTTTCAAAAAAAGCAATTAATTTTCTTAAAAGGTTGGTTACATTTGCCTTTCTGACCCTCCCACTTAAGGAACATTTTTAAGTGGCATTAAAATAAAGTCTTCTGAGAACCTCAAAGAAAACTTTTAATACGGTGTGCAAACTAAAAGATACGAAACTTCTAATCAATAATAAAATAACAAAACTTTATTTATCTCGGCAAGTTATTCACAAAATTCCGTGCTTTTGTTATTATATTGTAAAAAATTAAGGAAGACGACTCGACGCTATACAGATATTTATTTTCATGGGGACATCGCAAATACACAGAACAACGTCTTTCTTGAGTAAAGCCTGTTAATAAGCTCGACTCAAGCGGAACTGCGTTATCTTCTACCTAATGTGAACATCCTTTCTAGTATAGTTTCTATCAGTGCACACCGTCTGTCTTAGCTTGGATAGTGGTGTGCATGGCAGGGCTGTAACAATATGTTCCATTCCTTATAGCCTCCTCTTTTAAAAGATAAAGTCTTAAAAGGATTTTTTTGTATTTCTTTTTCGAATCATGTGTTGTAGTTCAATTATTACCTCTGCATTCTTTTAGTTATTGTTTTCTTCATCTCTTCTTAAGGTGTTTTTTCAACTGAGAAATGTAATTATAGAAGATAGTACTAAAAGGATTCTATTTAGATTCATGTAATAGATTATGTTTTGTATCTTTGGATTTATCTTGCAATCTCGATACGTTTTTTTTTCTTGTAGATGTATGTAAATAAACATCGTTTTAGTAATTAGGAGTTTTGTTCTGATGATGTTTGACACGTTGGAGAGTATGCAAGTAGTACCAGTCCATTGACAAGCCCCCGTTTTAAAAAGGAAGTATTATGTGGCAAGATCATTGACCATCAGCATTTAGTTTTTCCCAACTAATGTCATGTACCCTTTACAACTTTCTTGAAACCCAGGCGCCCAAAGAAAGCCTAAAACAATACCACTCTTATCCAGATTTGACCCTCAAAATTAAAGCTTTTTACAATTTGCCATTGCAATACCCGCTTTTTTTTTTAATTTTTTGGTAAAAAAAAATATATATTTTAGTCATTAAAAGACCAGGCGCTTCAAACCACTCCGTTTTCTTTTTCAAAAAAATCACTCAGTTTTCTTGAAAGGTTGGTTACATTTGCCTTTCTGACCCTCCCACTTAAGGAACATTTTTAAGTGGCATTAAAATAAATTCTTCTGAGAACCTCAAAGAAAACTTTTAATACGGTGTGCAAACTAAAAGATGCGAAACTTCTAATCAAAAATAAAATAATGAAACTTTATTTATCTCGGCAAGTTATACACAAAATTCCGTGCTTTTCTTATTATATTGTAAGAAATTAAGGAAGACGACTCGACGCTATACAGATATTTATTTACATGGGGACATCGCAAATACACAGAACAACGTCTTTCTTGAGTAAAGCCTGTTAATAAGCTCGACTCAAGCGGAACTGCGTTATCTTCTCCCTAATGTGAACATCCTTTCTAGTATAGTCTCTATCAGTGCACACCGTCTGTCTTAGCTTGGATAGTGGTGTGCATGGCAGGGCTGTAACAGTATGTTCCATTCCTTATAGCCTCCTCTTTTAAAAGATAAAGTCGTCAAAGGATTTTTTTGTATTTCTGTTGCGAATCGTGTATTGTAGTTCAATTATTACCTCTGCATTCTGTTAGTTATTGTTTTCTTCATCTCTTCTTAAGGTGTTTTTTCAACTGAGAAATGTAATTATAGAAGATAGTGCTAAAAGGATTCTATTTAAGTTCATGTAATAGATTATGTTCTGTATCTTTGGATTTATTTTGCAATCTCGATACGTTTTTTTTTCTTGTAGATGTATGTAAATAAACATCGTTTTAGTAATAAGGAGTTTTGTTCTGATGATGTTTGACACGTTGGAGAGTATGCAAGTAGTACCAGTCCATTGACAAGCCCCCGTTTTAAAAAGGAAGTATTATGTGGCAAGATCATTGACCATCAGCATTTAGTTTTTCCCAACTAATATCATGTACCCTTTACAGCTTTCTTGAAACCCAGGCGCCCAAAGAAAGCCTAAAACAATACCACTCTTATCCAGATTTGACCCTCAAAATTAAAGCTTTTTACAATTTGCCATTGCTAGACCCGCTTTTTTTTTTTATTTTTTGGTAAACAAAAATATTTATTTTAGTCTTTAAAAGACCAGGCGCTTCAAACCACTCCGTTTTCTTTTTTTTTTTTAAAAATCACTCAGTTTTCTTGAAAGGTTGGTTACATTTGCCTTTCTGACCCTCCCACTTAAGGAACATTTTTAAGTGGCATTAAAATAAAGTCTTCTGAGAACCTCAAAGAAAACTTTTAATACGGTGTGCAAACTAAAAGATGCGAAACTTCTAATCCAAAATAAAATAATGAAACTTTATTTATCTCGGCAAGTTATACACAAAATTCCGTGCTTTTGTTATTATATTGTAAGAAATTAAGGAAGACGACTCGACGCTATACAGATATTTTTTTACATGGGGACATCGCAAATACACAGAACAACGTCTTTCTTGAGTAAAGCCTGTTAATAAGCTCGACTCAAGCGGAACTGCGTTATCTTCTCCCTAATGTAAACATCCTTTCTAGTATAGTCTCTATCAGTGCACACCGTCTGTCTTAGCTTGGATAGTGGTGTGCATGGCAGGGCTGTAACAATATGTTCCATTCCTTATAGCCTCCGCTTTTAAAAGATAAAGTCTTAAAAGGATATATTTGTATTTCTGTTGCGAATCGTGTATTGTAGTTCAATTATTACCTCTGCATTCTGTTAGTTATTAGTTTCTTCATCTCTTCTTAAGGTGTTATTTCAACTGATAAATGTAATTATAGAAGATAGTACTAAAAGGATTCTATTTAAGTTCATGTAATAGATTATGTTCTGTATCTTTGGATTTATCTTGCAATCTCGATACTTTTTTTTTCTTGTAGATGTATGTAAATAAACATCGTTTTAGTAATAAGGAGTTTTGTTCTGATGATGTTTGACACGTTGGAGAGTATGCAAGTAGTACCAGTCCATTGACAAGCCCCCATTTTAAAAAGGAAGTATTATGTGGCAAGATCATTGACCATCAGCATTTAGTTTTTCCCAACTAATATCATGTACCCTTTACAGCTTTCTTGAAACCCAGGCGCCCAAAGAAAGCCTAAAACAATACCACTCTTATCCAGATTTGACCCACAAAATTAAAGCTTTTTACAATTTGCCATTGCAATACCCGCTTTTTTTTTTTAATTTTTTGGTAAACAAAAATATTTATTTTAGTCATTAAAAGACCAGGCGCTTCAAACCACTCCGTTTTCTTTTTTTTTTTTTTTAAATCACTCAGTTTTCTTGAAAGGTTGGTTACATTTGCCTTTCTGACCCTCCCACTTAAGGAACATTTTTAAGTGGCATTAAAATAAAGTCTTCTGAGAACCTCAAAGAAAACTTTTAATACGGTGTGCAAACTAAAAGATGCGAAACTTCTAATCCAAAATAAAATAATGAAACTTTATTTATCTCGGCAAGTTATACACAAATTCCGTGCTTTTGTTATTTTATTGTAAGAAATTAAGGAAGACGACTCGACGCTATACAGATATTTATTTACATGGGGACATCGCAAATACACAGAACAACGTCCTTCTTGAGTAAAGCCTGTTAATAAGCTCGACTCAAGCGGAACTGCGTTATCTTCTCCCTAATGTAAACATCCTTTCTAGTATAGTCTCTATCAGTGCACACCGTCTGTCTTAGCTTGGATAGTGGTGTGCATGGCAGGGCTGTAACAATATGTTCCATTCCTTATAGCCTCCTCTTTTAAAAGATAAAGTCTTAAAAGGATTTTTTTGTATTTCTGTTGCGAATCGTGTATTGTAGTTCAATTATTACCTCTGCATTCTGTTAGTTATTGTTTTCTTCATCTCTTCTTAAGGTGTTTTTTCAACTGAGAAATGTAATTATAGAAGATAGTACTAAAAGGATTCTATATGTAATAGATTATGTTCTGTATCTTTGGATTTATCTTGCAATCTCGATACGTTTTTTTTTTCTTGTAGATGTATGTAAATAAACATCGTTTTAGTAATAAGGAGTTTTGTTCTGATGATGTTTGACACGTTGGAGAGTATGCAAGTAGTACCAGTCCATTGACAAGCCCCCGTTTTAAAAAGGAAGTAGCCGTCAAAAGTTACGCGTGGTCTTTACTTGTTTCATGTTCTTTAAATGTAGTTTAATAGTTTACACCTCATTCTGTTAATATTGTTTTTTTTTTTTTTTTCAAATATATGTTAAAAATCATGCATTGTTTCGGCTTGCCATATACAGAATGTATCAAACTTTCTTTTTTTATTTTATTCTTTCTGATTGGCTCAATCCATGTTAAAATGTAAACTTTCTTTTCAGACATTGCGATCTATAGGGCAGATAATGTATAGGTTTCCGTGACCTACGGTCAAAGAGTGTGTTATGTGGCAAGATCATCGACCATCCGCATTTAATTTTTCACAACTTATGTACCCTTTACAGCTTATGCTTTTCATGTTTAGAAAGACGGAAACTTTTCAGATGACCGGAAGTGCGAGTGAAAGCATAAACGATTTTAGTCCGCCATCTTAGGAGTCATTGCACAAATGTAATTCTAAAACAGGATATTGATCACACACAAAAATTAGTTTTCTCGTATCAAAATTTTTTAATCAATTAGAAGAGGATAATGCACTATGAATATCAACACTATCTTAACCAGAGGCATCGCCATTGAGGAGTTCACTTAGTGTAATTAGCTATTGGTATCAACCCCCCAATCCCCAAAATAAAAGTTTTGTAATAAATGTTTTATCTGAATTATTCTTGATGTTGATATACCTGTACACCTACGTTTTCTGAACGTGAATTATTAAATGTGCTTTTTTAAATACCGGTATTTATTATTTTTCAGACACTTCAGTGTCATCTGATGGATGTTACCTAGTACAGTCAGCACCGCTCCCCTCGATGATGCCACTGATCATAATATAAAGTAAACGATCAATATAACAAACATGGTATAAAACTAAATCTCAGGACTTTATAAATTTATTACTAGGAATCGTGGTCACACAATACTTTGCCTTTTCACCCCAGACACGTTAAATATTTTAAGAAGCATTGTGTAATGTTGCTGTTGAAGCTTTGAATTTCTACACTCATTTCATTTAATAATCTAATATATCAGTAACTATATGTATTTTGTTTGTTGGTTATTTTTTACCTTTTCTTCAGTGTCTCCCCTCCATAGGAGGGGCTAAGGTTACAGGTTTGGTGGTGATGGCGGGCGTATTGTTTTGCACAGAAATTATACATGTAAATAAGTAGTAATATTGTATGTTTGAAAAGCTGGATTTGTTTTTTAGTTAATTTGGTTGTTTGATCAAGGGCATGTTAACATTATTCAGGGCACACTCCATCAGAGCTTATTCATTTTTTCTTCAGGATGCAGTGAATGAAAGAAGCAAATGAGTTAGGAAATATCCCATTGGAATAATTATTATTAAAGGCCTAATTGTGGAGGTAGTAGTGGAAATCTTACTAGAGTAAGATTAGAACTATTAAAAGATCATGCCACTGATAATTAATCCCCTGATGTCGTCTCTCTTACTTCATTAGCCAATCACTCTTTAATTTCCCCATCATTCATAATGTTGTTACCTTGACTATGGGCATGTCACTTGAGAATACTTTCTATGTATAATCAAAACTAACTTCAGTCATCTTATGGAGAAAAGTCATATCGTCTATTCAAGTTTTATTAAACCCCATTGAGGCTAAGAGATTAATTGAGCTTTATGACCATCATTTGTGCTTCTATTCATATTTCTAAATATAGGTATGTAAGTATGTAAATAATTTACATTTCTTGGATAAAAAATTAGAGGATTAAGTGACCAGTCAACATTACAAGGATCTTATTTTTTTTTAATTTCTGGTTATTGGTCTTTGTTATTAATCATTATATAATATATTGGCCAAAATAAGAAGTCACATCAGCACTAATCAATGTTTGCTGATCACCTTGAAGAACATTGAAGTTCAGACAAAATCCTCCACAATTCAATGCAACTCAGATCTAAAAAAAAAATTGGGGGATGAACTAGAGAATTTACTTTCAGCTGTGGATCAACTAAAAAGAATTTAGTAAATTACATAATTTCCTGCTTGGCTCAAGCATTGCACCAACTGTTACCTAACTTCTGTTGCTCATGCTCATTGTCAAAAGAGTATTCCATTAGTCATTGTCTTCTTTCCTCATTTGTTCAATTAACTTCTTTCTTTCTTCAGCTTGCCTCATTCTCATTAAAACCAAGCTTTCAAAGTCATTGTCAGATTGGGCAGTTTTATCTTGAGGCTCAGAGACACCACTCAGATTACTATATTTGAATGAATGTTCTTCAAGGACAGGTTTACTGTTGTAAGGGGTAGTGGTTTCGTTGTCATCTTTCAAGTTTTCACATGGTTTTCCAGAAAGCCAAACAAGCGTCAATGGGTTACTCTGGTGCCCATGTTCAGATAATATATCGGATGACACTCTATCAAACTCCACAATAGCACTGCCTTTCCTTTTCGTGGTTACAAAAAGGGTATTGATTTTGCCATAGCAACTGAGTAAGTTATGTAAATTGTCATTGTTATAACCACCATTTGCTATGTCATCTTTATTTGCCTTCCACTTGAGTTTGATCCTTGGTGGTGATGAAGACGGTGAAGATGTGCCGGGGTTAGAGTTAAAAGCTTGATCTAAAGTGCTTTTAAATTGTTTTATCTCTTCAGGTAAGCGCTGCTGTTCTTGTTCAAGTAACCTGTGGTGTAAACAAAAATTCTAAAATATACTAAACTGATAAAAAAAATGTATGAGTTACTTTTATAATTTGTTTGTATTGTAATAATAATAATAATAAAATGAATAATAGCCAGAAACACATTTAAATTTAGGTGTTTTTTTTTTTATTAAGTGATTGAGCAGTTAAAAGATGCTGTTCTAACATTATGATTTTAAAAAATGTGCAAGAAGATCCTTTTCTGGATCATCTAAGTCAGCGGTTCTCAACCTTTTAAGCTCTGCGACCCCTTTTTACTATCCCCAACTCTGCCGTGACCCCCTACACACACACACACACAGCAATAGAAGAATACACAAAATACAATCCATATTTTCAATGGTCTTAGGCGACCCCTGACAAATCATCAATTGACCCGTCAAGGGGTCGCGACCCACAGGTTGAGAACCCCTGATCTAAGTCATATCAAAGAATTCTGGGACAATAATTAACTATTTATTTCTTCTGATTAGTGTGTTTCAAAGATTCTTTTAGACAAAAATTTTCTGGAATCAAGTTTACATCAAGTTTAGATAGAATATAAACAGAAGCAGAACTTATTCTTGAGTTAGTCAGTTTCATTGAATAGAAGTTAAGTCTACCTCAATATTTAGTTAACTATCATTTGTGATTTATTCAAACCTGGCCCATTCGCTGTGTGGACTTCAATTAATTCATTGAGATTGTATATTTCTATCTTGAATACCTTGTATATATTTCAATTTAGATACAGGTAGTGGGGGTTAAGCTGAAGTATTCAGCCCACTAGATTCTAGATTTCCAATCTAGAATTACCAATTAATAAGCACCACAACAGCTTCACATTAACATCACTGTCAACACTACGAATGGTATTACTTGAATCACTTCTACAAATATAAACAACACATAATGCCAGAGTGAAAATATGAATCTAAATAAATATGCTTCTCTTAGTGTTACAATTGTAGGCCTTATAAAGGACCAGCTTCTGTTGATCTATAAGAGAAAGTCAGATGTGCAATAATCTTGATCTAGTCAAACAAAAAATGTTTATTCCCACCAGGTATCGTATGTAAAAATAAAATTAATAAATGAAAGCTAGATTTACTTTACCTGGAACCTTCCTTTCTTAATCTTTCAATATCTACTCTCACTTTTCTTTCCACCTCTGCTGCTGCAAGGGCTTCATTCTTTTCAAAAGAGGCTTTTTCTCTGGCTTCTAAATCTTCTTTGAACTTTTTCCTTTTGCTGTCTAAAACTTGATTTCTTGCTTCAACAGCTTTCTTGGCTTTCAAAGTCTGGTCATAAGCAGCTCTTGCTGCTGCATCAGTTAATATTTCTAGAGCCTGTGACAGCTCATGGAAAAGTTCTGCAGCTTTTGGGTTGTCGGGATTTTTATCAGGGTGACAAAGGAGTGCTTTTTTACGGTATCCTCGTAATATCTCCTTTTCTGATGCTGTTTCTATCACACCTAATATACCATAAAGATTTTTCTTGTAAATGTCTTTAGACATTTTTCACCTTTAAAATTGATATTAAATACTACAACAGTTAATAGACAAAACTAGATTTACTTATTAATGTATGTCCAAGAACAACGTAGCACTGACGTTTGAAAGTGAAGTGAAGTGAACATAAACTAAACAAACACCTTTACTTTGGTAGAGAAGAAGATCTTGATATAGATGTCAATTGTTGAGAGTAAGCTCCCCTGCCTTATAGAATGATACAGACCTATATATCTTGTTCTGCAATCATTGACATTCAATTTTGTTATGTCAGTGCCTAATCTCTATGGCCTTGAGTCGCGAAGCGTCTATCGATCATTTCATGGAAATGAGAAAAATATATGGGCATTAGATCTAGCTGTGGTCGGAACGATGTCGCCCACACATAAGTTCTCCCCTATCCACTCAGCTGATGTAGGCCTATTCTGTTCGGGGTCAGCGGCGTCGCAGGTTCTGCCAGCGTTCATTCCAAAGAGACTTAGACATAGAATCTAAGTCATGTGCTAAATTTAGCCGTGCATGTTAATTCGGGACACATTACTCTGCTAGTTCCTTGGTTTCGTTGACTGATTCAGGCAGCAATGTCCCATGCTTTAAATTCTAAAGGCGCTAGCCCTAGGAAAGAAGAACTGTCCTAGCATATGCATATAAGAAATGTAGCCTATGTTGCATTTCTGGCTACATTACTGAACACTTCTCGTTATATTTTAAAAGTTTAGCTCTGTTCCCCTCACAATTAGGTCTTCATTCTGACATTCTTTCATTTGTAAAAAAAAAAAAAAAAAGTGAAGTTCACCTTTCAAACCTTGTTATCTATGGGGCAGATGATATAAAGGTCATCTGTTTCTGCTGTGGCCCATGGTTAATGATGGTGCCAAGTGGCCAGCATAATCCAACCGCCTTTACTTTTCCACAACTAATGTTAGGTACCTATTAGAGCTGGGTGGACTCAGAGGCACCCAAAGATCCAGAAATTAAATCTGAGTTTCACCAGGATCTCGGTTCAGAAGTCAAGCACTTTACCCCTCAGCCACCACCTCTATCTTTTGTACACATGTAATTTAAACTGTTTTGGCACCTCCCAAACCCCTCGTTTTAGCTTTACTCACTGGTGATCATTTATAAAACAAAATCTAGCAGTCGATAATTTTTTATAAATATTTGGGTGGTCTACAACTGGGACCACACATTTAGAATTTAAATTAGCTAATATTCTAAAATGAATTTGTTCCTATTACCTGGAGCTCTAACCCACTTGCCATTAGAAGCTTTGGCCTTAAAGATATCATCTATATTAAAATTTGATGCATAAAGACAAAACATATAAATTAACCATATTTTATCAATTCCAGTCATTCATTTAGTGGGACAAGTTTTTGTATGTAAATAATGTAACAAGTTATTATTGATTGCATCACATACATTTTTATTGATTTCATTGAATTTTGTTGAAATCTTAACAAAAAATGTATAAATAAGTTAAAATGGAAATATTTTATGCACAATATTTTGTTTTAACAACCTGGATAGCTAGTTATATTTTCTTACATCGCAACATTAAACAAACTAAGTATTACATGCTATTGGAGTATTATTTTAGCAATCTTTTCATAGGAGATATTTGTAAAGTCTCTGCACAGTTAGTATTGGAGTAGAGACCTGGAGAACCACCAAGAAAAAAAAGGTATTCATCATACCATATTCTTATGATCTGCTAGGCAGACAAGATCACTAATAAGGAACTGTGGCAAAGAATAAAGCAGCAGCTGATTGAAGAAGATATTTTTTAGAGAAGGCTAATGAATAGGCCACACCCTTCGCAAAGTCTGCATCCAACTTTACAAGACATGTCCTCACCTGGTAACCCCCAACAAAGAGGGACAGCCCAGAAATAAAAGGGTCGAGATTCCGAACCATATGGGCAAGACGTATGGACAGTTGAAGAAACTTTCTCAAAACCAAAATGACTGGAGGAAGATGGAGGAAGATGGTTAAGGCCCAGGCAGAGGATAAGTTAACTAAAATAAAATTCCATTGTGATTATTGCTTATTTAAGTCACACATTTTTGAAAAACTAATACAACTAATAAAAAAAAGTAAAATGTTCTATTTCCAAATATTTCTGTACTTTAACTTTGAAAGCTTGTATGGCACATTACATTCAATGACAAAATTGCAGTGATGCACCAAACCTTTTTCAGCCTGGGAAAGTGGAGGAGGGGGAGGAAGGTGTAAAAATTTTCTATATGTGTTTCATGGGCCATATCATTGCAAACAAAATCGTCAAGTCAGATGGAACCAATTCTCTAAGGCTTCACTATATACTGTGAAAAGAAGTTTCGAAATGCAAGATTGTACCTTACAGAGGGCCAGATCTGGACCCACTGGCCGTATTTGAGGCATCGCTGCAATGTAGGATTACAACTAAAAAAAACATCTCAGAGAGACAGAAGTAATGAAAGATCTAATGCTTAAGGTTGTTAATGTATTAAGTAGCCCTAATAAATGATTCACAATTATTTGAAACAGAAGCATAAAGTTATCTAATTATGGAACAATGGTTAAAAACGTGACAATAATAATTTATTTTATTTACTATTACTACCCCTTCAACAGGGTCATTGCTAAGTAAAAATATATTAGCCGTGATACTATAAAGGTTCTAAGTGACCACACCACATCCAAAAAGTGACCATAACAATAAAACATTGGACGGACAATAAAAGTTCAGAAAAAAAATAGAAATGGTTTTTTCAAGTTTCTTGCAAGGCTGACCTGAACTGGATTATACACATTAATTTTTTCATATAAGTAAAGTTGAATGAATTAATCTGATTAGCACGGGGAAGAATTTGTACTTGTGCCACTTTTTCCTTCTACTACTAAATACATTTAAGACAATATTCAAAATAATGTCTAAAATACCAAGTTATAAAACAAAAAAACAGATAGATGTCAGTCTGATACTGGCGCTTAAGTAAATCACAACTCAATAGTGTAATGCTCATCATTTCCAAGACTATGATTCAAAACAAAAGTTTAATTAAAACAAAATTTATACCTGTATTTACTTTACATAAGAAAAGATTCATGTTAAATGAACGAGCAACAATCTTATACATTTGTCGTTTTAATCCAAACAAGTTAACTAAAAGTGAAGACGCGATTGAAAACCTAAAAAAAAATATTTTGCAGAAGAACATTAAAATATATAAAATTCATTTCCTAATTAAAATGACTGATTTTCAATGTTTTTATTTTTTTTTTAAATGTAAAAATGAATACAATATATAAATATCTCAAATCAAATTTTAATTTTAAAACTAATCTGCAAAACTGCTGCCATTTTAATTGTACAAGTTTTTAACATTTTGTTCCATATTTACACAAAAAAATGATTTGTAGAAGAGATGAGATTTTTTCAAAAATATTTTAACAAACATTTTTTTTATAAATTAGCTCCTTAAGAAAGAAAACAGATATTTACAAATACTCATTAATCGAAGAAAGAAAAAAAAACTTGTTATATAAAACAAACTGAAGTACTAAAGAAATGCGAAATTTGTACAAGTATTTTGAAATTGAGATAAGACAGTATGCACTTACTATAGAGCTAAAAAATAACTACATTTGTATTTTGTCTATTTGACTTGCAGTCATTTCAAAGTCCTGTTGTTTTTTATCAGTAGTCAATTAACAAAAAATTAAAAAGTTCTTTTTTTTTTTTCCTTTTGTTAATGATTTAGAAATATTTTAAATCATTGTTTACATTTTAAAACTTTTGTTAAAAATCTAAGTTTATCTGAATTTACATTTTTTTTTAAATATGCATTGTAAAAATGTTAAAACCATACAAATAAGAGTTTTAGTTCTGAAAGACATGTACAGAATAATATGTACACAATTTTTTTTATAGGTTAACTGACAATGTTCAAAAAAAGAGAAAAATACAAATTTTTTTTAAGTAATTAAAACAGAAAAATAAATAAAACAAGCAAAATATTTAAAAAATTATCAAGTGGAAGAACTAAAAATTTACAGCCATATCTCTCATAGCTATTATATTTTTTTTTATTTTTCAGTATTAAACCAAATTAATTAATCATCACTTTTTAATTAAATTAATTTTTGACTGATTTGTGTTTTGTTAGGAACAATGAATAATTCTGCAAAGTTTCAACTTGATCCGAGAATGGGAAGAGGGAAAAATGCGTGTTCAAAATTTCACCAAAGTGATTGGACATAAGCATAGGTTCAAATAAATGCCTAAACAAAAAAAGATGAAGTACTCTACAATCAATGAAATTAAAAGCAAGTGCTGCAATTCATGAACAAAAATTGACAATGTAAAAAAAAATGTAGGCACTTGCATACACCAGGTCTGCTGCCACACCAGGTTTGATTCGTTTGTCTTTCTTCTCATTTTGCATAATGGTTAAGCTGAATACAAACAGCAAGTTGTAACATAGAATAAAACTGTTATTGTCAGTCATGCCTAATACATAATTTAAAGTACATCCAAAAGAAGTACAATGGCATGAAATAAATCAAATATGTTAGCATTGCTCTAAGTACACACATTGTACTATAATAGTGATTTCTTTGCTTTTGAGGGCGATGTCCTGAAAACAAAAAAAATTGAACACATTTAGGATAATACTCATCAGTGCTTTAAATAATTTGCCTTTTTTCAAATATAATAAATGAATATGGACAAAGTATTAACTGAAGATTTCAAATAACCTACATCTCTAGGTCATCCATATTTAGCCTTTTCTTAGCTCCTGTTGGTACAAACTTTTTCACTGTTTCATTAATACCTTTTAATTTTTCAGATGACTGCAAATAAAACAAATTAAATACTGTGAAGTTTGATTCATAATATCTTTATAAGCAATTATAAAAAAAAATAAAACACAAAAGCACTCAATTTACTCCACCACTTCAAGGCTATAACTTTACACCCCCTCCCTTAGTATGTCACCAAATGTTAATTTTGAAAGTGTATCTCCTACCATCTTCCAGAATTTCCACAAAGCTTAACTATCAGATTGTGAAACACCCAGGGATTATATTCTACAAGTAGTGCATAATATCAACTTACCCCCACTGTATCACCAAAACAATACAACAGTCTAGTAGATGGTGTCATCTGGCCTGGAGAACTTGGAGTCTTGAACGATTCTTTTAATGGTGAGATTAGGAAATTTTTTCTACCATTCAGACTGTATAAAACAGATAATATGTACCGGTTTTAGAAAAAAAAGTTGATAAATTCAATAAAAGGGCAAGTGTTTGTAGGACAAATGTGAACAAACAGACACAAGTGTAAGAAACTAGTGTGGGAAAAAAATGATTTATTATAGAAATGTTTAAGAAACAAACATTAGAGAACTCATTTGAAGTATATAGTTAAGAATTCAACCAAACTTTGACTTACCAATAACTTGGAGATTGCTTTGGCATAGGTGAAAGTTGCTGCCTCTAAAAAGATGAAACATAAACTCCATTGATCAAGAAACTAATTAATACTAATAAAATATTGGTTGACAGTTCTTAATTTCTATATTAATACAGATACATATGAAAAAAAAAAAAGATGTAAAGTTAAAGCAAGTCAGGGAAAATTTACAAGTTTACATTTACATTTTTCACCTATTAATCAACAGCTAAGTCAGAAAAAAAAAAAAAAATTTTAAGAATGCTATAAGATATATTAAGTACCGGTATGATACTCTTAGTCAAAATGGTGTTATTGCTTTGAAAGACAACAAATAAAACTGCTGAAGGAATGTGATTACCAATAACAGAATTTGCAGACATTAACTTACAAAAAAAAAATGATGCATCAAAACTTAACAATAATTCATTTTACCTTTTATTTCTACCATATCTGGAAGCGAAACACAAATCTTTTTATTTCAGCACTAAATTACTTAACCAACATTCCGGAATATGTTATAGTCAATTTAGAAATATTTGCAAAAAAATTATAGGATTGGGATTTAGCTAAACCACTATTTCATTTACAGTAGAAGAGTAGTTTTCCAAAACTATTTCCAAATTTATTTATTTTTTATTTTCATTTTAAAAAAAAAGATATTGACACAGAATTTTTATTTATATTCAATACTTTTAAAGCTTCATGCAAAATGATTGGCTGATGATAAACATCAATAATTAAAGTCACATCTACCCTGTAAAAGCACAAAGTAAAAAGAACTAGCAAAACCTGTTAACTTGAAGTATATAAAACCTTTGATATTTTCGAAACCACAAAAAATGAACTGTGTTAGTTCAATGCTTTTTAAATGAGGTAAGTTAGCTGCAGATTAATGGTTCTAAATATATTAGGTTTTAATAATTAAATAAAATATCTAGTCTTTACGCCTCAAAAGTTTGATGCATGACAATCAAATGTTAGTTCCAAAGAATTCATGACACTTACCACATTTCTGTTTGGATAAAAGTTGAGTATGTATTCCTTCATGTTGACTGTGAAGACGGTGTTATAGAAAGCAATTACAGAATCACTTTTACTGTCATCAATGTAAACGTTTTTAAAAATCTGGAAAATAAAAAATATTACAGGTTACAAATGTATATATTTATAAGTATAATATTTTGAGGCTATTGTATCCAGAGACAATACTTAAATGTATCCAGGGGCAAATTCTTAGGCTTTAATTAAGGGATCGAGGACTGAACATAATTCTCGATACCTCTCTTGACCTAGCCAGTATGATCCTATGGAATGCTGAACAATAAGTTTGTCCCCAACTTAAAATGTAGGCAATAGAAATATTTAATCCAATTCTGATAATATGCTTATGTTAAAAATTGCAAATATTTAGGTAAGTTGTTCCCAAACATTGCTTTAACAAGTATTTAATTTTAAACTGTTCCATTACAATTGAAGAAGATCTATTGCTTATTGTTTGTATCTAATTCATCTGTAATTTTATCATACACATCTTAAAATAATTTGTTAAACAAAGATAAAATAAATCTTCTTTATTAAAAATGCAAAAAAAGAAATTTACCTCCTGCTTAGCGTGCGCTAAATTTTTATACTTGTTGACGATAGACTTAAACTTAATTTCAGTTTCTGAGTTTCTTTTGACTTCGTTGTCACAAACTTTACAAATACTGTAGATACAGCACATGATTATCTGTAAAAGAATCAATAATCTATAAATCATTATCCAAAACAAAATAAAAGGAAGATCAGTTATAAATAAATAAATCATTTTAAAAATTTGTTGCAAATTTTCAAGAGCAGTTAAGTATAAGTTAATTAAGTCTCATAATCAGAATACTATCTTACCTGATCTATGTGTCTGTTTTTCATCAAGTTTGGCATCTTTGTAACACAGTGTTCAAAACATGTCCAAATTTTATGTTGCTGAAACAAACAAAAAATATATATATATATATATAGTTTCAGATTTCTTAATTAAAGGCTAAGACTTGCCTATCTGCTTAGTGCCTTAACCACTATTAATCTGAATGGCAGTTGCAAGGTACACTAGACAATGTTATAAATGTAACTCATTTCAGTGTTATAAATTAGAAAATTTACTATGCAGAATATTCTATTCAAATTCGTATTCTACTATTTAAAAAAAAATAAAAACCAAACGTCTTTTAACATTTAATGGGAGCAAGCAAACTAGCATCAGATATTGCTTAAAAAAAAACAACTGATGAATAATTAATGAGCGAACACAAAATAGGTAAATATATTTTGAAATTTTACAGGAAAAACAATGTTAAAATAGAGGGAGTTTAAAAATGGTCAATTACAAACATGGATTGGCAAAGAAAATCAACAATCTAAAGTCAGCTAGGAAGTTACAGAAGCAATATGATGGCCAATAATGACATCAAGGGTTAAGAATTATGAATTGTATTTTTTCAATTTGTAAGATCATTTATCATTTTAAATATTTTCTAGAAAATAACTGTATAGAAAAGGTAACTTAAATCTCAAGTCTTAGAAACTGTTCCTTAATTTTAAATTGATATGTATATTTTAATCATACAAAATATTTTTAAAAAATCAAATTACCAATTCTCTTGAGATTTCTAAATCTGTACAAAGCTTTGAAAGCCGGGAAAAGCCTAATCTTAAAACTGAAACAAATATTTGCATTTATAAATAATTTGAATCAAAAGTTTCTAGCACATTTCATTGGAATAATGAGAAATGTACGAGTCAACAAATGACAAGAAGTTGTCTCTAATACAAAAAAATATATTTATGACCATTGTAAGTCAACAAATAAGCTTTAATTTAAAAAAATGTATGACCAGTGTAAATTGACAAACAAGAAGTAATTTTTAAGTTAAAAAATGTATGACCAATATAATTAAGAAATTATTTTTACTTAAGAAATATATATGAACAGTATAAGTCAACAAATTTGAAATAATTTTAAAGAAAAATGTATGACCAGTATAACTCGACACATAACAAAAAGTCATCCTTTCACTCACCTCTTTTGAGAAAATGTATTAAGGACCGAGATTTAAACTGAGATGGAAGATTGCTGCCTATTTCCTCGCAGAGCCCTGGATCAATGTTTACACTTTTTCTCACAGGGGATGCGTGGATGGATGACAAAGAAGATGAAGGGGTGTTGAAAGATGAGGAGGATGGATGGACTGGTGATAAAAATCTGTTAGAAATAAAATTAATTACATCTTAACATATTACCATGGTGTTTGAGTAATCTAATAAAACATAAAAATCAAAATTTGAAAAGGGGGCTGGGGACAGGTATTTAGATTAAAAACAAATTGTACAAGTTACAGATTTGAAAAATTTACTGCCTGAGGAAATGAAGTTTCTAACCCATAAATAAACTATGAGCTTTTAAAAAAGCACAAAACATCCAACAGAATAATCTTTGAAATAAAAAAGCTTATTGCTAATATTTAGAAAAAAACACACACAAACACATTTTACAGTAAATCTTACAAATCAACAGCATTTCTGTTGCTGTCATGAGATTCCATTGGTGAAGATGGAGGAGTTTTTTGACCCGAATCATGTTCAGGGAAATTATTAAATAAATCAGAATTCTGTAAAAAAAAAATATATATATATATATAAATTATTTAAACACATAATAAATACTGGAATATCGTTGCAAAAAAAAAAAAGCATTATAATGAATATCATCATTATTAAAAGACAAAAAATTAGAAATAGCCTCTTAAAATATTTTATGACTTGTTTAAGTCAAGACAGATGCACTCCCTGGTCATAGTTACATTTTTGTGTGCTTGCGAATCTTGGACACTGACTGCAGAACTAGAGATAGCATTGAGATATTTTAGAAGGACACTAGGTACAACCTACACGGACCACATCACAAATGAGGAAATTTTAAACAGGACCACAATGACAGGATGGCCTTCTGAGCACTGAAAAAGACAACAACACAAACTGAAACTTTATTGCCATAAGACAAGGTCCTCCAGGGCTCCCAAAGACCTTCTTTCAGGGAAAAGTACCATGAAAAAAAAGAAGAGGCAGACAAAAGAAAGCACTAGCATTAAAGAATGGACGGGCCTGTCATTGAAAGACATTATAATTAAGGCAAATGACAGAGAGAAATGGAGAAAGATGGTCAACAGATCATGTGTGGTGCCCCAACAGACTAAGGTATAGCAGAAGGTCAACTGGTTATAACACTGCATGGCTTCAAGACTTTACAATAAAGAGCAATATTTCATAAGGCTAGGTAGATTCAGCTGAGCGTACACATGTCTTTGCATCTAAACACTGAAAGTAGATAAAGCTATTGTCTGCATTGTTCTTTTTAAGTTCCTATTTTGATATAACTTTTCTATGAGTATAATGGTACTAAGGTATCTATCGAGGAAATTTTCAAGATGCCTTAGATGCTTTTTTAAAAACCCAGCCACTTACACATCTCTTTAGCAAGCTAATGTTGAATATATAGCTATCAGTGCAATAAGGTGTCCTAGAATGAGAATGTGAAAGAATAGGTCTCCTTTGACAAAAAAAAGCATCCAAAAAAAATAATTTAAAAATAAATGGACAACATACAGTAAAAGACAAAAATGAACAATGCAGAAAGAATAGGATTAGTCAAACTGTAACACAAACAATAAAAATAGACTTTACCCTTAAATGATGTCATTTATAAAACTAATAGCCACTAACCATAACTTTAAATAGAAACTCTTGTTTAATTTCTCACCTCACACCAAGCCAGAGATTCCAAAACTTTAACTTCCAGATACTGAAGATGCTGCACAAAAAATAAATAATAGTAATCATAAGTAATTCAAATCTTTTTACAAAATAACTCTTCTGGAATAGACACACAATTAATGTAAAAGTAGCAGTAACAGTATAAAATCTTACTATTGAAAGATTTGTAATAATTCAGATCTTTTTACAAATAATTGCTTCTGGAATTTGACACACCATTAATGTACATGTAGCAACAGCAGTATAAAATCTTACTATTTAAAGATTTGATTTAATGAACAGTTACCTTCACCAAATCCTGGGAAAGTTTAGACTCAGCTTTGAGAAAACTGTCAATCACTTTATAAAACTCATAGGCTTGAAGGGAGAACACTTCCAAAATCCAAGGGAAAGAATACTTGTCCTCTTGAGAAATTTGAGCTATCTGGGCCCCTGCAAAAATTCAATAAGTCATTTTTATCATTATTTTCAGATTCTGAATTGTATTTATATATAGGAAAGTAATAAAAAATAATAATATATCGGAAATACAAAAGAGGATCACACTAGTGATTCTTCCCCATGATGACCTTATGACAACTGTCAAAAGACACAAGTTAACAAGATCCTTGGGGCTTGCAAACACTTTTCTGCAGGGAACAGTACCAGGGAAATGAGGGAAAGGCAGACAGAGGAAGCAATAGCACATCAACACATTTTAGGCCATGCAGTGCCCACTCTAATCCTGGAGAAAGAACAAAAGAAAGGAGTGGAGAGAGATGCTTGTCAGATTATGTGTGGTGCGCCAACAATAAAAAAAAAAGACGTCTCACAATTGGTATAGCTTTAAAGTATGTATCATATGTCCACATAAAACATGTTTGATCGTTTCTGCTATGTACCTGATAAGTATAAAGTTGATCGACATACATGGCTGATCATTTATTCAGGAAGATAAAATACAAATAGGATGGAATTAGATAATAGGTTAACCCATTAGCTTCTTCTGCAGTTGGAAACGTTTTACCGTTTTTGTCCTAAACCGTTGTAGAACGTTTCTAAAACCCCCTATTCAATTTACTTGATTTAAAAACTTTTTAAAAAAAAGATTTCTTCTATTTTCGTTGCAAGAGTGATTTCAAATCATTTTGGAGATTACCGATTCTATTTTTAATAAAACCAGGAAGGTTTTTATTTTTTAAATAATTTTTCGAATGAACAGGCCCATAGCCCCGGTGTATAAGCCCCACGTGGAAAAAAAGAGTATTTTTTAAAGTTTTTTATATTCTAGTGGTATTAAATGTATATATTTTTAAAAACTAGACATATCGTTTTATTTTTAAAAGTTGTTTGTTTGTTTATATGTATTAGATCTTCAATTTGGTTATCCCTCCTTGCTTAGGACTTTGGAAGGGTTTTTTTCAACTGGAAATAGGAGCTATAGATAATCATATCTTTATGACTGTATTGGTTAAGTTAGATTTATCAACTTACATGACTGAGTGTGCATGACAAGTACAACTTCAACAGCACAAGCGAGTAATGAGGCATGAAAATTGTCTTTATTCAGCAATGTACTCAATGACTGAGGAGGAAGATGGCTTGCTTCCTGGATAGAATAACAATTTGTATGAATCTTGCACTGAATGCAATCTTATACTAAAATATATTACTTTGAAAGCTTTGCATCCAAGTATTGAACTAATTTGAAAATTAAATTAATGTTGCTTTTTTGTTTTTGTGTTTTAAGAGACACAAACAAGAGTTGTCTACCTTTTAAATCTTTAGACATTTAAATTAATTAATTTAGAATCTGATCATGTTTTTATTCTTTTTTATTTGCTTAAGTGAAGCAACCAGTCCATTTGAATAGAAAATACATTCTTAATTACTGACAGTGAAAGCATTTAAAACTCTTTAAAATAGACTCACAGCTTTCCTTTTTAATGTGAACTCAAAACCTTTACCACATTAAGGGGGTGAAGAAAAGTAAAGGTACTACTTTCAGGGTTTGATATAAAGCTCATCAGGCTGATATAACAAGGGGGCCATGTGACCTTCACAAAGACCAACTGCCTTTACTTCCCCCCAAAGTATGCCAAGTAAACATTCAAGTATGGTGGAATCAGAGCATGCTAAATGTCTAAAAATCGCAGTCTTCATTGGGATTTAAACTCAAGGCCCTCAGTTTGGAAGCCAAGCACTTAACTACACAGCTGCCAAGCTTCACAATACAATAAGAGGCTGGTGCAGTCCAATGGTTTTTCAATGCTTATCTTCTAAACAACGAGCCTCAAATTTTAACAGCTGTTTTTTTTTATATTTCACCAACTTGAAACCAAACATTAAAAATAGATTGGCTGCACCAGCCTAAGTGTCTCATAAGCCATAAACCTCACATTATCTTTTCCAAAGACACTTGAAGAGAATTTTTTTTTCTTATACCTAAACATTCAAAAGTAAAGAAAAACACAAAAACAAAGTAAGCAATATAGTTAAAACAGATCAATGTATGTAAACACACTCCTAAGAAACATCACTACTCACATTCTGAATAATCGTTTCCAATATTTTGTAATAGAGTTTGACAGCAAGATTGAACTTCATCTCGGAGGTTCCCCCACACTGATATTCTTGCAGAAACTTTGATCTCAAAACATTGATCTTTCCATCAATTACAGCGTTTGGGTTTGTAGAGCATTTCTGAAAAAGAAAGTTGATCTTATGAGTTAAATATAAATCTTTTTCATATTATTAAATTAGATTGATATTTGATATTAATAACTCAAAGTTCAAAATAAAACTAACAGGAAGAAATCTTTTACAATGTTAAGAAAGAAGTTTAAACTCATAGAAAATTTCATTATACAAAAGATGCTTACATTCATCACACAAAAGATGCTTACATTCATCACACAAAAGATGCTTACATTCATCACACAAAAGATGCTTACATTCATTACACAATAGATGCTTACATTCATTACACAATAGATGCTTACATTCATTATACAAAAGATGCTTACATTCATTATACAAAAGATGCTTACATTCATTATACAAAAGATGCTTACATTCATTATACAAAAGATGCTTACATTCATTATACAAAAAATGCTTACATTTATTATACAAAAGATGCTTACATTCATTATACAAAAGATGCTTACATTCATTATACAAAAGACTATATGAAAGAAAATTAATGCTCATGGAATTTTATTATGGGACAAACATCAAAAGATTTCATTTGCTCAAATTATTATAATACTTAAAATATATGAAGTATTAACTCTTTCTCTCCGCTATTATTTTTCCACCTTTTGAAGGAAGTCTACTTTTGCTCATTTACTATTTAACTCCCAATAGCTTTGTAATTTGTTATCAGAAAATGGTTTATTTGGTATAGAATTAATGGGAAAAGCATGCTCTTTTTATATTACACATAGTCAAGTTTATAAAATTAAACATTAATGTAATTTAATGAGGTCAAATCAACGATGGTTTCGTCTATAAGGAGAGAAAAGAGTTAATGCATACAAAATGTAATTTCTTTTTTCCTTTAAATCTTAAAAGTAATAAAAGGCACAGCAGCAGTCATAGGACTGAGAAATTTTTTTAACCAAAAAAGGAAAGTAACGATTTGTTTCCTGGCAGCATAAGAAATCACTTATCAGAGACAAACCTTTTTTTTTTGTTTTAGAAAAAATTAGAAAACCTTAAAATAGGCTTGTAATTTGTCATTAGGTTTGTCAGGCAAGTGTGCAAAATGTTGCAGAAACTCTTGAATATTGTTAACAGCCAATCTGAAATTTAAAAATTATGATAATAATACAATAAGCTTAAAAAAAACAACAACATTGTTTTTATAAATAAAAGTGAGGAATATTAAAGTTAGATGGGTGCGTGACATTACGGTGTGGACTCATCAATTGCAATTTTACTGAGAAATAGCAAAAATCAAGTCTGGTGGAATGAAATTGAAAAAGAGTCAACATTGGTGCTTCAAAGACCCATACTTTCTGCCCACAGAGAAGTAGGAGAGAAATAAAATCAAGAATCTCCATTTAATTTAACCTCAATTTTAAAAAATTATAATTTCTAGAGATTTAAAACAAATATCTTCGCAATGCTGCCCCCCATACTAATTCCCTGGCAACGTCAGTAAAAAGGAGAGGGGTTTTCCTTTCCATAAATAATTTTCAAATAAGTCTGACATTTTGATAAAGTTTTCAATCTTGATTTAGGCGTGAAAGGCATCTGAAGCTAGCTGTAACTAGAATACCTATGGAATAAGGTGGATGAGCCATTTTCCCCCTCAGAGATTCCCCAAAAATATCCAAGATGGGACAGTAAGTGGTGGATGGTGCCCTAGGCATTTTCAGTGGCAATTGATTACTACCTGGATGGCCTTTCTCTTGTGCTATCACTTGCCAGTTCAACAAATTCTCCTTAATTTGAGCAATGATTGCACTTGAGCACAATCCAGACCTTCATAAAAAAAAACATTGGACAAGGGCCGGCTATTAACTTTTATGAAATGCAAGCAGTAAGTTACTTTTACCTCTTCCAGAGACTCAATACACATGAGGTGAAATATATTCACTAAGTCTAGATGTGAAAAATTACTTCTCTTAGATGTGCTGAATCAATACAAAGCAAAATAAAGTACCTTTCATCCCTTCTATATTCTACAGCAATTATTTAAAACCACAGGCTCTATAAACAGGTTTAATTGGACTTATTTAAAATGCCAAATAACAAAACAGCACATGTATTTTTCATGGCACAGAATGCAAGAGCGTACAACTCAGCAGGAAAAAGCTGGCTAGAAGAAAAAGCTAACAGACTTAAACATGTAATAAACCAAATGATGACTACCAACCTGACAGGTGTTGTTTGTTCCTTAGATAATTTAGGCTGGACTTGCTGCTGATTACCACTGAAATTGGAGAAACATTTCCAAGTTACAAACATCCTTGTTTTGTTCTGAGTAACATATTGTAATAAGTGAAGGGAGGCAACTCAACTAGGTGTTTATTTACATGAAGACATGACAAACACATAGGACATCTGCCTTGAGCAGGCATTGTCATATCTGTTCTAGATTTGGGCTGAAATGTTTTCTTTCTTCTAATGTCAACAACCTTCCTAGTCTAGTCACTAATAGTGCGCACCTTCTGCACTATCTTGGATGGCGGTGTGCATGGCAGGGTGATAACAATATCTCTCTCAAAAAAGTTTACTTTATCATTACATACTATAAAGCATGTTTCCAAGAACTTTTATAAGTGTTAGTTGGCCAACAAAAAGCAACTTTTCTTTTTTCTAATATATGCAATTAAAGATTAATATCTAATGATATCTAATTTTTCTGAACATTAGGGAGTAAGGAACCTATTTCCATGTTTGAATGCTAATTGAAATGAGAGGATACTTACAGTTATTAGTTCTAGCTCAGAGAATAAGCTACTAGTTTTTATCTGTATAAGCCTCAATGTTTTATGTATAGACATTTTCTTAATAAGGGTTTCAATATTTGTCAAAGAAATTCATTCCAACTTTGCTCATACACCCTAAATGAATGTGTATTCTTTTAACTCTTTCACTCCTAACTGACGATACCAATGTTGATTTGACCCCATTTTTGGTTATATAAACTTTAATTTTTGTTACATAAAAAGAGCATGCATTCCTCTATAATTATATACCTAATTAAACATTTCCTGCCAATATACAAGAAAGCTATTAAAGTTTAATCATAACTGGTAGTGAAACACAAATGAGCAAAATGAATAATTCCATCGGAACGTGGAAAATAATTACGGAGAGAAAGAGTTAAAGTAAGATAACTTTACATCAAAGTTTGAAGCTATAATCTGAAAGTATTTGCCTTACTTTAGGAGCAAATATAAACCGTAAAGAAACATCTATTGAAATTGTTGATTTTATTTACCCTTGGGCCAGAGCATGTATATAGGATTCTTTAAGCAAGAAGTCCAATTCATTGATGTCACCTTCTTTCTGATAGGACAGCAGGTACTCATGGCACAAGCTTTCTGACTGAAAAGTGGAAGTGAAATTTTTAGAGTAACTGTAGATGTTACTGTTTGAAATAGGCTAGATCAGTGATGCCCAAAACAGACTGCTGGCCAGATTGACGTGCCCAGCCCATTGAATCGTCGGCACAAAAAATAGAAAATCCCCCCCCCCCCCCCCCAAATGTTCAAAATGTATCTTAACCTACGTTAGGCCCATCACTTTTTTCTAATGGATTACTACCAAGGCATTTAACATTTGTGCATTCATGAAATAGGACTATAGAATCTACTAGGTAAAGTGAATGATAACATGCTAGCCAACATGCTTGTTTTTATAAAGAAAGTCTGGCTGTTTTTAAAAAAACAAGAACAACAAAATATAAACAGAACTTACGCCATTTTGTTTTTTAAGTGTAAAGAGAAAATTCAAATATCCGAATAATTCAATGTAAGTACAAGATTCTCGGGTTTGAAATAAAATAGTTTCAGGTCTATTTCATTAAGTTTTTGTATCTTTTCAATCATGTAGCCCGGTGTTGGAAATTAAAATGGCCGGCAGGTTGAATTAGGTTGGGCATCACTGGGCTAGATCATCAGTAAACAATGGCATGCACGTCTTTTCTATTTGAGGAATTCACCTAAACTAGACTCCAAATTTTTTATACAAAGCTTCATTATATCCACCGCTAATCCATACAGAGGTGGTTGATGGTTACTTGACGCGGTCCAGTTTTATCATCCTTCATGTAAGCAGCATAAAAGTTTTACCAGTTTTTAGATGTCTGTCACATTAAAACAGCAGTGCAACAAAACTATTAGCAGGAAAATAGAGGCAACTATGATCATGAAGATGAGTGATCAATATTGCAGCATTTCAACAGCTCTATCAAAACACACAGAAATGAAGCTCCTAGCTTTTCACCCAATTTAAAAACAATATTATCATGGGGGATTTAAGGACAAATAAAATTTATACATTACAGACGCTACTTCAAAAGAAAAGATAATTATGCCCTATGCATAACCCTGTGTCAATGTTATTTAGTCATGCATGCTAATCAGTGACTTAAAATCTGCCAAGTCGTTGGTGTTCCTGGCTGATTCAGGCAACCCATTCCACGTTCTAATAGCACTAAAGAAGAAGCACTTATACAAATTGGTCCTAGCATATGGAATAAGAGTATTTTATTAGGTTTTTTTTTGTTGTAAATTATGGTTTAGTGTTTTATGTATTATAGCTACTTTATTTTTAGGTCTTCTCTAGATTTAGTGATTTTATTAATGGTGTTACTCTAATCAAATGTAAATATTCATTTTTTTATAAATTTCACTGCTCTTTTTAGCGTCTATTTGTTGTTTTTTTTTAATATTTTTCTGAAGTTGAGGGGTCCCAAACAGAGGACGCATGTTCTAATATTGAGCTAATCATTGTTAAATAATATGTTATTGTTTGATTTGTAATAAACCCTGAATCTTTGTGTTTTAAATTAATAATTTCCTTGAGGTAAACCTGAATTTACTGTTGTTGGTATTAATTTAGAGCCATCTATTATTACATTTTTTCTCTCAGGATATCCAGAATAAATTGGTGTAGTTACTCCAAAATATTTTAATTTTTTAAGCAAGTTATGGTTGTCAGCTTTGTCAAATGTCTTAGAAAGGTCTAATTAAAATGGCATGTATTTGTTCAATATTATCTAAGCCTTATGAAAAATCGTCAATTAGACCTATTAAGTTGAATTTCACATGACCTATATTTCCTAAAGACATGTTGGTATGAAGTAAGTTTATACAAATGTTTTGTAATGTTACTACATATTATGTGCTCTAATATTTTATATGTGATGCTAGTCTATAGTTCCATGGATCAGATTTATCTATTTTAAATAGGAGAATGACATTAGCTTTTTACTGATCTCTTTGTAATCTACCCTGATTTAGTGATGACTGAAAAAGTATTTTGAACTCTGGCGCTAGCTTGTGGCTTAGTTTTTTGAGTAATCTAGCTGGTATGCCATCAGGTCCAACTGCAAATAGTTTTTGGATTCCTTTTTCTTGTATATATCTCTTATGTTTTTGACTTGGTTTAAAGTCAGTAATATGTCTTTGTCTCCTGGGGCTTTCTCTTTTTTTATGTGATGCAAAATTGACAATAATTATGTCGTCTGCTAAAACACAAAGAATGACAACTCAAGCTTAAAACAGTAGGATTGACTTACATCCAGTTCCCCATCCTCATTCAACAAACTTTGAAAATAGCTTTCTGTATGTTCTTGTTGTAGCACTATGATCTGAAAAACAAAATACAAAAAAAAATAAAAAATTATTATTTTTTAAAACAAAGCTTATTACAAGTATCAATTAGTTTGGATTGGTCATGTAATTAAATTTGTAATAGCTCTTGACTAACAATAATAAGTCTATGTAATTTGAAATACATTTACCAATTGTTTTTGTTTAGCGCAATTTTATGCTTTTAGCTAATATGCTATGATCCTATCACTTGTCTGGGGTAAAGGGGGTAAATGTATTTATTTTTTAAAAAAGGGGGAACGGCCTAAATTCAAACTCGTGAGTTAAAGTCTTCTCAGGCTTCCCAAGTCAACACTGATCTGGTTGGACTACAGTCTACCTGTGCAAATGTATGGCTGTATGACAGCACTAAGATTTGTCTGTGGAACCTTTAGGACAAGTCAAGTAAATGCAGATGAAATAATGGTTACTGAAAGCCCACTAAACGTTGGAAACAGTGCTAACTTGCTTGGAGCGATACAAAAGACAGGGTGAATACCTCTCAGCTAGAAAACTAGTAGATAGATGCAGAAGACATTCATCTTTTATGCATCATGCCACTAGACTTGCTGATAAAGCTGGCCTCTCGAACAACAGGCAAAACATTCATTTTCAGCATATTCCCCTTGGTGTCACCCCAAGGCCCAGACATTTGCTTGAAACAAGTCAACCCTAATGCCACTAAGCAAAGGCATTCATTTATCAATACAATATTCAAATAGTATCCCTGAAGACCATCAATGCCTTCCTGCCAAGTGCTATATTGCATTTACTAATGGATTAGCATAAATAGACTCTGGAAGAGCAAGCTATGGAGCTTAGATTGAGTTTCCAGGCTCTGAATTAATAAAAATCTTTGGACTATGTGGTAGTGTTTGCAGTTTTCATGCGGAGGCCTAGGCTATCTGTGAAGCCTTAAAAGTCATTGACTAGGCTTGGCAAGGGACATGTACTACAGGCTTTGCAAAGCCCTTGCTAGGCCTACCAGGAAAGACTATCACCTCCCACTGAACAGGCTGTATGCTTTCATCATGATCTGGCAACAATAAAAAATAGAAATGGAAAACTGGTTTGAGTGCTGGGACAAGTCCCAAAAAGCCTGTAAGCAAGTTATTATGACACATATTTCACACGGCTTAAGCTAAACTTTAACTCTGTCACGTATTACGAATTGAATTCTACTTTTAAATGGCTTGCCTAGGGGAACGTGACAAGAGAAAAAGGTAGTTGTGTCACTTATCTTAAGTCTGAATTTAATCAAAGACTTACAATGAATAACAAAAAAAAAATGACACAAGAAATCGGAAGGTAAAATATCAACTTAATGTTTAATAAAATATAACTCGAATAGTACTTTTAACTGAATCACATAAAGCAAGAAAAAAAAAACATTTACTCAATACAAAATGGAAGGGTTGACCAAAACCCTTTTACAAAAATGGCATGTAAAAATATTACAATACAAGAGTTTGAAAATATAATTACAAATACAAGCAAGGCCTTGAAAAAAAAGAAAAATCTTAACTTACACGATCAATTGGTATACCACGCACGGGTCACGCAATGTCTCCGCTATTCTGTCTCACGGCTGTCTCCGTATGTCTGTCCGTCAACGTTACACGGGCGGTCTTTATATAATATACCGCGCGTCGATATCAAGACAAATCTAGTAATTTCTAGAACAGAATAAGTCATCAACACCCAGATCTAGAACGTTCTTCAAAGAGACAGAAGAAAAAAAAAACACCCTCCTTTCAACCAGAGGTACACACATAGGTCAAGGACCGGTCACTGTCTGTGTGGCTTGACTCACCGCGAAAAATAAAATAAAAAAAAACTTATTACACAAGGGGCAGACAACCTACAGGTCAAGAAAAAAAATAGTATCTAGGCATTGTTACCTAGATACGTAACAACTCATAGTGCTCTCACTGTGGGGAGAAAAAAGAAACCATGTGACATATTCTTTTTTGATTGCCCCAGACGGATATTCGTCTCGATTGGTCTGAGATATCAAAGCTCTTCACCAGCATGGTGACGTATGCACTATACATAAAAGCAGGGTTACTGTCCAGGATGTTTGCAAGAGAGGGTTTGAACCTCTCAAGCCCCCACTCAAATGAAGTTTGATGATGATGATGAACAGTATGAAGTGGTTAAGTTCTTTGTTCCAACAAACCTGGATCCATTTTATTTATAATGGCAAAGAAATTATTTTTTTTAGTTTAAATTTACACTAATTTAAAAGTAATAATGAAAAAGCATACAAGAGTTTTTCTTTCACTAATATTGTATCATGATAAGATAACTTGGTGTTTTATTAAAACCACGATGAGAAACAGTGAGAGTTATCTACCTGCCCAGCATCCACATCAAAGTCTTCTGCCAGCTTTTGCAACATTGTTTGATCATTGTTGTAACATCCAATCCTGATGGAATCTACAGATTACAGAGTTATATCAATACAAAATTTCTTAAATTCACATAATGTAATACAATACTCATGTTACTCACAGCTAAAGTAAACTAATTTAAAAGTCACCATACTGGTATTAAACAAGAAAAACATTAAAAATACTTTTTTTGAAAAAGGCAATACCTCCTTTATACAACTTATAAAGCGCTTGTGTATCTCTGAACTAACAAATGTTAGATTTAAAAAAATGGAACATTTTTACTTCACCGCCATTTCCCACTACCTTTCACTCACAGAAAGAATATTCTAATAATAGGCATTTAGATCTAGACTTAGAGGATGCGAAAAATTTTCCGTAACATTAACTGTTGAATCAATAAAACCGTGGAAGCGTGGTCAAGAGGCTATGTGTGCTTGAACTTGGCTTGGCTACCTAGAAGGGGGCTCAAGGTTCGACACCCGACTCGGGCAGAGTTGTGTTTACTGAGCGCCTAAAGGCAGCACGGAAAACTAACTCCTAGATACCCCCCCCCCCCCCCCCCACCGGCCCACAAATGAGATTGGACCAAAAGCGCTCTGAGCATGCTATAAGCATGAAAGTAGCGCTATATAAAAGCTATAATAATAATAATAACCTTACATTCAATAATTCTCGAACATGATATTCCTTTAAAGAACAGAGTAGTCCTTTTAAAAACTGATACTGAATCAAGATCTCTACCCAAATTTAAATGTATATTTTTTTGCTATGAAAAATTATAATGGTCAAACTAGAGTTTTCCCAGTATGGCCAAAGAGGTAGTAATTCTTTTCTTTTGTTAAATTTCTAGGAAATTTTTACAGCTGTTTTTGAGATCCGCATCCAAGGTTCCATGAAGTTCTGATTTGAATAGAGGTACTGCAAAAAAAATTACCATAAGGTTCATTGAGCAGAAAACTTGGCGTCTGTCGCAAAACTAATTCTACACAACAAAGAAGCAGCTGAAAATTGGAATAAAGTCCTTGATCTTCAAACAACAGATGTTCTAAGAAAAATAAGAAAAAATAAAAAGTTAAGTAACAATAATGCCTAACACAATAATCCACAACATAAATATTAAATCATGATTTAATATAATTGCAGATAAAAACATATTTCTATTTCTACATGCGAGGGAAAACACAAACAACTTTCTTCTTTTCTAGTGTAATCGTATAGAGATGAACTTATTGCTGACCATGTTAGTCATTACCAAAGCCATCTGCAGTGACACCAAAACTAAAAACTGTGATCATAAGCTGACATCAAGCTTAACATTTTCTCACTCTTCTTACTTTTAGCAAGTAGATATAAAACCCAGCACTGTTTTTTCCTGTAAGATACACCTTCTGTTTCAGGTATTGGAGGGAGAAATGCCTCTGTGCTGAAGATTAAAAAAAAAAAACTTTAAATTATGTTGTTAAATTTCAACTAATTTCACTCAAATTTGTAATTATCTTTTCAGCTTCACAGTAATTAGAACAAATATATTCTTATTAAAATTTCTAATGAGTTAAAATGTATTTGAGCTTACTCTGCCCCTTCATTGATATTTTCTTCCTTGAAGACTGATGAAGTTAGCCTTCTGTAAATAAAATTTAAAATTTTTTTATCCAAATAGAAAACATTTTAATGTCAAAAGTAATTTAAACTAATCAATCTAAAATCAAGGTTTACCATTTCTTCCATAAGTGGAAGTACATATAGAAAATTCTCAATTCATTTTTTTTTTCAGACATTTAAATTTGTAGGCTCACAACTTACTGAATATCAGTGTTTGTAAAAGCCCATATCATTTTCTTATATGGATGCAAAGTTTGGAGACTAATCAAGGAACTACATGGTGAGATGACTCTTATAGGTAAAATGTTACAGTAAACTTCTATACACTTTATTTTACACAAGACATATGGAAGGTCTAAAAAAAAAAAAAAAAAATTATAAATGTAAATATGATCTCTGGGACTCATTCAGCATCCTCAAAGTCTATATAATGTAGATGCACAGTGCCAGGTTGAAGATGAGGAAGAAGACAAAAGAACACTTTTATCATTCATAGATCCAGCAAGAGGCAGAATGCTAAGAAGAGCAACAATGTTTGGGTTTAGAATTACACAAACAAAAAAATGTTCTTGATGAAAGAATGAATACTTTAACCTTTATATAAATATGTCAAGTAAGAAATATCTTTAGTTTTTATATTAAGTGTATTTTTTTAATTACAGATATATATAGTATCATCATCATCAAACTCCTTTTGAGTAAGGGCTTGAGAGGCTCAAATCCTCTCTTGCAAAACCCTGCTGTCTTGCGTAGTGCATACATGTCACCATACATGTCGAGAATTTTTGATTTCCCAGACCTGTGGAGAAGGAGATCAGCAAGTCCGGGGCAGCCGCATGCACTCCAAAACTTCACCATGGGAGGGGGGGGGGGTCATGCGCTCCCAGACTCCACAAGCTTTTTGGGACTTGTCCCAGCACTCAAACCACTTTTCCATTTCTGTTTTTTTAATTATCTCATCATCTATCCCTTGACTTTCATCGTAGGGGGACAGTTCGCGTTACCAAAGTCCTCCATTTTCCATGGTCAGAAGCTGTTCTTACTAGGATATCAAGAGAAAGGCCAGTCCATTCTTACACATTGTACACCCAATTTTTCTTCTGAAGACCATTTCTTCGTGCTCCCACCACTGTATCTTTAGACAGTGAGTCATATCTTAAAATATGACCAAACCAGCTCAGCTTTCGTCTCTTCACAGCTTTAATTTTACTTGGAAGCTGATGTTACTTTTCCAGATTTTCCACTGTTTGCTCAGCGGATGCCAAGCTTATCTCTTCTATTGATCCTCCATCTAATGCTATCTTTCATCCTAGGTAGTTAAATTAGTCAACTTCTAATGTTTGGCCATTCAACAGTATAAAACATCTTGTACTATCTCCATTACAAACTAGCAGACCCAAATAACTGGCCCCAGGAAAAAGAAATGGATAGAGTAAAATAAAGTAAAGATTGTAATGATTTTTATTCTAAGTAAGCCTAAATCTGGAAAAATTATATTAAAGATTAGAATGAGAATAGTTAAAGAATAAACTTACCCTTCAAATATATTAAATAATGCAGATACCACTAGGTATTTATTTGTAAGTTTCTTAAGGTGATCGTTGACAGTTCCAGTAAGTGATATATTGGACTTAATCCATTCCATAGTTAGAAAAAGCTGACTGATGCTGAAATGTAATGTTTTATTATGTTCCATATCAGAATGAATACAAATAAATACTGATTTAGTGATGATATCATGATAGCCCCAAAAAACAAAACTGAAACTTGGCCAAAAAAGGTATAAACTTAAGTTTAAACTTAGCATTTTTTTTTTTACTATACTAAAAAATGATATTAGCAGTAACAATGCTCATGCCTTACTTTACATCAGTCTTGAGTAATATTTCTGAAACAGTCATGGAAGGTTCCAATGGTCTATCAAGAAATAGTGGATCCATGTCTCCATAAGGCAAACTAAGCAGAACAACAAAATCTTGAAGTTAACATTGAGTTTGTACATTTTGTATCATGATACTGAGATCACAATGAAACAGTGACATCAAAAAAGTGAAATGTTCTCTTTAAGAACTAGCCATGCAGGAGAGCTCAGTGAAGTAGAGTTCTTGAAATTTGTAATTTTGGCTCAGGTGCTTAGTGCCCTAGCACTTCAGACAAAATGTTTCTATGTGTTAATAACAGCAAATATGTAGAAACATAACTAAACATTGTTACAATCTGTCTATTACAGTTGTAATCCAGTTTACAAACAAGTAATAAATAGTAAAGTAAAGTTTGTCTTTAGCAGTGTATGGTTCTTGGGATGAGTTTAGTTAACCACCTTATGTGAAGGTCAAAACCAAAGGGTAATGATACCCCCCCCCCCCCCCCCCACAGACAAACACATCAATTTATAAAATTACTGGTAGTTTGGGACTTTATTCCAGTCTTCCAACAGCATGAGAATATTTAACATCTTGGATAGAAGCTATACGACAGGCTTACCACTTTATCACCTTGCCTTATGTATAAAATATCCAAGAAACAAAACATTTTTATCTTTATAAAATTAAGTATGAATTAAAAAAAAAAAAAAAGGCATGTTCAAAAATATATTAGTAAAACTTACCTAGATTCTATAACAGCTATATAGAGAACACTTGCAAATAAGCCTCTCTCATCAATCTGTATGTATATATATATATATATCTGTTTAAATTTTAATGAGGATATTGATTGTTACTTACCTCTTTCAGTGTGAATTATTTTGATTGAAAAAAATTTCCAGGACAGCCCAAAAAAAAAACTTAAAAACTTTTTATTTTATTATATTTGATATAATATTATATTTGATTTTATTTTAAAAGAAAATGAATTGGCTATAAAAGTGTAATAATTTAAAAAAAAAAAAAAAAAATTATTATTTAAGAAAATATTTTTTTTAGTACCTTAAAACTAAGCACATAAAAAAAAGATATGTAATATATAAAAAATGTTTGTACTGAAAGATTTAATCCTTTCATTTAATCCATAAATATTGAAAAATCACAAAACTAAACACATTTTATCACTACCTATCACAGAGGCTCTAATCGGAATCTCTGATTGAGCTGGGAACATAAAGATAGCAGAGATACCCCCCCCCCCTCTTCCTCAACCTTACACGTCCAAAAAAACATGGTGCACTAGGCATATAATATGAAAGATTTGATTTTTTTTTAAATCTTGCAATAAATATAAATTTAATATTTTTTTCAATCAGATATCCAACAAAATGAAAACTCAGTTTAAAAGACAAGCCACCAAAAAAGGCTGAAATGAGGCTAAAAAAAATATTATCCTAACTAAATCTATTGTTTTGTTTAATGCTTAAAACCAATTATTTTTTTTTTTTTAATATTCTTATACATAGCCTACTTCAGAAGAAGCATAGAAATGTAAATTTACTTGAATAGTTTTATAGGCAATTATTATTACCTTATTTAAGTTGTTAGCTTTATCTAGATGTAAGAGTTTTTTAAAATAAGCCTCCCCTCGCTGTTTCACATCAGCTGTTATTTCCTCAGTCCTGCACAATTCATTATACTTTTGTAGACTGGCCTGGTAAAGGAGTTCTCTCATGGCTTCAGTCTGAAGTGGTGGAGCAGACTCCGGCACTGAACTTTTGAACAAGAAAAAAAAATTTCATTTATCAGCATAGAAAATTTTATATTATATATATATATAAATACTATTAGGTAAGAACTGAAAATAGGACACAATAATTATATACATATATATATTTTACCAACATTTCACAATAACTTTAAAGTATTTATTACTGTATCACAGATCTATACATGGACGTACTGACTTGTTTTGTTAATCTAGCTAGTCTGACCAGAATCTATTTGTACAAGTGGCACTTTTTAATACTTGAGAAAGTGGATTTAAATCTCGAAGAGGAAGAAGTTCTGTAGAAAATTTGGTAATGGTGTAAGTAAAACTAAAAGAAATTTAATAGCTGGACTCAAAATGTGTAGACTGTGGCCGTAGACAACTCCAGAAACCAGTGTATTAGATCAGGATTTTAAGCTTGATAGACTAATCTACTCCCTAGTAATGGCATTACATTCTTAAAAGCTCTTTTGAAAACAAAATCTTGATGTTGCTGATCTAGAAATGGATGTAGATCTAGATATCTACACTCTACCATGAAAAAGTCTATAATTCTATAATAGTATATAGACCTAATTAGATCTAGCTATATAGTAAGTTAATAATGACTATATCAATATATTATAATATAATATATAATATTACAATTAATCAATTACATAGTTAGGCATAGTTTATATTATTTAGTTCTATTTTTATCTTTCTAGTTTACTAGACGGTCTTAGAAGTAAATTTACTACTATTTACAGTGTGTAAAGCCATTGAAAAATAATAATTGATTATTGATTCAGACATTGATTGTATTGACATTGTAAGTTAATCTACCTAGATCTATATTAATAGAAGAGATATCTTTATGTCTATAGTATAGTATAGATTATAATAGAATAGATTCTACGTCAATGTCATCATCTACAATAATATAATCTAATGTCTAGATCTAAATAATAAAATATATATTTCTAGCTATAATATTGATATCTAGATCATCTATCTACATTCTAGATGGCCTAAATTGTGCCGATGTGCCCAAAATCACAAATTTCTAATCTTTTTATCTAGTATAATCTAGATCTAAAAAAATCTATACTTAGACTTATTCTAGTAGATATCTTATCTTATATAATACAGACGTTACTTCAAAAAAGAAGATGATTACGTCCTACGCGTCATGCATTTAGTCATCTATCTAATCTAGATTATTCTAGATCTTTGATTTTGATCTAGACTCTTAGTGAATCTAGAATGACTAGAATAATCTAGATTATTCTAGATTTAGACATTTTTTTAGATCTAATATGTCTATGATTTATGATCTAGTTTTATATCTAAATCCAAAGATTATATAATTTTTTTATAGATCTAGAACTTATACTAAATTCTAGAATTATAACTAGATACACACTTTGTAATGTTCTGCATTATATTGACGCTGTTATTTATCATTATTAACTTTTGTTTAGCAACATTTCAACAACAAACAACGAAAAAGGCGGTGGCCGAAACCTGTGACCTCCTGGTCTTTATTTCCGCGCGTAACAAGCCTTTCTCGCATTTCTATTGGTCATAGTTCAAAGGGGAAACAAGTTCACTAAACCAGGAAAAAGTATTAGGGATTTTCCCGCCATCAGCGGCTAAAAACCTTGACCTTCATAATTATACATCTTCGCTTGATACACTAGACACTTTATCACCAACAGCACTTTCTTATGTAGACTATATAATCTACAACTGTACCAAGAATGTACACCTTATATAAATGCCACATTTTACTTTTAACAATAATGGAATGTGATTCCGGAGATAAATGATGAGTCAAGAGTGCAATATTTCACATCACAATGCAACCAAATTTCGACCTGCATATTTTGTTTTACAAAGCTTAATCAACTCACTCTCACTCTGTCTGTCTTTATGGTAGAAAGTTTGTACACGTTATTTCTCCCACACCCAATGTCGGATTAGGATGAAATTTTGCACATTTTTTTTGTACCTGACAACACAAGAATTAATTTTTTAAAAATCAATTATTAATTATTTTGTTTGGTATCTTGAACAAGGAAAAGAAATCGTACTTGACAGATGTGGTGCTATAAGTTGAATTAGTCTTCTTGAGGACTCTGAGTGAACATTTTTTATGCTTTAAAAAATCGATCATGTCAGCATTCACAATGACACCCCCTGTTCCCCTCCCCCTTTCACAACTGGCCCGGACAAGTGATAGGATCATAGCGCATCGAGAAAACTAAAAGCTAAACAAAAAACAATTGGCAAAAATGTTTCTAATCGCACAGATATATCATGTCTAGGTCAATCGTGCATACAATCACATGAGTGATCTAAATATAATATAAGCTTTTTTGTTGATTTTTCAAAGTATTTTTTAAAATGTTTTTCTTGCTCCACATCTTATCCAGTCAAAGCCGTTGTTTACCGCCTCTTTCCGCCTGTCTTCAACAAGGGTTTTCCTTTTGGGCCTCATATGTGTGGCTTTTAGGATAGCTTTCCAACTGTATCTTTCAGAGGCCTCCTTGAGCTCCTTCTACCAGCTACGTTTTAGATATGTCAGTAAGGCTAGGGCGAAATGGCGCCTGTGTTGATCTTCGTATCGCTTTCAGAAAGGGGGGGGGGGGGGGCAACTCTGTTACGCCGTCTTCATTTTAGCTCACCAAAAAAAAAAAAATAAGATTGCTTTCGACATGCGGATCTCCCCAATACGGAATAAGTGTCCGGTCGGCGCCTTCGACATACACGGGGTCACGGAGGTCACGGTCCGGCCCAGCGCAGTTACACAATGCCAACACGCTCCTAATGTATAATTACAATTTATATGCATGTAATCTCCGAAAGTTAGCTTTCAGTTTTAACAAAAAACGGGAGGGTTTGATAGTTATATGTGTGGGGTTGGTTTTTTTTTTCGCCTTGCTCTACAGAAGGAATGGTCTGTGTACATCGGAGCAGTTGGTCTTTTTTTTTTTTGTTGTTGTTTTTTAAGTAGAAAATCTATTTTAAAAAGTCCAGCCAAGGCTTCTAATTAATCGGTTCTGCTGATGCGCGTATGTCCTGTGCACATTTAGGCTACTTTGATTTACCCGAGTTAGGGTTTGGTTGTATAACTTAGCTACAATGGCATATATTTGATTCCATCTCATTTGTCTTTCAGAAAGATGACCTTTGTCATCTAAACAAAATCTAATCCCATACGATAACAATAACAACTATTGAAATATTATTTTGAGAACAAACGAGAAGCAATAAAAGACTAAAATAGATGAAAACCAATATCTGCCTCATAGATCGCAAGGTCTGAAAGGGGAGCTAGGACTACTACAGTTGTCTACAAGCAATTTGGTGCTACAAACCAACGACCGTCAAGAACAATCAGATCAATTGTTTTGTTATCAGCAGACAAGATTAAATGTTGAATAAAAAGGAATCAGTGGTAAAACAAAATATAAGTGCAGTGAGAATGGGAGAGCCTACTAGAAACATTCATAAGCGAGATGAATACAGCCGTCGTAGCAGATGGGGAGAAGATAACATTACATTTGTTTTTAATAATCCGGATGATCGTGTTTTACGCTTACAGCTCCCCTTTGTCTAATGTTAGGATTAAACGTCTATACATCTAAGTATACAGCCATGGTCGGATCTAAGTATGTGGAGGCCCCGAGGCAGGATTTTTGTGGAAGCCTCTACAATTTTTTGAAAGCTTTAATGAAGATCCACTTATGAATGAAAATACTTATATCTAAAAGTCAGCTATATTTTTAAAGACAAAAATAGAGCTAAATTTAATTTCCCTTTCCGTTTAAAAAATATTTAATATGCATATTTTAGTTTTAAAAAGTGTATATTTTTGTGTTTGTTTTTTCAACAGAGGGACCATAGAGTCATGGATCTCTTCTGATCTAAAGGCATGCTTTTAATGTTTGAGGGAAGTAAGATGTCTTGTTGGTATAGTCGGAAGGGGATGTAATTTCAGATCTCACCCCAAGCAGCGAAGGGCACGCAGGGCGGTTTCTAGGAACGACTTAGGCTATATTGGTGAGTAGGATAATGGACGCTCTGGTGAAAGTACACTATTCTCTTCACATCTCTAGAACTAACTATAATTGTATTTAATTCAATCGTGCAATGAGTAGGTCTTAATGTACATGTGCGTTACTTGAGAGTCACCTCAATAAAGTCATCTGCCAAAATGTAGAAAAGACTAAATGTGGCTCAACAAAAATGACAGAGATGGATTCCAGGAGTCAGTTACATAGATCTAGTCTCAAACAAGGAAATCCAATGCCGAACTGGGAGTCGACCACTTAGTGAGGTTGTGACAGAGCGTCGCATGAAGTTTGCTGGACATGTTCTCCGACAAAATGAACTACGCATACCAAGAGCACGATAGCCAATACGAGGAAAGCGTTAAAAGGGACGTCCTCGTATAACTTGGCGCTACACTTTCATGGAGGAACTCAGAACAGTGGACACCAGGTGGGAAGAGGCTTCAGACATTGCCAGTGACAGATCTTTGTGGAGACAGCTTGCCGCCCAATGCGCCGATGGCGCGGGAGGATCTAAATTTAAGTAAGTTACCTCAAAAATAGTTTGAATGATTAAGAATCTATGTAGGCGTAAATTAGTTCCCATAGCTCATGGCTTATTGCCTGGACGTATGTATTGCATGTCGGACTTCTTTAGATGGTCATCGCTTGCCGTCCTCCAGGATGTTTCAGCTTGGACGTAATAATCTCCATTCCTGATGGATCATTTGAAGTGTATTAACAAAGTCTTCTGTAGTTCCAACTTGGAACGAGTGCAGGATTTACGTATAAGTTGCACAATCTATACCTTAGGGTCTCTAATTTCGTGATTTTAATTTCAAGATTCGGTTAAATTGGTTATCCGAAAAAAGCTATTAGCCACTGAGATATATTAAGAATTATGAAGGGCTCAATTACTCAAATATAAAGGGCCCCATATCTCATTTATAAAGGGGCCCCATATCTCAAATAGTTTAAGGCCTATATATAATCAAGGCTAAATCCGGCTCTACTTTAAACGTTTACATACAGCTTTTTACTGCTGAGCTGTAAGCACTTTTGCAGGGAACGTATACAGACAGCTTTTTACTGCCGAGCTGTAAGTTCTTTTGCAGGAAACGTATTCATTGAATATTAAGTAGTTAATTTAAGTTCAATTTTTTGTTTGTGAAAAAAATAAAAAGGATGTGCGTATGTGTCTGTGTATTTGTCACTATGTGTGTGTCCAGCCCCATATCAGGGCCTGCTTTAGGCACAGGTAATCTAGGCAGCCGCCTAGCGCACCTTCAATTGGTGGTGGCCTCGCACAGGACTAAAACAAAATAGAGAAAAATTGCGCAACTTAGATCTAAATCTGATCTATTCTCAAACATATTAGGGCACTAACTCTGTGTTTAATACTCTATTTAAGTTTCTAGTACGCAACTTGCGATAGATGAATTTCAGTTAGGCCCCTATTTGTTGATTTAGATATAAACGGGCAGGTTTTTAAATTCCATAATTTTATTTTTTTCGATGTTTCTTTTTATTAATTTATTTTTTAATTTCATTTGGGGCCACCCATAGCACGTTGCCTACTGCTTACAGTTATCAAAGGCCCAGCCATGCCCAAATAATTCATTGCCAAATAGCAATTTGACTCTGACACCTATATTTTTAAGCAGTTTTCCTTACAGAAAAGCTACTGTGTAGAAGTCCCCTCCAACCTCCATATTTGATGTTCAATCTTCATATGCACTCCATAACTTTGTTCTTCATGTACAAAAAAAATAGACCCTTTTCTTGTCTGACAACGCCTTAGGAAACATGTTTGTTTACCGTATTGATCTTTCTTTCTAATAGAACCTAGTACTACGATAGCAATACTGAATGTTCAACAAGCCAGAGGGTAATTTGATGTGACTGTAGCCTGAGCACACATAAAAAACTGGCCAATTGCCGACTTATGCATTTCAGATAGGCCAATTTGGACACTTCACTAAGTGCAGGTATGTAACGTGGACAAGTCTTGAACCAATTTCTTCCAAAACTTTAAATTTATAAAATATGGACTCAAGTTCTACATAGGGATTTTATTTTTGTAGTTGTTGCCTTTATTTCTATTTATTCATCGAGTGCAAAGGAACGACTATAATTTATATTCATAACATAAGATTGCTAAGGTAAGCATTGAGTATATATATTGAGTATATATTTATACATCTATGGTTTACTTGATCTACTTGTAGGATCAAAAGTTAAAATTCGTGTTAATACATAATAATACATATACAGCTAATTGATCGACTTTCGATATATGCAGCTTTCTACCATTCGACATTACGATCATAATCGCTAGGCACGACTGGTGTTTTGCACACCTTCATTTTTATACGCACCTGAATCTGTAATTTTGTATACTTTACATATATTCAGCCAGTTGTATTGATTAATGTCGTTTTTCTTAAATGTCATATGTAAAAATAATTTTAAAAAAAAGACCAATTGGTGCATAGATAACACAAATGCCATAAAATAAACAAAGAAAATTAGGCTTAATAAATCTAATAATAATAAGAAGAAGAAAGTTGCGATAAAATATTACTTAAAAGTTTGTATAACATAATTTCACAGTTCCGTTGTCAATATCTATCTAAATGATAAAACTATACTATAGATTACTGACAACAAAATTGTGTTACGACCGGTCTATGGAAACCAATCATTCGTGTGCCAAAAATCGAGCACTGGTTGTAGTCCTATAGGCCTGTACCATTTTTTGTCGGCGGTAGTGCCAATGACCAAGCCTATATAATATTTTTCTTTAAATAGGATGCTACCATACCATATATTATGATGCCAGTGGAATCTTACTGACATAAATACAAATTCTGCCTAATTCTAATTCACTTCATTTTTTTTTCTTCTTCCTTGTCTTTATTGATAAAAAGATCGGTTGATTCAAACTTATAATTTGAATAAAACATCGAAAATGTCCGCTGCACTGTACTCCCTTTTCACCGACCGATACAAGCAAATGTTTTGAGGCGTTCATCACTCCTTCAAGACGCTGCTATCAATCGATCTCTAGCATCACATTGTGTGTCTGTTAGACGCATATGAGTGTTACATCATGTAAAGGTGCTAATTGCATAGGGCCTATACTACGACTACGTGGTTGTGACTAGTGAGAGACAAAGACTGACTGACTGACTGACTGACACCGCTCTCTGTTCATCGACAATTTAATTAAAAGTAATCTAAATGAATACCAAAATCCGTTTAAGAGAAAATACTTTCTCACCATGGAAACGAAATCGACGTAAAATAAAAACAACACTGCCCAAGAAAGCTATTGCAAAGAAATACGGTATTAACAGGGGGAAATAAGTTTGAAGAATATCAATCTTATACGGTGGTTTTCCTTGTAAATCTAGCACTGATAATTCGATGGCACATTGAAAAGAATTCCATGGTTCAGATCCCCTGGACTGGACGTACCAATCGCGAATTAAAATACCGGAAGTGGATGTTTTGTAGATTCAAGATTGTACAGTATATTTTTTTTTTCCGGAAAATAACCTGTACATAACAAAACAAAGAAACGTAAGGGTCTATCCCTGTCAGATCTAAAGGTAGGATGATGTAAAGGTCATCTGTTTCTATGGCCAACGTTTAACGAGGATGTCATGAGGAATATTGTGGCGTCCCTTAAAATCCCGAAATTAAAATTCCCCGTCTTCACCAAGATTCGAATCCGGGACCCCTTCGGTTTGGATGGCAATGACTTTACCATTCGGCCACCACGCCCGCTATAAAAACATATAGTATTTATTGTGGACTCTGGCTACTTTCATAAGACTTCATTCGTTTCGTAACAAATTTGGTTTAATAAAATGTCTTTTAAAATATAAAACTGGTCAAAAGGAGAAACAAGCAAAAATATGAAAAAAAAAATCCTTTAAAAAAACGTATCTAAGGGGAAGAAATCCGCTCTTACAACTATATCTCTCAATGACGTAGAACGTATGGGTGTGGGAGAAATAACGTTTGTATCTAAATGGACAAAACCCTTCATATTTAGCCACATCTGTTAATACTGAAGGTTTAATTTCCCTTGTTGGTATCAAACAAAATAATTAATTACCAGTAATAAATTGTAATTTATTTTTATTGATTCATGTGTTAGTTACGCCACTGACTAGTTGTGCAAAGTTTCCACTGGACAGCATTGATAAAAGATTTTAAAAAGAAATAACTGATTAGGCTCCATTTCTATTAATTCATACAGGTATCTCCATCAGACGACAATGAGGCAATTGGCTGGTCAAGCAAAGGAAAGCAGAAAAGAGAAACGACAAAGGAGAACCGAGTTTTTAGAAATTAAGAGGAGCTTCTGGAAAATTACTTTTCCAGTCATTTGTGTATTATTGGCATTGGTTGCTTTCATTGTATATGCGAAAACTAGGCCAAAAATATAATCTATCGAGTTAATAAATTATAATTATAATGTTGTATTTATAAATAGGCATACGATTAAATAAATTATTACTTTCTCAGTATCATTTTGTGTATGAAGAAATCTTTCACTTAAGTATCGTCTGCCACATTGCTGTGCATGATGGGGGTTGAAGCCTGGTGCGAAAGCTTGAAAAGAATGTTCATGTATCCATAGTCTAGATGTGCCCAGCCTTTTCAGGCCTAGAAGTCATATACGTTTTCCACACATATACCATGCCGCACCACAGAAAACTAAATCTACTCCAACTGAACTTAGTGCTATTAGAGCATGGAATGGGTTGCCTGAGCTAGCCAGGAAAACCAGTGACTTGGCAGAATTTAAGTCATTGGTTAATATGCATGACTAAATGCATGACGCGTAGGACGTAATCATCTTCTTTTTTTGAAGTAACGTCTGTATTAGAAAAGATTTGCGAAGATTTTTGGCTCGGTAATGGCCCCAACTGGGCCAGCCAATACTAACCCCATGGGGTCCCTTAGAGTTGAAATTTGACTCACTCGCGGGGGGAAGGGCAGACAACCCCCTTAAAAAAACTTTTAGGGTTAGTATGACTTGTGGGTCACGAGAGGGCCAAAGATACGTGGAATTAATGAAAGCCCAAACGGGGGAGAGTTTGGCACTATCAGGGGGCCCTGATGGGGGCCAGTGAGGGGCAAACATTGTGGGGTCTGCAAGGGCTAAACACATAGGCCCCATTTGGGAGGTGAACGTTGGCCAAAACGGGTGCCCTTAGGGATGCGTCTGGGCTCAGTTAAAAGGGGCCCAAATGACTCTCCGATGAAACCCTCATGGTGCCAGACCTGGGCAAACATTGAGTGGCCTGAAATCTCCTTTAAACATAAAAATTAAAACCTGAGTCATAACTTAAAAAGTTAATGTTTCACTCGTCACAAAACAGGCGAAGATAATTTGAAAAAAAAAAAAAATGCTTATGTTATCCATTAACTAACTTAGCTTACTGAAGTTATTGAGAATGGACACATTTTTTTTCTCGATTATTAGGTCTAAAACTTTTTTTTGTAAAGATAAGAATTTCAAATAGCAAAACTAGGGCACGTGAACTGAAACGTGCATCGAAGTGGGTCAAAAAAGAACAAAGATAACCTCATTAGCCTTAGATCTAGCACGAGTTTCTGATTGCTTTTAGAATTATAAATATATTTTTTTGACTAGACCTAAATAAATGACCAGCTGCATACAGGTTATAGCACATCGTCAGGCTTAGTCTATACGTGGGGGGCTAGGCCTATACAGGTTGATTTTCCGTATTGGACTGCCTCACAGTGTCAATGCATGTAACAGATGGTTACTGACATCTAGTTTTCAATCAATTTCAGCAGAGAATGGGTTAGTTATAAGCCTTCTTTTGTTGTTGCTGTCCTGGGGGTACTGACTTACACGATTTGCCAGTAATATCAACCTTTAAGGGGCCAGTGTCGGATTCCGATGAGAAAGTAGGGAATTGGGTAAGAAAGCACAAACATAGATGTACACAATTGTATTTGTTTTACCCATCCATCTCTAATACACCGTTGGGCAACTTTTTTAATCTCACGAAGTAGTAGACCATTATAATGTAGGGCCTACCTATTAAAACACTTGTAGATTTACATAATATGCTAGATGCTATAAAACAAGCAATAAAAAAGGGGGAAGGAGAGGGGCAATAGGCGTAATAAATATGATTAAAAAAAAAAAGACAGGATCACATGGCCTTTGGGCCCCACGATTACCTGCTGACCTCTGCAAAACAACAACAACAGCAATAACACACAAACTTAAACTGTATGGCCATATTAGGGCTCGCAAAGACCTTCCTGAAGAAAACGGTAGGCCGACTGAAGTAAAGATGAAGAGGCAAGCTGCAAGTAGACAGAGAAAGCGACAGAAAAACAACAGCAAAGAATGGACATCATTGACCAATCGTAAACAAACAACATTTAGCCACGTGGTTGTCTCTCTTCTATACAAATTACGTAATACACACAGGCTGTCACGTGACAGTTGTTTCCCCATTGTTTAATCAATATTATCACGTGACTAAATGTTTGTTTACGATTGTTGAATGAGATCCATTGATTGGGACGGTCTTTGAATGACAGGAAGAAAGGCAGTCAACAGAACATGGGTGGTGCCCCAACAGACTAAAGGATACCGGTAGGGGAAGGAGAACTGATTACATATAAAAGGTCCCGTACCGTAAAGACAAAGCCAATTGAGACACGGGGGAAAATGGTGCAAGCGAGGAACGACCCGACGTATAGGCCTAGCCTATATACTACTTGTTAAGCGAGCCTCTTTAATCTTCCATCACATATGACGTATATGCCTAGCCTATAAACTACGTGTTAAGCGAGCCTCTTTTTATCTAATCTTATCTTATATAATACAGACGTTACTTCAAAAAAAGAAGATGATAAATCTCCTATCACATATGATAGCCCAAACTGTGACCTTCATGAACTACACAGGCCTACTCGGTTATGAGGTAATTCAACAAATTGGTAATTTAAATATATAGCCTGCGGCTCATATTTTACCTTACATAAATAGCATTAAAATAATACATTAAAAATTTGTAAAACCACAATGAATAGGCCAAATCAAACAAGAACCTAAAATTTAAATACTATTTGACTGTTTGGGTCCCCATATTCAAGAAAACAGAGATTTTCATACATGGAAGAATAAATTATACATAGCAAACTTTTTGGCGTAATCTGGTTTATTTTATAGTGCTGCTATGCTTTTTTTTTTAAATGTCACCGACCTATATATATATATATCCACCAGTCTTTCATGAGACACGACTTCTTGAGCCAACCTCCAAATCAGAGAACTTAGATCATTTGCTGGATGCTTTTCTCCATGTTGTCTCCACTGTCATGTTTCAGCCTGCTTTATGCATTTGGGGTGGGGACGACATTTGACATCATGGCCCCTGCCTGCTAAACTTAGCTATCATTCTATCAACTTTTAACTTATAGACGTTTATCAGTTAAAAGCTAATTTGTCCAAATTTTGTTGACAAGTAATGAAAAAATTTTCTTTTTTAAAGTTTCAGATGGTTTTTCAAATACAAGTTATTGACATATTTGAATTCTGCATAGAAAGTTCTAATAATCATACCATTTTTTGTATAATTGATAAATTAGTCAATTCTTCACATCTATAACAAAACAACTTGAGTGAGAGAACGCTTATAACATTTATTCAAATGCAACTAGTTATAAAACAAAGAGCTAATAAAAAATAACTAGTTGGATCTTATTCAATGTAGATTTATTTCCTTTATTTCACATCAAGAAGTTCAACTAGAATGAGCGTTGTTACAATAAACTGAGTCACCAACATTGTGGGAACAAAGTATCATACTAAATTTGAATACAAGATGAATGAACATTAAGTACAAACCAGTACACTAACAAATTTCAAAGTAAATTTCAAGTGGTCAAGTTGGCAACATCATAACTAAATGAAAGTCAGCCTCGTTCTGGCATTGTTCACTTGCCACACATTAAGGTCCTCATACTCTTCAATACAAACATGGATTCTGTCTGGCTTGTAGCCTTTGTTTGTGCAGGTCTCAAGGATGTCTGAGATCTTGACAGACCTGACTCCTGATGTGGGAACCATCTCTCTGATGATCTGGTAGATCTGATCAGTTGGATTTATACTCCTGGGAAAAAAAAAAAAAAAGACATTTGAAATTCAAGGATGATTAATAAGCAATCACTAACGCAGAACTCGGGGGTAGGGTAAAAGAAAAAAAACAAGATTGTAACGTTCCTTCTCATTCCCCCAAATTAACAAAATAGAACAATACAGTATTAAACGTTGCATGTACCTAACTAGTGTCAGTGATATAGAATCGACAAAGCCCAACTTACTTAGAGTGTGTATCATGTGTGCTATTTAGTGAATCTCTGGACATTTCCATCAGCCTCATGGCCTCATTGACATCTTCTTTCTCAACTGTGTCAGCGAGTCGAAGCCTGGCAAGGGCAGTTGACAAACGCAAGATGGCCAAAAGTGTACGTGCGGAGGTAAAGGTCATATCTTTGTTATTCCGAGCTTCCTTCCTCATTTCAACATATGCTCCAGTGATGTAATCAGCCAGCGACTCAGGCACAGTGGGACTTCTTGATTTGCACAAACTAATGTAACGTCTGATGAGAGGAAAAAACTTGGATTTTTACAGTTTGTTTTAAAATAATGTATGTGAAATCAATTGAACTTATTGCACAATAGCGTCAGAAGAACTAAATATTTACACATTGATATAAGTTTATTATAAAGTTACATCTATAAAATCATCTCTGAAAAGAGATCCCTACCTCATCAGTTTCATATCTAGAGGCTGGAAGGTAAGAGGTGGATGCACATTGTGTTGGTGGACATATGTGATGTGTTGAGCAAGCCTAGAAACCAAAAAAAAAACAACACATTAATAATGGAAAAAAAAATCTTAAAAATAAGAAATGCATATAGCAACAAAGCAAAAATTACACAGATGGAAAAATGAAATTTTAAAAATAAAGAAATGCATAAAAAAATAAAACAAAAATTGAACATTAATCTCAAGTTGTCTTCCAAGAAGGACACATACACACAAAATTAAACTAAATGACACAAACCATATACCTAAGATCATTATCCCTCTCTGGTTTGTCTTGAATCAGCCAAAGAAGGTCAAACCTTGACAGCAAAGCTGCAGGAAGTTGAATGTTCTGCTCCACAGACTTTCGTGGATTATACCGCCCATAAGCTGGATTAGCAGCTGCCAAAATTGACACCCTAGCATTAAGACTTGTCATAATACCAGCCTGAGAAAACACAAATTAGGGATTATTATATAGCATCCAAATAGTAAGGCCTTATGATAACACAAATTGAAATAACTGGACTGGACATTAGGCTAAAATATTCATCCCCTTTGGCCACAACCCACAGCCAATCGAAAAGTTAGCATGCCTCTTTAGTAAATAACTTGACTAAATTATGGCCTCCTTCAGTCTCAAAGCGACTATGGTTCTGCCAGGGTGTAACACTGGGTGCTGCAAACTGCCTTAGGGTTGCCAGATCCTAATTTTTCCTCAGGGTTGACTTCCGAAGCCTTTCCCATGATTAGGTATAGTTACAATCAGCATAGGTTTGAATTCAGAGTTTTCCTTTTCCTAGCCAGCCATGGCTAATGAGCCCCTAAGCTATATTAATAGCTATTAATCACACAAACTAAGCCTGAACTCATAATGTGGATCAATAATGACACCAATCTGACAACGGAACTACTCTGCATGCCACAAAAAGGACTCACTGTTTAACAAAATCTAAATAATTTGTGTTATAACTTACTGCTGTTTGTAAAGAAGTTATGACAGTTAACTATTAAACTTAACAATGATATGATGAAATCTCAGGATTAAAAACAATTTAAACAAGATTCTCCACACATCAATATATAATTGATTGGCTAATCTTTCTAACATAAATGACATTAAAATTGGTGATACAGATTCAAATAATTAAATCCTTTATTGTGATTGTGAGTAGAGATGAATTTTAATTTCCTGAAAAATAAAAATGTCCTCTAGAAATAAAAAGTGTTAAGATAATACTAGTAAAAGTTTACATGTTTTTATAGCTTTACAGCTGTTAATACTTGAAATCATGCCTGATTCTCAAATAAATACACACATTCTTGATTTGCAGATAAGAGGAATATATTATCATAGTCAGCGTTTACAGACAATAAATTGTTATCTAATTAAATCTCATTGAGTCTGAAATGGTAATTAGCTTTTGAATTTATTGAATTTTATCTCTTTACTTCCTACATAATTACTAGAATATATTTTATTCTGTAATGAATTTTCAAATAGAATGACAGCAGTTGCTTTTATTAAAGTTCTTATAAATAAATGCAATTAGAAATTAATGAACAGTATTTACTTTGGCAATTGAGATGGTTTGCTGCTCCATAACTTCATGAATAGCTGTCCTGTCTGTGTCCATCATCTTATCAAACTCGTCAATGCAGCAAACACCTTCATCTGCTAATACCAATGCACCTCCTTCAAGCATCATTTCACCAGTGATTGGATCTTTCATGACAGAAGCTGTCAACCCAACACCAGAGGAACCTCTACCAGTAGTGTACTGACCTGATAAATAATTTATATGGATTATTTAAAATTTATTACAAATACTTTATAAATATCTATTTATAATAATCTATAAATATTTATTACCATAAAGTCTGATAAGCGATGAAACATTTTTTTAAAAACAAAATATTGTCAATAATTCTATTTGATTAATACTTTAAACCAAACTTACTGCGATGAGCTAATCTATCAATGTAAGACAGTAACTGTGACTTGGCAACACCAGGATCTCCCATGAGACAAATATTGATGTTTCCTAGATAATAAAAATTATAATAAAAAATTTTCCCAATAAGGAAACTGGATAATGAAAAAAAAAAAAAAAAAAAGCTTAAGTAATGACAGATTGGTATAATACCTCATTCAAAATTCAATTTTTGTTTAGACTAAATTCTAACAATGAAGAACAGGTACACACAAACCTCTTATTTTCATGCCTCTTGGAGACTTGTCAACTCCACCCACCAACAATAACAGAAGAGCTTTTTTAACATCAGAGTGACCATAAATTTCTGGGGCGATGCTACTTGCCAATTTGTCATAAAAATCATCCTCTAAAATTTATCAATAGCTTCAAATTAATAGTTTTGTTCAGCCATTAACACGACTGATTAGGTTTATATTAAAATTTAAATGTATTCCATACTATTCCATTTCAAAAACTAAAAAAAAATCGGTAAATATTACTGACCAGCAACAAGTTTCAATTCTTCTGGTGTCAACTCTTGAACATCATTTAAATCATCTTCAGTTTTATTCATTTGTACAATTCTCTATAAATAAAGAAAACAAAAAAGGAAAATTTTAAAAATGTTTTTAAGAATCAAATTAAAAGCATATAAACAAAATTTAAAACTTATTCTCATCATCCAATGGTCTTTTTATAATTAAATATATTATTTACATGAGCCTCAAGAAATGTATCAGACATCAGTCCCTGTACTATCTGTTGGAAGCCTTCACGCATAAGAGGTAGGAATATCTATGTTGAACCAGTTAAGAAGCATTTTCAAGAGAATATATCTAAATCATGTATACATATCTAGATCTTGCATAAAAAGGTAATCATAGGGGCCACTACTTCAACAAAGCAATACAATTTTACAGAAAAATTATTGTTTATTTACTTTGTCTCTGAAATTATTTTCATCTAGCCCTTTAGATAAGTAAAGTACCCTTTTCAGACCATATGATATATAAAGCAGGTAATGTTTATGTGGCACACAATTAACAAGGGTGTCATGTAGCCAGCACAATTACCAACCACTTTAACTTTTGCAGACAAAAAGTCAGGTACCCATTAGAGCTGGATGGACTCAGGGGCAGCCTTAATATCCCAAAATTAAAAATCCGTCTTCACTGGAATTTTAACCCTGACACCCTCCCACCAGTTCAGAAGCCAAGTATTTTACCACTTAGCCACCGTCCTTTTGTAATGTATTACCATTCTTTAAATAATTTTCTTGTTTGCTAAAAGAATAATTTCATTTGATAAAGAAGAAAACTGAAACTCAGAAATCAATACAAGATGCTAAAAATGGTTCAACAGCAGCATGTTGAAGGATTAGTGAACAACATAGGTGACAGTTTAGTGGCTTGCTACAAGTGTTTGAAAAAAGACCTAATCACATTTAATTTTCTGTTTTAATTATAATAAACCGGAAACAACTATTTTTTTTAATGTAAAAAGGAAAAAGAATATAAAGAAGATGAAAACAACAGCTACAAAACAATGAAGTGAATTAGGCATTCATTAAGAAGGCTCCCACTATAGTTACACTGATAAGGCAAAAAGTCAAGACTAGTTAAAAGGATACTCCTGTCACGCTAACATGATCTCCAGGCTGACACTTTCTTGTTGTCTCCCCTCTACAGTAAATGGTCATTGCTCTGGGAATATTGCCAACAGGAACTTGATCACTCTGAAAACATTGTGCATAAAGTAACAGTAAAACTTAACAAGAAAATAGTGGATTTCAATCTACTCAGCTATCTACGCCTCTTCACACAATATGCCTACATATATTTATGTGTAACTATCTAGCCATCACCAAACTTTTTTTTTCAAGAGCACTTGCAATGTTTAAATGTCAATTTTTTTAAAGTTTTAAAAGTTCTTTCTTGATAATACATAACAATTTTTTTCAGACTAATGGATAATATTTGTTTAAAAACTAAAACTTACATGCTCTTGTATTTTGACCTCTTGAAATTTCACAAATTTAGAGCCTCTAGTCTGTAAGTAAAGTCTACCTCCTGATCTGTTAGTAGTACAGACTTGACTTGGGCACATTAAAAGTGGCATGAAAGCAGTACTGCTGATCTGATAACACAAAAGAATAAAGATTATCTTTTCAAGCTTTATGTGCTCAAAAAAATTGTCCAGTGGTGGGTAAATGTTTTTAGAAGGTAGTAAAAAATTAGAAAGAAAAATTAGAGAAGCAATAAATAAAATGCAGAAAGTAAGAGATTTTTAAAATTTAAATATATTAAACTAAGGAAATGTATCAATTTGCAAATTTTTTAAATTATAGTTTTAAAATAATTTGAAGGTAATTAAACTTAAACTGAAGTGTTCATCTATCAATCAATTTCTGACACAATTTTTTTTCTTTGCTTCTTTATTGACAAAAAAAAAATGCTTATAAATATATGAAGATGCAAATAATGCAACACATTCTTTAAACACAAGATATTTGAAACACCAAATTGCCAAGTAAATGACAAGAAAGTCAAATCCAAAAGGAAACTTATGGAGAAAATGAAGGCAGCCTCATCACATGTGATAATTCTTAGCCCTGCAAACAGCAGAACTCCAAGGAACCTAGTCTTATAATGTGTTACTTTTATGGCACAAGAACATAATGCTAAAAGTGTCTTTCCCAGTAAATCCAATCAACATTATTTTCAAAACATTCATATGGGCTAATTGCATCAAAGAGGCTAAAAAGAAGTCACTAGACATCTAACCAGCATATTTTGTTTTCTTCAATAAATAAATTCATTTTCATAGCATTTAACTTAAATTTTAATGATACAGCCGTTTACCAGCCTCCAGAGTATGAAATGCTTCTTTAGTAGACTATATAAAAAAAAAAAAAAAAAACGATTGACTTACTGGTTGATATGTTTCATTACCACAGGTGTCGCATGTGTATGTAGCCACCACCATCATTGGTTTAACCTCGGTTGTCCTAGTCACAATGCCTTTTACAGAGACCAGTTTACCAATAGAACTAGCTTTTATTTCTCTGATGGATGCAAACTTCTGAGCAGACGGAGCTTTGAAAAATATTTCACTGTGAAGAAATAAATGCTAAATAGTAAGTTTAAGCAACCAAAAGATGAAAAAAAATTTTTTCTCTCTCTTTACAAACTACTATCAAAATCTAACTAGCTGCTAAGCATTAAAAAAAAAAAAAAAAGGATTTTAGGTAAACAGGTTTACAGTTTATTAAGCAATAATTTACTGTGCTGAGTATTCTAAATATTAGCTAAAGAAAATTTTATGTTCACTCATCTTCATATGATTATTAAGTGTCAAGCTTAACAACTAGGCAAGACCAAAAAAAACAAACAATATAAACATACTATCTCCTGATTAGTTCTGGTGGATATCTTGTTCTGGGATCTCTTGTGGCATCTGACTCCTTTGGGTGATTCTTTTGCTCCATGAGCAGCCTATGTTCAATATAGACATCTAGAGCATCTTTGTTTTGAACCTTAGAGAAAAAAAAAAGAGGAAACAAATATCTTTCACTTCTTCAAACTTTGATATTATTAACAGTAAGGGTTAATTACACTTATGTAAGATTTTCTTTATTGATTTCTCATCAGATTTCAAGACCATACAAATTTATTTCCTTATTGAAAAAATGAATGCATTGAAGATTAGTTCATATATAATACTATGGGCTTATGAACTTTTGACATAAACAAAGGGTAAGGGTTAACAATGTAATGTCGAATGCACATATAAGTTAATACAGGGGTGGGCCCTTGTGGTTCATTTTAAACAAAGAAATGGTAATCAATTTTCGTAGGGAAAGAAGGAAAATGACGTTTTTGTAGCTGGAGAAAACATTGAAATAGTGCAAACTTTTAAATACATTAGATAATAAATTAAATTTTACTGCAAATACTGATTATATCAGCAAAATGGGCAACAAAGATTATGATTACTAAGAAAAATGTCCTCATTCAGTGTTAGAAAAAAGTTGTTGGTAATGTTTTATCATGCTCACATCAGAGGTATTTTAAGTTTCAGTATCACTGCCAGGTATGGCAATCTGAATATTAAAAATAAACTTCATAAAATCCTAAATACTGCTGGTAAGGTCATTGGTAAAAAACAAACCCCATTAGGACAACTGTTTGAGAAAAACATTCAGAAGAAAGCTGAAAAGATTTCATAAATAAAAAAAACACCCTCTGAGTCAGGATATTGTGATTCGACCAGTTGCAAATACAGACACAAAAACCTTTGTTCCACTGGTAATCAAATCATTAAGTACAATTCAATTATCTGATTTAAGCATTTCACATGTTACTTTGGAGTGAATCTGACTTGAATGTAAATTTGTTTTCTATAGTTATATATATTTTTTTTGTCATGGACAAATTGTAAGACAAATTTCCTTATGGATAATAAAAATTATTATTATTAACAATATGAAAAAACAAGATTTTAGCCAAGCTTAAAGATTCCCATGTTGTCAAAGAAGTGAAGCAGCTTTGGAGTATGGTACATATTACTCAAAAGTATTCAGGCTCTTCACTGTGGTATTCTGGAAGTTTGTTTATAAAGAAGCAAAAGATTGTTACTAAAGAGATTCCATAAGCCTATGGGCTACCATAGTACTCTGTACACTAATCCTAAATACACCTTGCCATTCCTCCAGAGGTGGCATGATTTGGAGTCAGCCTGTGACAATTAGGTGGTGGCACACATTTGGTATGAGAGAAACCTGCAGATGCTCTGCCACTCCAGCAAGGGAAAAAACAACAACACACTAACACTTTTAAAAGAGGTGAATTTTTTTTTAAAGTGATTAAATGATCTAATTAAAGGAGATTCTTCAGAAAGGGAGGTTGGTGAAGAGCTGTTTTCTCATTTCTAACCATTGTGATAAATCCTTCTTTTCTCAACAAAAGTTATTAATCTTAAAACAGTTGTCATCTCAACAATATTAAGAAAGTCGAGAAAGTGATTTCATCTGAGTTGGTTGATAATGTAAATTTAAATGTAGATTTTTTTTGTGTGCTAAATAGTGGAATTCAGTGGAAGTACTTACTTGTGAGAGAGTGCAGACATGACATTACAAAGTTGAAGTAAAGAAAGTGCTAACAATTTTGATTCTTACTACACAAGTCATCAATCTAGGTATAATATCAAACTTTGCAGTGACTAATAATTAAATCTTCAAAGTTGCCTGAGTACAAACAAAAAAAAAACCTAAGGCACTGGGAATTTTAATAATAAAAATACTTTAACTCTGTCAACATCAATTGTATAAAGAAGACAAACAATGCTGGTGAAAATGACTTTGAGGTTCATTCTCTGAAAGAAGGAGTCAATCAGAACACATTCTATTTTTGAAATTACTAGGAGGACAAAACGACAGCCATAATTAGCTGAACTAACAAGGAAATTAACAGAAGACTTACCTCCTTTCTTTTATATTCTGGTAGCAATTCATGAACAGCGTCCCCAAATATATGAACATAGCGTCTAGCATTCTCCACAATAGACTCAGCCAGGTCCGGGTCAAAGTCTGCAACATCATCTATATTGATGGTTAATGCTATTTGCTCTCTGTGAGCTATATTTGTCTGGAAGAAATAAAAATGAAAAACATTTTGGCTGCACAGACATTCGAGCCACTTGTAAAAAAAGAATAATAATAATTTAGTACACATCATGCATTCATTTATTTTCATTAAAAATAATTTTGAGTTACATAAAATTAAATGTACAGACTGGGTTCATATTACTTACTAACTGATCTGCATAGAAAAAGTCCTTTCCTCCATTGTCATTATCTTTATAGTACTCCTTTAAAAATGTGGTTATTTTTCCTTATTTAAAAAAAATGTTTCAAGAAATACATTTAGCATGAAGCAATAGATCTACATTATACATCAGATATATATATATTTTATATTAGAATTTTTTAATTTGTTTTAAAAGCAGGCACATGGACAAATCAACATCTTGATTAGTCCAAAATAAACAATTTTGATCTATAAACAGAAGTATAGACTGTGACAATCACCTGTCACTAGTTACTAATCAACAAGCATAGGCTGATGTGTAATGTCATACTAGTCAATAGTTCCTACCACTAGTATAAAGTATAAAGGAGCGTCCAAAAAATATATTTAATTAAAATATATAGACTATTAATCTATTATATAGAGTCTAAATCTAGAAATCTAGCCCAATATCTAGAACAAACAGATCACAGAATGATAACAAAAAGGACAACACTGCACTGTTTGATACATCTATTCACTTGTTGATCAAGAAACATGAAAAGGATCCAGATATCAGTGTATAGTAGCTCAATGAACTCTTTATGTTGTGTTTGATGGTTCTATTTATGTGATTGTTTCTGACTCTTGTGTTTTTTTATGATGAGAAAAGAGTCCTATGACCCTATGTTCTGAGTCTGAGGTCAATGATAGTCAATCTAGTCACAAATGTTAACTACAACCCATTCCAGATTTAATTAAGTCTAATAATACTCTAATAAGTCTAATAGCAATAGGGAAGAAGGGGCATTTGTAATGATTAGTAAAAATTTTTCCTAGTGACTCCTAACATATGTCCCAGTTCTTAATCAGTTTTCTTGTGTGAGTCTAAGTCTAGTTACTAGTTGCAGGGTCCAAAACAGAGGATGCATCTGAATCTGATATTTCTACTAATTTAATTAATGGCCTAATAAAAAAGTTGAAAAAGACTCATCAATTCAATACATTACAATTTAATATCATTATTATTAATAAATTAATATGAATATCATTATGAATGATTATGATGGGGCTGATGGGGATTCCAAGAAAGTTTTTCATTTGATTTAGATCTATTATCTAATAGATTATTATTATATTATAGAATAATAGAATAGATCTAATTCTAATTCTATCACATTATTTTATTATTCCTAACCCTAAGGCTAAGGCCTAAGCTAAACCCTAATCAAATCTGACAAGTCACAAATCTATGGAATCCAATCATAATTTATCATATTATAATCATAAATGATTATGATGATTCAATCATTGAATCACAGAATGAGAATCAATCTTAGTTTTAGTCTACTAGTCTAACATCTGTGACCAATTAATTTTGAGCTTTTACTTTTACTAGATATAGTTTTAGTCAATAGATCTACTAGAATCTATCATCTCTACATGATACATCTAGATCTATAGTAATCTTAAATCTAAATCTAGTGACGTAGTCTGATGAAGTCTACTGTCTAGTCTCAGAGACTCAGTCTGTCACTCAGTGATTGTGGAGTCTGTGTTACTCACTTACTCAGCAGTTACTGGTTTGCCATGAATCTAAATGTACATTACCATATCAGGTGGATGAAACAACATTTAATAAAAAATATCCTTTACTAACCTTTTTCCGCAACATAATCCCTGGGAGCCATTGTTATTATTGAAATTCAGAATAAACAAAACCGAATGTAAATAGACAGTGGCACGGGAAAACGCGCCAAATATTGGTCATGTGATCTTTACTTCCGACAAGCGGCATTACTCAATTGCATTCCCCTCCCCTTATTTTAGCGGCCCCCTGAAAGGGAAAAGACGCTATGAGTTTTGTCTCAACTGTCTGTCCGTCAGTCTCGTTTAGATCTCGTAAACTAAAAAAGATAGTGAAAATCCGACATCATAGTATTTTAGACCTTTCAAATTTCTGATGCAAAGGCTACTTTTTATTTTCTGAAAGTGAAAAATCTAATTTTTAAAATCAACTATGCAAGCAGCGTGTTTTCATAAAAATACACCATTTTTACAAATATTCACTATAATATATAAATAGTAACAAACACGGCCGCATTGTGGGGTACAGTACAAAAGAGATGGTAATTTACCATATTTTCAAATAACATTTATTCAAACGGTTTTAGATTTTTGAAATATCTTTATATATATATATATATTGTTACGATCTTCTCCTACTATCCAGGCTCGAATCTCTTCAAACTGCACCACACGACACAACGAACTTAAAGAACCTCACAACTCAGGGCTCCAAAGTAACAGTCAGTTTAATTTCAAATAGGCTACATCGCAATTGGTAACAACATTAACACTGTCTTTACAAAAACCTAGTCTTGCTCCGCCTGACTTCACACACCGTGCTGGTTCTAGCCTCGTACTGGTCACATAGCGAGGTAACGTGAAGTAGTCTTTCTAACACACTCGCTCTTATTTAGTGTCTCTACTGGCCTACTCGAACCCTCTTGACCACTCCAGTTGATCACCTTCGCCGTGACTTGCGTGCGTAATATTTACGACACTGGTCCTTGCCGAACTGGCGTGTACTGTCACTGGTCTCGGTTGACCGCTCGTCCTGCGTCGATTTGGGTAGGCTAAAAACACACAGCACTACCCCCATCTGTTTCACCACCAGGTTTACAACACTATATATATATATATATATATATATATATATATATACAGGGCCGCCGCAAGGGCTGTGGCCGCCTGCGTGCGAAATAAAAAAAATGCCGCCCTCCCCTTTTTTTTCTAGAAAAAAAAAATCTCATTAAGACTGAGCTGGACACTGTTTCAAAAGTGTCCTTTGATTTAAATGCATTTTTTGTAGAACATTCCATTTTTTTATTTCATATTCGCACAGTTGTTGTACCTCAAGTACAACTAGGAATCATATGCACTAAGAACAATGTCGGATTTACGTACATTCAGAAATCTGACTTTTTGGTTCTTTGTGATAAACATTAAAAAACTGATCTCGTTCTGGCTACTCGCTTATGCTTTCTGTATTTGCGACTATTATAATTGATGAGTTGCGGCGGGTATATCACAATGACTAGTGTAAATAATAATGATCTATATACAATTTCTCGATAACTTTGACTGCTCAACATTGTTAGGATATGCTAACTTGTTTGTTATTGTAAGTAAAAGGATAAGGCGAAAAACAAAGCTCGAAATACAAATTCTACTGAGGTGGAAATGTTTCAATGCTCCGTATTATTTCATAATAATGACCTCGTTTGTATTTTGGAGAGATCTGCATTGGATCCACAATCTCTGACATACACAGATTCAGAGTTGTCTGCAAATTTATCAAACAAAGGAAGCAACTCAGCGCTGAATATTTTCTAGAGTCAAATACAAAGTAAATAATCCAAAGTACAAGTCACTTATACAATGTCTTGAAATAAAAAATAGAAATAAGGCAGTGTTTCTCACATTCCCGGGTGGCGACTCCCTAGCTAACAACATTTAGAAGCTGGAGCCCAGAGGAGCGATGTAGGCTTCCACAGTGAGGTGCGTGAGATTTTTTAAGAATGTAATAAAAAAAAGTAAAGAAATTTAGTCACAATTTTTAGTTGTTTTTTTTTCATTTATATTATTTAACATTGCAAAGATGTCATGAAAGCTCACTAAAACTTTTTTTGTTTCGGAAATTGTTTTGCCTATATATTTTGTAAGCGTTGTAAAAAGTTTTTCCCAGAGATAGAATTGAAAATGCGGCAGGTTTCCGCTCAAGTCGGCAAGGGGTCTGAACATTTTTTCGCCGCCGCTCCTCCCCCCCCCCCCCCCCCCAATTTGTTGTTGGTCGGTATTTGGCTTGTAACTCCAGACAGCTAGTATAACTGAGTCGATGAATGCGTTATATATTTCTTTAATTAAAAAAAACGTTAAATAACTTGAACAAACGTCTTAGTGAACAAAGACTCAATATAACTGTTCACGATTTAACTTGAGATGAGACATAGATCTAATATTTATTAAATAAACTGATATTCAAACACAATCTAACTCAAAACAAATAAAAAGTCTTTAGTCTTTCATGTCTTCAGATCGTCTCACATTTGTACAAGGTACGTTAATTTCATCATTGTCACTGCATAACCAACCAATCAATCGCTTAATCTCTTCTCACCGCCGCCTAGGAAACACACACACTCCATAACACCCTTTTTTGTCAGGACGTTGCGCCCTCCCCCTCCATATGAGAGGAACTAGCGCCCCCCCCCCGCTTTTAGTGAAAATGTTTTTAAAATTGACTTTTTAATTACCGGTAATAGATCTACTTACAAGGCTCATTCGACTCAAAACAAATATTAAAAACTACACGCGAAAATTCAAGGCCAGAAATGAGGCGCTTATATATAAACCCGTGGGAATCCCTCACACGCTGTTCTATTTTTCTTTGGTTCTAGTTTCCAGAATAATTTCTTATGTACGAATATCGTTTATATTTTCAAAGGATAATGGAACAATTAGAATTTATATAAAATATTTAAGTAATTTTGTTTTTAACTAAATTTGTTTAAAAAGTAACTTTGGAATAATGATTTGGCCGCCCCCTAAATTCGGCAGCCTGCGTGCAATGCACACATTGCACAATAGGTAGCGGCGGCCCTGTATATATATATATATATATATATATATATAGGCCTACAATTGTATTGCAAAGTTATATAAGTTCTGTCATACTAACTACTACATTTACAAAAACAATGTTTACTTTTTGTTTAAAGAGAAAAAATCTATTTAGTATGCATATAAGTGAAACATTATAAAAAAAAAAGCAATTAATAAGTAGTTTGGCATATTATCGCGTGAACCGTAGAGTGTTGATATAGCAATGGAACACTTAACTAAAGGAATTATTTATTTTTTTACGGAAATGTTTTTTTTTTCTTGAGGCTTTGAATAAGAGATTGACCCTTTACAAAACAATTAGGCCTACATCAATTAGATAATCATTATAACACATCAGCTAGTCCAGGTTCACATCGAACCTTACATTCACGTTCACCTACCCCTTGGTCTGCTGGACCGCTGGGGCACCACTCATAATCTGTCAACATTCTTTCTCCATTCTTCTCTGTCATTTGTCTTTGATAGAATTTCATTCTGATATTCTTTCTGAAAATATTGAATCCTGGCTTTTTACCTGCCTGGGTGGACCACTTCGGGGGCCGATTCTGAGTTTCCACACAAAAACTGTCTTTGTAACTTTTTTTTTTTTATCGAATCCCATTAGAAAGCAATAAGGTTTTAGCTGTCAGACTCTGACGGTTAGAGATTAAAAAAATAAAAAGCGCTAGATCTATATAATAGATCTCTATATCTAGAGACTGACAGAAGAGAGCTCCTGGTTACATGCGGCCTCAGAACGAGACAGCTGGAGCTCACTAACAAAGGCCGCGAGATACACATTTGAGACCTAAAGAAAATCCGCTGCCGATGACAGACGTAGACGGCGCAAAGAAAATCTAAATCGACCACCGGCGGACAATAGTTTTGCAAAATATGTAGATCACAGCTGGGGCTGCGTAGCCACGGGAAATACTGCATTCCTCATTAATCTTCGGACTTGAAGACTAGCCTAATTATGATTATATCTAGATTTAGCTATAAAATTAGATCTCCCCATTTCTTTAATCGCACTCAAATAGATTTAGATGCACAGGTAGGCCTACTTTTAGTCTTTCGGAAGCGTGCTTATTTTTTTTTAAAATGAAATATGCACATTAGTAGGCTTACACTGGCGAAAGATGGAGACATCAACCCCCCCCCCCCCCCGGGCCCCAAAATTATAAATTTGCCACTTTTCGATAATTAGGCCTATTTATATGCCTACCTAATTGTGCGATTCAGAATTGTGATTAAAGCTTTTGGCTTGACCGTTATAATTGTTCAAAATATTTTTTTAAATATATCATTCATTAGTTATTGAGAAAAATGTAGTCACTCTAACAGAAAGTCAATCAGCTTTATCATTATCACCAGTCCCTTGACTTTCATTGTAAGGGTGCTGTGACAGTTCGCTAACCAAACCCCCCCCCCCCCCCAAATTTTTTTTGTGATAAACCCCCCTCATCAATATAAGACTAAATCTTACAAAAGTCATCAGATACTATGAGGGTAGCTCAGAGGGGTTTTGTGTTTAAAAACTCACTCTAGAGGGCTTTAAGTTACGCGTAGGACGTAATCATCTTCTTTTTTGAAGTAACGTCTGTATTATATAAGTTAAAACCTCCTCCAGGGAGTTTCGATTTTAAAACCCCTTTCAGCAGGGTTTGTAGCAACAAAACACTCTTCAACATAAAACTAAAGCAAACTACACAAAAAAAATTCTTAAGGGCCTAGCCCCCGACACAGGAATTTGAGTTAAACCCCCCCACCCCCAAACTACAGATAGTTTTGAGGTTAAAAACCACCTCTTCAATATTATTCTAAAGCAAACTACAGTCACCAAATTCTATGAGCGTAGCTAAGGGGGTTTGGAGCTTGTTTAAAAAAAATAACCTCCAGAGATTTTTTAGTTTAAACCACCCCCCCCCCCCAACAGATGGTTTTTGATGATAAAACTTCCCTTTTTGTATATAAAATCTAAAGAAAACGAGTCACCAATTCCTCTTTTTCTTTAGCGAAAGTTACGTTGAGTAACTCTAGTCCGACTTGCAGAAACAAAAGTCATCTTAACTTTTTTCATCGAGGGCTAGAGAGTCGGCGTGCGTGCGTCTTGTCCCGCATGTTTGGACGACGTCGAGAATTATATATACATATTATTAATTCAGCAAAAAGTCTGCTAAATTCTATTCTGACACTGTGAACAAAAAAAAAAAATTATTTTAAAAAACTCCCAAAAATAGTTGAAACACTTTTTGTTTGACCTGACTCCCAACACACAGATCTACACTCAACTAAAAATAAACATAAGAAACAAAATAAACCAGCAAAAAAAAAAAAAAAGATTTTTTTTTTCTCATTAATATTTTTAATATTTTATAATGAAAAGTTGTTTCTGTGGCATAGTTTATTGCAGAACTGAGTGAAATCAGTTGAAGACACATGAGCCCGATAGACCAACGATTAAGAATGAGTACAACAGTGACAATGATTGAATGATTACTATACAAAGTGTGACATCAGTGACAAATGAGCTTACAGACAGATACAGAGAGGCTCCATACAATGACATTGAAATTGCATTCAACTTCTCAATAATTGTTGTACCACAAAAAACTGAGCAAATTTTGAACATTGTTTTTTGTTTTCAGTTGGCCTGGAAGAAAGAGGAGAAAAAAAACAACAACGTCTGAAAGAACACACAAAGGTATACATGTTCTACACACAAAGGGGTAAATGTTCTACACACAAAGGTATGTCCACTTTTGTAGGCAAAATAAGAAAAACAAAATGTGTTACTTGACTTGATACAAGATTTTTGAACAACAAAAAAAAAAGATACAAAATGATCTTTTGGTAGAAACTTAACTTTGTGAACTGGTAAATAAAAAAAAAAAAACTTAAATGATAGAAACAAACCATCAACAGAATTTCCTAAGTTCAACAATGGCATGAGTCTGAATAAAGAAACTAACAACAAAAAAACAAGTTGAATAATTGTAAGGGAATGAAGGGTACACAAGAGAAACAAATAATGTACATGTTTTAATGTCCCAGTTCAATTTCAAAACTACGATTTTATCCCTTTACTATCATCAGATGGCTAATGATATTTTTTGTAGGTGGTGTACACCCCCCCCCCCCCCCCCCCCCCCAGCTTTTGAGAAAAACACACACACTTTTCCATAGCTTCTATTGTAGGTAACATGAATCCATGAGACCTTGTATGGTTAAATTTTGAAAGAAATATAAGACAATGAAAGTGACCAGTGCTTTAATTTAATTTTTTTTTTAGACCCGCTATTTCAGCATATTTTTACATTAGGCCTACTTTACTTTGAATATTATATCCATTCAGATCAAATTTCTTAACTAAGGGTTTAGGCCTATTGGTAGGATAACAGTTACAAAATAAAATGTTCTCTAACAAAACAAAGGCAATTTCTTTACAGAACAATAACAACACACCCAGCTAATTTATTTGTAGAAGCACATTAACCCAAAGCATTCCTAATCTCTTAATCACTACAAGCAAAAGTTTGAATTCTCTCAGGTGTTAGGCAGTAGTGGATTACAAATCTTACAAAGCAAAGAAAAAGAAAAGCTCGAGGAAAAAAAAAACCTACACAAGTCATTAACACAGACACATTTTTCAGAATCAATGACCCTGTATGCCAAAAGAAGTTTGTAAATACAGACAGACAATAGTACAAGGGGAAAAACTTTGCATAATGTTTGCATTTTTTAAAGTCCACATTTGAAGAGTATCTGACATGTAGATTTAGGAAATTCACAGAAAAGGTTGATTGAAAAACAGAACAAAACAGCCATATTAAAAAAAAACCCCACTTGAACTAACAAAGGCACAGCAAAAAAATAAATATAAGTAAATATTATATATATATATAAATATAATTGTATCAATGAGTGAACTGCTATAAGTGTATTTGTATATAAATTGTATAATGTGTATGAGCTTAAAGTGTGTTTACAAAACAGATAGGATATGACCAAGTTGTACATGACCAAGTTGTACAAACACATCATGAAACTAAAGAATGTCATTCAAGTCTTACTTGAACTATTGTAAATAAACTATACATTGAAGGTTTTATAAATACATTCTTTTGAAGGATTAACATGAAATAAAACTAATTGGATATGTGAAGTCAGCTGTAAACATAATAAATAGAAAGTCTTCAGCTAATAGTGTAAATAATTCAATCATAAACAAAAGCTCCTCCTTTTGAGATCTTAGAAGTTGATATGAAAGATAGACAAGATTTTGCAAGCACAAGTGTCCTAACTAATATTTAATACCCAATAGATTCACAATGGCTTGACTCAGAATTATTTCTCCAACTTTGATTTTCTATTAAGAAGATCAGCTTCTGTAGCAGGGGGCCTCTAATCTGCAGCTAAGACGTACAACTTCCTAAATAAAAAAACAGACAAAAACAAAACAAAAAAAATTTGCCAGAGTCATTCAGAATGCACAAACCTTCTTTAATGCAAACATTGGGATGACCTTTTTTCTGTTTAATTTAGAAACCGGTACCAGTACAAACAATTTCTCACAGCCTTGACATACAAAATATTATGGAAACCTTGATTTCACAGAGTTGATAATCTCTTGTTAGTACCAGTTTGAACTTTTTGCATGTATATTAAACAAACTATTCACACACAAGTTTTGTCACACAAAGAAGCCAAAAAATGGAACAAAAAATTTCTCTTTTAAAAATTATATATATGAAAAAAAAGATTCTTACTAAAAAAAAATTGTGGTTTATAATTTTTTTTTGTTTTATTTTGATTGACACACATTTTCTTTTTGAAAATATGGCTACATTAGGATTGTCACAACTCTTTGATAAATAAGATTATACAGTACAAAAGGAATAATTGGCTTAACTGGGAAATATTTAGATTGAACAACCATGTGTACAGTCACTAATTATATGTCACCTTTTCACTGATAATCAATAAACTGAAAGATAAATAACTACAAACTTAACCACAAAGCCAAAAACAAACTATTATTTGGCAATTTTATAAATAACATTACTGTTTATCATAAATATAACACAAAAAACAACAAAATAAATCAAATTAAAAATTAAATCAATCATTCACTTCACTAACCATGAACAAAGCCAACATATTACTATATTAAGTATAGTGGGTTGTTGGTAGAACAAAAGTATGAGAGAGATAGAGTTATAAAGTTGAATGTTCCATTGAATCAAATAGATGAGAGATGCTGGTCAAGAGACAGAGCAATGCCATATATAATAACAAAGTGTTAACTTGGTCTACTTTGGTCCAACAAATGAGCTGGAATCATTCAATGAACTACCAACCAATAAAACAAATAAAGTAAGCAACATAACAACCAACAATTTCTTGCCAGCAATTCAGATGCTACAACATTTTGGTCATCTATAAATAGCCCTCCCAAAAAGTTATTTAAGATTGAACTGAAACCTACTGCTATATACTGGAATGTTTAAACAAAATAAATCAATAAATAATCCTTTAACTCTTTCTCTCCTAATTGACGATGCCAACGTTGTATAAAGAAAAAAACAAGAATTCCCATATAATTCGATACCAAATATAACATTTTCTGATAACAAACAAAAAAGTTATTAAAGTTAAATCAAATCAGGATAGTGAAATACAAATAAGCAAAATAAATAATTCTATCGGAATGAGGAAAATAATTACAGAGAGAAAGAGTTAAGGTCCCTCTTGCCATCTCACTCAGCCCTCAGAACATAGAACTAACATCTTTTTACCAGAAGTAGAACCTCAATTCAAGTCCTCAGTTACAATTGATACAGTGTACATATTTATATAAATGATGTATGTTTAGAATAAGGAAAAAGAGACTGTGTATCATATTAGGGGTGAAATAATTCACTGCAGTTGATTACAAATCCAGGACCATCGTGTGACTCATGCTCCTTGACAATCAACATTTATTTTTAACTTGTAACAAAAAGTCTAACATTTTAATTGAGTAAATAGAATACATTTATGTAAAACAATTGATATGATTATTTCATTAAATATAGATTGCCCATATCAGAATCATGATATATTACTGCTGTACAGTTTCACCCCTAGAATACACTATACCCGATTATTGAATGATTAATGCTAGGAAATATTGAAAAAAATGTTTTTAAAATTATTAATTTTAAAAGGAATGTTAAATTGAATACACTGTTTATAATATTTATATAAAAAATAAAAATCATAAATTTTTGATTGAAATTTTCATGAGCCTTAATGGTCGAACTAATCAAATACAATAACAGGAAGTGGATCTCTTCAATTCATATAGGTTACAGAAAGAAGACCATATCCTTTGTCACAAAAATGAAACAAATTGATCATATCTATTTAACGATCATAAGATATTGTGTAATATAAGACTATATAGTAACTCCAAGCATTCAATGTTAAAAAAGTGGTAAGTACTAGAGTGAATATGTACAGACACTTGCTGAGACAGCTCTAAGTATGCAGACACATGTACACTGAAAATCAACTCCCCAAAGCAGTACTTCTCAAATTTACAATGCATTTACATGATCCTATATATATGTTCATCCCTTGTGTTGGACACTTATCAAGACAAACAAGCCAGCCTGTCCATCTCCCTTCCAGTAAAGTGGTAGAATGAGAGGTGTCCCAACTCAAGGCTTTCTCTGTCTATTGAGATTGTTTAACATAAGACTAATGTAGGAAGTCAGCAGGTCATCCATTTTGTAGCCCTGCAGAGAAAAGAAATTGTTTATTTTATCACACTGGAAAATATTTAGCCCTAAACATTTTTTTTTTCCTTCAAAAGTTTATGAACATATTTCTTTAGTACCATTAGCAATTGCACAAGACATTCACATTTAACTAACAAGCACACAATATCTTGCAGTGTACCTCATTGCTGAACTCTAGGATAAGAAAAGCTGAGACACAACACAGAAAAACACCCCACAAAACAACACACTTAAAAGACAACCTTAGTTTACAGATAATAAAAACATTAGCAAAAAAAAAAAAAAAAAAAAAAACCCAACAACTTATATATGAAATTAAAAAAATAAATGGGATAACAGACCCCAAAGGTTTTAGTGGAAAAACTATTTAAAAAAAAAAAGTCTTAATTTTCACACTACACTAAAGCTACACACCATTGATGTTTCACACAACAGTTTGCTTCCTTTGACTAAATTACCAATAGTCATATGGAAATATGTATTGCCGCTGCTCCAGTTGGAGATCTTTGAGAAGGGATGAGTTGCCAGTAATTCCTTTGGAAGGAAAAACAAACAGGTTAGGTTTTGTTTTTTTACCGTCATGGAAACTGATTTATGCAAAATATATAGTTTCTATTTATTTTTTGATAATTTCAAAATTCATTTATACAAAAAGGAATGCCAATGAATGAATATCTAGTTTCTAAAGCTCACATTCTTGAGCTTTTAGGTTTAGAGAAGAAAGGATGGCATCAAATAGTGATAATTATGACATAAATAAATCTGTCAATTTGTTAAAAATTCCAGAGAATAATCTTTTTTTTTGTAAATTATTAAATATATAAAATTTAAAATACTGTATAACTGGCTACAAAGGGCTTCATATAAAAAGAAAGATAGGTTAACTAAGTTTACACATGAACAAAATATTTATAAATGTTAAAAACAGTTTGTTTTAGAAGTATTTAAGAAACATATTTGATCTAAATAACACAAAGTACCTTAGTTTGAGGATGGATTAAATTGACTCCATTTTTGTTGATAGCAATCAGGAGATTTTCTGGATAGTTGGGTTCAGTTGTTTGCTAGAAGCAAAAAAAAAACAATGAGAAATACAAGTACAAGAAAGTACTTGGACATATACTGGCATTAATTGATTAATTTTCCAAGTGTTTAATGTGCAAAGTTCTGTACTATGTAAGACCAATTTCTAGATAGAAACTACACTCACTAACTAAAACTGTCATAACTGTTTGATATATCTCAGGTTGCTGATGAAACCATGAACTAAGTCAACCTTTACCATTATGAGGTCAAAAGGAGTGGATTACTCAGTATTTGGATTTTTAGTTATATTATACAAAACACAGAGCTAGTGCTGAAACATAGAAGAAAGCTATTTGAAATTCTAGCTGAAGATTGGCTCTCTAATGTACCAGTAGTTATGTGTCATTATTTATTAAGTTTTATGGTTACAGTTAATGCTTAAACAGCTGGCTTAGCAGGTTGACGTTATAGTGCTTTTAAAAGAACATTTAGAATGAAAACAATTTTCTTGAGTGTGTTTTGTGAAAAATATTTTGTGAAAATGATGGCCACGGTCTCACAATAATTTGATGACATGTTAATGTCCTTTAAAGAAAAAGAAATGTTGCTTTTTTTTGCTGTCTATGTATTTCCTATTTTTAATTCTGAGATTTTTGTTTCTATACAAGAACAAGCCATAAGAGTTGCCTCACCTTGACATCGAAAAATGCTGAACCAAAAGTTGGCCAGTTATAAATGAGTTTCAGGAAATCAATCTTGGCATCATTTGAAGACTTCCCAGCATCTTTATTGTAGTAAGCTATAATGTTCTGTTAGAGATAAATTAATGGGATGAATAAATTCTGTGCTAAATTGACTTTTTTATTGTCATGTATTTTCTGTAAATAGAAATCTGCTAGTATTTGAACCCCCTAATGCTCTCTTGGTATGCACTAATCAGAGTTTATACAAACAGAGGAGCTGGCATACTAATTAAATGGGCCAATAAAGATAATCTAGAAAAGTCCATTTCAACTGGTGATCTTTTGAACAGCAGTAGAGCAGAAAGAGAAGCACTAGAGCTAGTAGCTACCATGCTAATAGGCTACCCAAGCACTGTGAACATCCAGGGCAGTCCTGCAAGACCTGAAAACTCAGATGCTTCCTCTATAAAACAACTCAAGACAGCTCTTGTAAACCTAAACAACATCAAGGAAACTGTACTACAAAGGATACCAGCACATGATGAAATAGAAGGCAATGAAAAAGAAGACATAATGGCCAAAGATGGGAGAATGACTAACCAATAAAAAATCCTTCTCTATCCAGAAAAGGAAAAAAATATAGAAAAGAATAAATTAGAAATGGACCAGATTTAACCTAAATTTCAAGAAAAAACAATGTCTATTACAAGTTTAACTTACATAGCAAACACAATATTTTGTCTCACAGCTTGACACATGTTCCATAAGCTAAAAATAGAGACTAGTGAGATTTGCCCTTTGGAGCATCACCAGAGAATGCTGTGTCATTCAAAGTTTCATACTCTAACAAGACAATGAAAGACAATGTCCCCAATAGAACAAAACTATATGGAACTGAAAACCACAGCGCAGTTCCTTGTGGTCGAGAGGCCAGGTACGCTGAACTTGTCTTGGCTTCACTACCCAGGAAGGGGGTGCGAGGTTCGACACCCAACTCGAGCAGAGTTGTGTTTACTGAGCGGCTTAAGGCAGCACGGAAAACCTTCTCCCAGATACCACCTCCACCCACTGGTCCACAAATGAGATTGGACCATAGTGCTTTTAGCATGAAAATAGCGCTTTATAAAAGCAAAATTTATTTAAAATTTAAATATAGGATTAGTGAACCCTTCAACATAAACAGGAGAACAAAGAAGAAGTGACAAATTTACAGAACATTATTTTAGAGGTAAAAAAAAAAAATCAAAATAAATGAATTGCTTATGTTTAAAATAATTAAAACAAATCTATCAATGAACACTTTTTTCTCAAATGGTGCAGTGTTTTCAAATATTCTAATTTCATTTATGTTTGTGGTTGTTTTAAAATGTATTTTTAAAAGAGCACAACAGAGCAGAAAAAAAAATCAAAAACTGAAATAAATAATTACCCTCTTCCAATCTTCAGCTGATTGAGCTTTCACAAGGTCTCCAGGGATCAAACGATTCAAAAATTCCCTGAAAACAAAATTTTAAAATATATTTTTAAAAAATACAAAAATTCCCTACAAAAAAATAAAAAAAAAAAATAAAAAAAAAAATACAACAATTTAAACATTCCCTGAATACAGAATTAAAAAAAAATACAATCTCACACAAAAACAATCGCTAATAGTTTATTTTCAGAATATATAACAAGATTTGTGTTTCGTACTGGTGATAATGAAAAAATGAAAAATCCATGGCCCTCAGCCTGCCAAAAAGGAAAACAACTTACGGTATTTTGGTCAAGTTTGATTTGTCCTCTCCATTCATGACTCTGTAGATGGTTGCACCTAGTTGAGCTGCTTCCTCTTTTGTACAGCGATGATAACCCCGCAAATATTTGGGCAGTTCCTAAAGGATGTAAGTGGCAAGTGATATCAATATCAGACATTAAAAAGCTTAACTCTACATTAGAAAGATTTTACTATTATGTGTAATGCTAATTTAATTATAGAATACCATTATGAACAGTTCCTACATGAGAAAGTCTTACTGAAAGTCATCTAATGAAAGCCATCAATAACCCACCTGGTGGTAATGGAAAATAAGGTCAGCCTGGACATCTTTCCCTGGTACAGTTTTGATCCATAATTTCTTCATATAGAAAACTTGGTAGGTAAAGGAGGGTTGTGTACCTGAATTACAAATTAGGATTCATTTTTAGAAACAAATTAATCATGAATTTATATATTTTATACACATTATTATCAAATGGACACCCAGAAAGCATAAGCTGCAATAGATGTATAAGGAGCTATAGACACAAACTCAAGATACTTTAAAAGTATTTTCTCTATTTTACTGAATAAGATATCAAAATACACTATTATTTCTGATACAAGATAAACCAGTGGTTTCTAAATAAAATATTACACTGTCCCCTCATTTCATAAATAATGTTTTCAAATGGCACACTTTTATCTTTTTTTGTACAGTTAATGCTTTAATATACTTTAATAAAGCTGCAGCTTCATTAGGTGCAGCTATGAAACAGTTGGGAAATCAGAGAAATAAAGTATTTCATAAATGCAAAGTTCCCACACCTTCTCTAGTAGGTCTAGCTTTACGAATCCAGTCTGTCAAGTGGCGTACAAAGTCAAAGAAGAAGTCTCCTTCAGGAACACTAATAACTGAAACAGTCAAAAGCAAACGTTAAATACAATATTAGAAAGAAACTTCACTAATGTTGTTGAACACTAAAAACAAAGTTTAGGAAATGGTGGCTTAGTGGTAATGCAGTTGAATCCTGGGATTGTGAATTAGAAATTTCAACAGTCCTTAAGACATTTTGAAACAAATCATCTTTTACTGATAATATCTCCCTTAGTTGTTATTATAGTGGCTTCAAATACAATAGTAAACTGCAAGCTAAATGAACAGATGAATATTATTTTTTTTATGTGCACTTTTTATTGAAACACTAAAAGGAGTTTTTTTTTTCTATATTAAAAAGTTTAACTTGTAAACTTAAAACCTTTTGTTCTAGAAAGGCAAAAATAAACAACCAACAACAACAAACAAACAAGTAAACTGTATTCTTAAACCTAACACAAACAAAGCTAAAAGAATGTGTTTAGAAAAAATACAAACTATTTTTTTTTAAAGACTGTGAATATTTTCTAAGTCAAGACATTCGTGTTGAAATTTGGGTACCGGTACTGTTTGGTCATTTAAACTGAAACTTGGGTACCGGTACTGTTGTGTCATTTAAACTGAAACTTGGGTACCGGTACTGTTGTGTCATTTAAACTGAAACTTGGGTACCGGTACTGTTGTGTCATTTAAACACTTTTTAAATTTTTTTTTTTACATAATTAACTTATTGGATGTCGCTTAGTTTACTGGAGGTGCTGTGAGGCATTTAGAGTTCTTACATTCAACTACAGTTCAAACAGTTACCTTTATCTACAATCTTGACAAACAAACTAAATCCTTCAGCAGACTTTAATCCCAGTTTGTTGGCAATATTCTGACAGAAATCTTTTGCTCTAGTGCTGGACTCTACCTCAAAACCCTGTCAGTTCAAAAGTGCTTTTTAAATAACATTTCAGTGAAGTCAGATTTGCATAATTTGATTTTTTAAAAAAAAAGGCACATTAGGAAATTTTGTTTAAGGTAATCATTCTCTCAGCATGTTTTGTTTACAACTAATTTTAACAAACAATTTATTTTGAGAATTCTATTTTCAAGTTTAAAAAAAAACAACTGCTGTTAACTAACTGGTTCTAGGCAATGGCCATTTTCTGTTGCAACATTTAAGGATGCAAGAAAAAAGGTTAAAGTTCTTAAAGAATTGCATATAATTTACAAACACACTATAATCAATATTTAGATAAATTAAAACTAGGTCTTCAGAGACACAGAACTGATAAAAAAAAAAAAACTAATGCTAGTTTCACCTCATCTGAGTCATCAGGGAAGTAGACTTTGTGTAATATCTGGGTTGTCTTGTGTTGAATAGCCTCTACTTCCACTTGGTGTGGAGGATACTTTCTGACACCATTCCTACAGGGGAGGACATTTTGTGCTTAATTAGTCACAGAACGTTACATTGTGTTTCACTAGTCTTGTAAAAAAATACTATTAGCTTTACTGACATTGACAATAGCTTGCAGTACTAATTTAACCAAATTTAATATTCAAATAATTTAAGTATAAAAGGGGTATGGCTAATTAGGCCACAACTGGATCAAAGAAAAGTAAAAAAAAAAATAAATGATCCAATGCTTTTTTAACAGCTGTTTGATTTAATGCTATTTTTATCTCCAAAAGCTTGGTAGAGGCATCTCTTATATTATTAAAATGCTGTTTACAAGAATATAGAATCTTGTATCCACAAATGGCAAAGTTTAATCATAAGCCCATGACTACTTTACCTAGAGCCAAGAGAATATCTACAACTGAGTAAGGAACTATTTGGATGGATAGATTTGTCTTATCAAACAATAGTCGATAGAGCACAATACTGTTCTAACTCACACTTCCTTGTAAACAAGCAAAACTTAGCAGGAGAATTCTGCACACATGGTAAACATATGGTTAACTATTAAGTAATAAATCACCTCAAACATTTCTGCAGCCTGTTCAAACTATCTGCTGCTATGCCAATGTGAACTCTTGTGCGTAAAAAGGCAGTTAGTTCTTTGAGAAGATTGGTGCTTGGTGGGAAACATCCTGTGGCCAGCCACATCAGTTCCCAGCCTCTTTCTTCACTGACACTGAGACAAGAAATACAAAGAACCATTACAGAAGGTAGAAGAAGTCATCATTCACAAAAATATATACTATTATAAAAAATGCTTTAAAAAAATAAGAAGCTTTCAAACTGATTTAATTTAAATTGGTCAGAATGAATAATCTTATTAATGCTTACGGAGATTTGTTATCTGTAAGTTGCTTCATTAACTGGCAGTAAATTTCATCTCTTAAAATCTCCTGGTGTAAAAGAACAAATTTTTTTGTAGACTCAATAAAATGATATAATAAAAACTTAAAATATTAATACAAAGAATATATTGATAGGGTTAGGATAGGATTGTTAACATCATTACTTAATGGTTCAAAGATTGTTAATCTTTCCCCACTGAGTCACAAAAGACATACTGTCTTCTACACAAATTTGAAACATTACCATACTTACATTGGTAATGGGGCTGCTAAATATCTGGTCAGTAAACTCATTGGCGATGCGACTTCTCTTACTTGGGTGGTCTCCCATGTATTTTAGGATAGGTAAACTTTGGAGTTAAGAAAAAAGCAAAGACAAAAAACTAATTTTATCCACAAACATAAATGAAAAGTCTGAATTGATCACACCTGTAAAAGCTTTTGCAAACCTGATTGACACACAAAGACACCATTTGCTAGACATTCTGAAATAACAATGAGAATCATGAAAGGAACAGAGGAAGAATACTCTGAAGAGCATTACTTTTTACAATGCTTATATCAACTGTCTAACTAGTAAAAAGTTTGGAAATGTTATTTCTTCCACACCCAATTTCAGATCAAGCTGAAATTTTGCACAAATATTTCTTTTACATGACAATACAACAATAAAACAAATTAACCAATTAGTTAATCAACTATTGGTAATTAATTATTTTAATAGGTATCTTGAACAAAGGAAAGAAATTATACTTGACTGATGTGGTGGTATAAGTTGAATTAGCCCCCTTATATACTTTGTAGGTAGCTGCTTTAAAGTTTCAAGCTGACAACAGATAACTAAAACCTTATATTTTCATAAGCGATTAGCTGGTGGAGTGGTTAGTGTATTGGCTTGAGGAGTCCTTAGCTTTCGAATTCAGGTCATTCACTTATTTTTTTATTAATGCATTTAAAAAGCAATCACCGGATACCCCCTTCTTTCTCCCCTTATCCCTTTCCAACTGATCCAGACAAGTGATAGGGTCATAGCACATTAAGAAACTAATTGGTAAAAATATTTGTAATGGCACAGATTTATTATTGTTAGTGTAGATCTATTTCAAATTTAAATACATGAGTGATCCAAACTAACTGATACAGCTATGCTTCATATAAGTTTTTTTTTTTTTAAAAGTATTTTTTATGTATTTTTTTGTTTAATAATCAAATGAAAGTATAACCCTGAAAAAAAAAGTATTTTTTATGTATTTTTTTGTTTAATAATCAAATGAAAGTATAACCCTGAGAAGGGATTTTGTGCAATAAGAAGATTTTTTTACCACATACACTTTGAAGAAATTATTTTCTATTAACATTATCAGCTCAAATATTACAACAAAAAGGATATCCATGAAACATGCACAGGCATCTGTACTCTGCTGCTCTTTTCCAGTGAGTTTCTTCAACAATGGTTGTTTCAATGGTTCCTTAGAGTGTCTCCAGAGTTCTTTGTTCTTCTGTTGTCTGTTTAATGTTCCCTGCAATGTGCGCTTGGGGGGTGTCCTTAACAAAAAAAGAGAAGTAAAAAAAAACTTATTAAAATGAAATTCAATAAATGCAACATATATTTATAGATATACATTTTCTAATTAAAATATGTTTCTCATTGTTCTGTTAAAAAAAAGAAACAAACTTGTATTTTAAAGTAAACAGTTTGGGCTTTGTGAATGAAAAAAAAAGATGTCTGAATTTGATAAATGGTAACTTTTGATTGGGACTTAATTTGTTTTTATGTATTTTTTTCACTTCTTTTACATCTAAATTATTTATTAAAATTTTTCTTATATATCAATGGTACCAAAATATAAAAGGTTCAAAACAAATATGAACATTAAAGCTCATTACTAATGGTCTGCTTAAAAAAAAAAAAAGAAATTCAAACACAGCAATTAGAAAGTTAAAAGAAAAGGGTGTACCTGAAATGATCATAAGAGTACTGTTCTAATGTATGTAAAGAGGCTGATTTCTCAAGAGCTGCTTCATCCTCTATGGGGTATTGGTCATTCAGGTTGCCAGATTGAACAAACAGATTCTAAAAAATTGATAAAAGTAAAAATTAATGATCTAATTGTAATGAAAAGTACCCTGTAATTTCTTAGATAAATGAGCTTAGAAAATAATATAAAATCAAAGTTGTCATTGAATGCCTTTTGGGACAAATTTTTAGAATAAAAGAAAAAAAAATATTTTACACAATTAAAACACAATATCAATTAAATCTACACTATCAAGTACTCGGAAAAAAAAGGTGAATATTATAGCTATTTAAAAAAAAAATAAAACAATGTATAAGAAATATACACAACTTTATAAGAAAAAAAACAAACTATTATAACATAGAACATGTCATTTCAAAGAACATATCACTTATGAAAGTAAGAACTCACTAAAATTTCCTGTGGAGGCTTTGTGATAGTTGGCAGCACATAGACACACTCTGCTGGGAAATCTCCTTTTTTATTGCTGTTGACATTTTGTCCAAAGCACCAGCCAGAGTTTAAGACAAGCTCTCCATTTGAAGCCTGGTCCAAGATGATCAAATCACCTTTCTTGAAGGACAGGAATGAAGAGTCTTCTATTGACAAAAACAAAACAATATCGATGAATGGTCAATAATAAACGTGATAAGTGTGGGGTATTTGTTAGAACTGGATGGATGTCTAGTAAGTATTCTTTGCATTAGGTCTTGAAGTGCATGTACGCATCACAAAGCAAGACAAATCACAAAAATGTCCCTGTTACCAGTAAAGTAAGATGTATAAAGAATAAGTCAGCTGACCTGGTGAAATGTAGTCCTGGATAGCTATGACATATTTAGATCTTTTCTTGAGTCCTTCCAGGAAAGTGACCACCAGTTCCCTGATATCTTCAGCATTGGGTGATGTAAATGTGTACTCATCTCCCTTCACAGTAGCCAGTGTGAAACTCTGACCATGCATCTTGCCAGTCCTATGGACAAATGGTTACAAAATATACATCAACAACACATAACAACAGTGCAGCAATCATTTCAAGCATATTGATCTTTTTTTCTTGAAATCAAATCCTTGTTCTGTATGGTCCTCTAGTCTTCATCGACTTGCTTGTAATGGCTCTTTGTCATACATACCTGCTGCTTGAGACTGCAGTGATCTCAGGGAAAGACAACTCTAGCAACACTTGTTCCTGGTCATCCACCACATACACTCCTGTCCAGTTCACTGCAATGATGACATCATTCTTGGGCAAACTTGGGCCGGAGAACTTGTATGCTTCATAGAATCTTGAAAACAGCAATGGCCACTTGTATTTGGCATAGCTGACTATATCTTCTTTAACCTGCAAAAATACATTCATGTAGTACACAAGATGATTTTAGACTTTCTGTAATAGCATATTCATCTAAGATTGCTAGTAACACGAACAAAACAAAAAGCCTATTCATCCTTGAAACCCTTAACACTTCTATAACATAATTTGTACAATGAGTTTTACAGTGTTTGCAAATACTGACAATCTAAGGTAAGCTTTAGGATCAAAAATCAATCTAAAGGGGAGTCAATTCACATCTATTGTATCTCCTGAATAAATGGCTTGAAACGGGAAAGAGCTAAAAAATGCCATTGATCATCATGGTGATAACACATTCACATAAGTAACTTTTTTGGTGAGATAGTAGGAGCTGGAGGAGGTTTTGAGGTTGTATTGTTTATGTATATGGGTTTTTCTTCTGTCTCAAGAGACAAATAATGACTGGTATTGTAGCACCAGAGTTTTCTTTCAGAGACATATTCTTGGGGACATGAATGAAGAGAGAATGGATTGCTCAAGCATCTAGGTCCCTCTCTCTCTGCCTTGTCAGTGTGATCCAAAGAAATGCTACCCATAATATTTGGCCCTAACTTAGTAGCAGGAGCTTCCAGAGGGAATATTATTGCTGAAAGTCCCAATGCCCTAGGAGTTTGACTCCTGATTTTGATTTCCTAAAGTCTAAGTACAGTTGATTTGTTATTTATTTGTTACAAAGTCTTTGTTTTGCATCTTTTAAGTAGCAGGCAATCCATGGATGTGTACATAAAGCTTCAAAATAATGATATATCTGAAAATATAAATGAAGCATTGGAACACAATGATGTCACCTTGATAGCTTCTATTCTTGGGTTCTGGAAGTATGGGCTCTTCAGTTTGTTGATGATGGCATTCACCCACAAGTTTGATGAATTTGTCTTTTGTATGTATGCATCGGGAATGTAAGAAGACAATAGACTTTGCAACCTCTGGGGGTCAATTTCTAGCTTATAGTCGATGAAATACTGCTGCGCAGCGATCATGGCTAGATCTTCATCCTGGCATTAAAAGTGAAAGCAATATGTGAGTACAAGTTTTGAAAGAAGAAGAGTTCATCATGTAAGAATTACTTTTACATGTTTAAAACAAATTGTAAGGAATTAAACTGTACAATTTCCTTAATAATGTATTTGAAATAACTTTGTTGAATGAAGATGTTGATTTTTCCAAACTAGTGGAATAATAGAAACAAAACAACAAGATGGTCACTTACTTTATCACATCTGTATTCACCAAACTTGATTCCTCGTACAACCTGTGTTAAATAATTACAATTTATGAAAATGTATTACTGACAATTAGATATTTCTAGATAGTATTTTATGGTGCTTTTAAAATTATTTAAAAGGTTTGCATTAAAATCTGCTTGCTTAGAGCAATTTGAGTTCTTTGTGTCAAACCGCTACAACTACCATATTCAAGCTGCTTAAATTTACTTAATTATTGGGCTAATCTGCAATGTCTTTAAAAAATGCATGAAGAAAAAATCAACAGCTTTTCTTTATTGCTTACCAAAAACTTGATGTACCAGTATATTTTTTTTTTTACTAAAAAAATTATTTTTTTCAAGATTTGTAGCATATATACCATTATGCACAGCTTTACTGAGAATGAGAATGTTGACTGACACAATGCCTTATCACTAAGACAACAAACCTGCTGGTAGATGAGGTGAGTTGCCACTTGATCTTCGCTGGGATCATGCCAGGGAGCAAAGATTTCCTTACGGAAGAATAGTCTCCATGGAGCATTTCTTTCCTGGGCACCTTGCTCTTTGGCATATTGCTCACACTGAGAAATGGCATCCATAACATGATCACCTCCGCTGCCAAGTGATGACACCTGCACACAAAAAACATTACATTTACATTAGTCAATATTTAATACAATATTTAAGTATTCATCAGCAAGTAACAGTAAGTTTTGTTAACAGTAGCTTTATAGGAATAGTACATTTTTATTTTATTAAATTAGTTAGTATTTAAAGTTCTCAATAATAATGACAGCATAGTTCAGCATCCTAAAATTTGGTTACTAGGTTACTAAGGTTTTCTTTGCTGACACCTGTTTGGTATAAGTCTGAAGCATAGTTGGTATGTAGTTGGATTAAATGGTCAATTATATTTATGAATCAAACTAGCTAAAAATTCACCAATCTAAGTTCACAACTGTATCTGATTATTAGGCATGATAAGTTTATCATATGCTTGCATGGGCTAACAATTTGATGCTGTGGTAATGTGGCAGTGGTATTTTGTATTCAAATCTTTCAAGCTCTCTTTCGAGTTGTATGACTAGATGTGAACATATTATAATTGTGTGTTATATATTTTTACTAATTTAAACAAAAAGTCCTAGGTTACTAAAAAAAAAAAGGAAAAGCTACAAAGAGTTCAAATAGTACAAATAAAAAATGTGCTTACTTTATCAAAAAGGGCAATGTAAAGAGAGAAGCCAAACTGATCCTTTAGCCCAATCTTCTCTGACAATTGCTGGCAAAGTTCTCTAGCTGTGGTGGCAGAGTCTGCCAAAAGTGTTTTAGAGTTACTGTCCATGAAAGTGATAGGTAAAATAACTGGCTTCTTGGATTTGGTGGCCTGATGCGAGATAGGAGTAAACAAAAAATTGTCATTAAAAAAAAATCATTGATAAAACAGGTTTATTTTTTAAAAAGTCAGTTATTTAACAAGGTTTTCTTCTTATGACTCATGTTGATGATGTCATCACCAGAAAAGAGTAATGTTTCATTGATATTTCAGCTCTTCTGTATGTAAGGAAAGTTGATTGCAAAAGTCTTATCATCCTTACCTGAAGTTCTAACCAGCTAGGGGGTTGATTTCTTGCACCATTGATCATGGTCCTTCTCAAATGGTCTTCACAGTAAGGAGCATAACCAGGAGGACCGCCTCGAATAAAATTGATCAGGTAAGGTTTCAACTGCAAACATAAACACTTAAGGTTAATTTTTGTTAAAGAAACATCAATACTTAAGGTTAACTTTTGTTAAAGCAACATAAACGAAAAAAAACAACAAATAAAATAAAAATAACATTTGCTTCTTGTATATTTTAAATTCAGATTACTTAATTCATACATGATTCTATTTAAAATAAAGAATATAATTTACATTTTGTTTTTAGAAACATTTTAAAACTGTTTATTTAAATTATTAAGCCATTCACTGACAAGCAGTGTGTATATAGACATAAGGCAAAACAAAAAAAAGAGCTCACATCTCTGTATTCATGCCCTTAACAAAAGCAAAGCAAAATAGCTACAATTATGCCAAGATATTTGTTTTCAGTGAGGAAGACAACTAAAAAAATGAGTTTAACTTTGTGATGGATGACTGTTGACGAACCTTTTCAGATGGAGGGAAACAGCAGACACAGAGACACAACAAGATCCAACCTCTAGCATGGGAACTATTGTTGTTGTTGTTGGTTAACTGTTTACAGATCTGACAGTAAATCTCATCTCTGAAAATACATACAATCATAAGATATATATTAGTAAATTCTTTAGAGATACATTTTGACTACTAATTAGTTTTTTTATTTAGATCACATTTAATCAGTTATTTCAACTAAATATGTATGTCTCCTAATATATATACAGATTAGTAACATGCATTTGAATTGAATTAAATATGAAAATAAATGTAATTAGATTATTCATGTTTATGCATCTTAGAATATTATCATATTAGAATATATTTAATTAACATTAATTTAAAAAAAGAATGATAGAAGTTATGAACAGCCAATAATATGTCTGTTGAACTGACCTTAGTTCTGGTCTCAGGATGCCATGTCCAATAATGAAATGAAGTTTTTCTAAATTGGACATTGGTCTGTCCTCTAAAAGTGCATTGCCACCACCACTGACTCCACCATCATAGCCATGCTGCAGCCTGTTGGCAACATCCTCTGTGATTTTAGACCTCTTCTTCAAGGTCAGGGACACTATCTTCTTTCGGGTGGATTTCTTGCCAGCATTTCGAGCATAAGGAACATTGGAAGCTTCTTTCTCCTGGAAAAAAAAAAGGTATCTATTGATTATTTTAACTCAATGCACAAACTGTATTAAAGAACGATGTGACCAAGTATAAGTGATTTTTTTTTATAACTGAGACAAGGGAGGTGAGTTTGATCAGTGGACTAGACTGGGATTATTACTTTGAAGAAAGTGAGTAGTTAATGTGGTGGTCCCATTGCTAGTGGAAACAGAAAAACTTTCACATAGACTTACAGATTCAACTAACACCTTGAAAGTCAAGAATGTTCTATATTCTAACAAATGAAAAGCTTCAGATAAAAAAAAGGGAGAAAAGCAAGTTATTTTAACATAGTTAATTGAAATAAGTCTTTTAATACCAATGTAAGAAACAGTGATGTATTTTTATAGTGAAATGTTTCACTAATTACTTTGACAGATACTATAAGAAATAAAGAAAACTTAGATAAGACTAGACTTTCTGATGTATTTACCCTGGAGCTGAGCAAATGTTTGGCCTTTGTTTTGAAAATTTCAACCATCTTAAACAGAGAAGTGTAAACAGAGCCTTGGGAAGAACTAACAATGTGATTAGAGAAATTCTCACCATTTCTTCTCCCATCTTCATTGCTTCCTCCAGATCTTTTTTGCTGAACTTTCTACCCAGAGTGGAGTAAATCTTGGTCATCACTGGAGTACTGTCCTGTCAGAAGTAAAAAGAAACTTTCAATAAATTAACAGCAACTTTTAAAGCTGTGCAGTTAGCTTCAAGAATTCTCTGGTAAAATCTAAATGCTCTGGATTACATAACCTTTCTAGCTCACCCTAAACTATGATGACACTATTATCTTACCTTTGTGTCAGTCACTGAAGAATGATATCTTGGCTCTGGTAGGTCAGACATAAATCTCAGTATAACTATCCACACAGCCAGAGCAGCCTGTAGCCCAGGTTAAAAAACAAATGATGTAATACACCAATAATAAGTCTTATGATTAGTTCACTTTCAGCAATGTAATTATCTAAATTTTAAAGGAAATAAAATCAATGGCATTTCCTAAAACAATAGTCATACCAGCTGATCTCCTTCATTGCTGAGACTCAGCAAAGGCTGCCTCAAAGCTTTACGTATGTGCGTGTGTGTGGCGTTGCCCTGGAAGTACATAGCAGCAAACTTTGAAAACTTGAACTCAGAAACATCCATGTCATCCTCCACCAGGGCAGGAAGATCCATTGTGCTGTCGGCGATGTATCCATTGGAGTGAGAATTGTTTGGCAATAAACCCTGAAACATTTTAAAATTGTAAAAAAAATCACAGCAACCATTTTTTGTTTTTGGTGATTGTGTATGTGGGAGTTTATTAATTGCATTGTATACAAATTAAATTAAAATATAAATGATATTGGTAGACAAAACTGTGAACTGCAATTTGTTTATTTCCTTGACATTATTTAGAACATAGTTTTTTCTGGAAAAAACCAAGAGTCAGAATGTCTCTATGTGAGAAACACTTTTTTTGGGTATGTATGGACAGAAAAAGAAAAGGAAAACAAAATGAAAAGTAAACTTATTTTAAAAAAAGGAATTTGTTCACATTTTCAGATAGTAAAAAAAAATGACCAAAGGTTAAATTGGGAATGAAGAGAACTAGTTAGCAGGACAATGTTGCATCACAATGATGAACCTAGCAAGTGACAAAGAAGAATAAAATAGGTTTAACAACATTTTTAGGAGGTAGTGGAGTCTTCTTGTGCTAGAGGGCTAATTCTTCTTCTTAAACTGTCAGGTAGAGTTGAGCAATCGGCTCTTGGAACTCTAGGCCAGCAAAAGTGGCCTCAATGAGAACATTGTAACACTGTTCTATCTGACGGGTGGGTCAGACTCGCGGCAAGAGACCGCATACACTAAGACCCCCGCCATTCCATTTATATACCAGGCTAACTGTGCGGGACACGCTATTTATGTAACAGCCCCTTGAGAAACAATGTCTGGATTGTGACAAGGTTGTGGGAGCTTTTTTCAACTCCGCACAGTGCAATGAGGATGCTCTCGCACCTCCTTAGGCACCCACACAGGAGTCTTGTTTTGCTACCCTTTAGCCTAATTGTTTCCTCTTACGATCGTTTCCACCCGGTTGCCACTATGAGGCAGGGTAGCATGCCAGGGTAGAGGGCTAAACTACAATGCATATTATCAAGGACCAGCATATGAATTGTTTGGTTTGTTCTTCAAAGTGTTGAGTATTGTTTTTTGTTGTTTACAAATCTATGATAATGAAACAGACTAGACAGATAAAACATTTCCAAACTTACTCCAAAGACATCAGGTGCTTGGTCTGATCTATTTTGACCTCCTTCAGTGAAATTAAATAGATCATCAACCTGGAAGGTACAGTTCAGTCATTTAATTTTTCAAAACCACAAAATCAAGGCGCATGCAAAAACATAGATTACATAGTTTATAATAGATTAAAAAAGGACAAATGTGGAGAATACTAAAGAAAAAGTTTAAACAGAATTAAATTTGAAAAATAAAAAATAATTCAATGTCTTTAAAAAAAAAAAAAGAATATAAAATAAAAGAAATATATCATCTTCCTTTTGGAAGTAACATGTGTATTTTATAAAATATGATTCTAAAACCTAAATTTTGTTTTAAATTTCGAAAAAAAAAAAGCCATTTCTGAAATCAGTAATTGGCTCTAGTTTTTAACCAACCAGAAAATTGAATTTGACCTAATTATTTCTTAACTATGAACCAGACTAAGAAGATTACTACTTGATTCTTGACATTTGCCTTCAGAACTTGGTGGCGTGTATTATTGGTTGTATGCTAGATTTTTTTTGTTTGTTAACAGCGCTTTATAAATAGATTATTATTATGACCTTTTATCGGTTAAAGAAACATTACAATTTTTTGTTTCTTTTGCCCTTTCTTTAAAATGCTTAAAAATATCCCTAAAACTATATTTGGCTCCAAGCTTAAAGGTAAATCCAGCACTGAATAGCAGACACTATTTGCTTCATTTACATAGGTCTGAGAGATAATTAAATATAGTAGCAAAAAAACATGTCTAAAATTTACTTGTATACAATGTGATGATGTAATTTGTAGCTTACTTTAGCTAGGAATATCTAATATAGGTATTCTTTTGGTGTGAGGGGCTATGGATTAGTCACCAATGCTGTGATTTCTATGCTGCCATACTTCATAGTTTAAATCAGGAAAACTAGAGCCAATACTGACTTTGAGAAAGTGCTAGGTCAGGCTTAGCTTAAACATATCAGCTCTATGTTATGATAAATAACATAGAATATAGCTAGCTGGGGGAAAAGGTGTACACACATAAATGTTTTAATGTGTGTGTTTAGTGACACACATATATGGCTAAAAGAAACAAACACACAAAGCAAGATTAAAGGAGAATCACACTGGCTAGGCCTTTGAGCAGGAGCTGTGTAACAATGGTACAAACAAAACAGGAAGACATAAAACATAACAAAAAAACCAACATGACACAGATGCCAGTCTTAACATGATAATTAAATTTCCTTCAACATTATCATCTTCAACCATTTGAGACTTGAAAAGCAGTGATGCATTGCATGTCCAGGCTGTAGGCCACACTGAAAATGTGCATAAATACTTTGTGATTTGGACATTCAGATTCAAAAGTGCTCTGCAATTTACCAGGAGAAATAATAACCTATGTACCAATGGTGGGCCACCAAGAAAAAAATAGTCAAAAAAATATTCACGTGACTGTGACATTTCTGATCAACTAAGACACTCACTAAGAATGTGCAGTGTTGTATTGTACAATTGAAGCCAAAAAGTTTAAGTTCTTTTCTTTTTATGTTTTTTTTTTTTTGCTTATAAAATGTTTGTAAAAAGTTTTACATGGTTCGGATGTTCTTTCAGAGTTGAAGATAATTTACTTTAGTCCAAACCTCCCGCAGGATGAGGGGGGATGGGAGCGTGCAGGGTTTGAACCAGGGACCATCAATAAATCTGAAAGAGAGTCCAGCGCACAAACTGCACCAGGCAGTCATCCTTACTTAGCCTCTTGAAGTGTGTTCTATCCAGATATACCAAGTCCCTAGCAATAAATCAAAAGTGTGCTCCATGAACTCTCAAACATTTCCCATGATTCAAAGTAAGCTTTTGGGTCATGTCTCAAGACATTACTTACATAAGAAGAAAACTTCACATTGATGGACTTATTATGTTTTAGTAACTAAGAAATATATTTATGTGATATATCTTAAGCAATTTAAACCAATCAATTTATTTAACATAGTAAAAATTACATACATATAATATACAAGAATTATACACAGGGTAGAGATTAGGGGTGCACCGGATAGTTGCTCCGGCCAATTATTCAGCACTTTTTCACTATCCGGCAATATCCAGCTCCGGTCAAATATTACCGGATAGTAAAATCTACAGCATAGTACCTATATTTCTATTAATATTGTTAGGCGCCTCCGCGCTAAGTCTTTTCCATATACACCAAACGGAGGTAACACTTAAATATTGAAACAACACAGGCGAAAGGCAAACAATATAAAGGTAGTCGACGCTGATAAACGATGTCCAACAAGAAGTTTAAACTAAATCTCCATGTCAATAAAAATATACCAATATTCATAAAGTAATAATGTATTTTTTTCCCTTGTATAAAAACAGCGGTTCTCAACCTTTTATGCTCACTAACCCCTTTTTACAATCCCCCACTCTGCCGCGACCCCCCTCCCTACACACACACATACAGCAATAGAAGAGTAGACAATAACAATCCACATTTCCGATGGTCTTAGGCGACCCCTGGCAAATCGTCAATCGACCCTCCAAGGGGGTCGCGACCCACAGGTTGAGAACCCCTGTATTAAAACCTTTAGAAAGAAAGTTAATTTCATTGTTTAAATCTATTGACTTAATATATAAAGGAAAACCTTACAGTAAAATTTAACATCACAGAAAATAAATTGATCTAAAGCACCACAATTAGATCTAGCAAACAAAGAAAAATATGCTGGAATGTTAAGAAACACTTGACCTCTGTAACTAGTGTACGGATATAATTTATCTATATGCTTGACTGACCATGCCAATGTGCTATCTTTTTTTGCCTGCACACTAAACACTATTGCGTATGCCCAAGGAAAAAAAATGCATGAAGGTCAACACAATCATCTATACACACTACACTAGGACTACATTTGTAGGCTCACTACCTCTATCTGACCAGGTTGTTACAATCAGTTGAACACTAAGTCTATTTATGTTGTTTTTTGGTAGGGAGGGTGTGGATGAGTTTTTTTTTTCTATAGTTGGTTTTCCTAATGCTCTTAGATCTATATTACAGTAGATCTAACCATAGATATCAATAATAGGCCTACAGACTACAATTAAATCAATGCTTTGCAACATTTAAGGTTTAGGCTATAGTAGGTATAATGGATGTTCCTGTTGTTAATAAAATATCGTTTGCTGCAAATGGATTAATAAATATATGACCTACTACTATAAACTAACAGCTATCAGTATTAAGGCCTTGAAGCCAGAACCAGAAGCAGTCTTTGGACTTAAAATTACAAGTCTGATGACCAGTTGTTGGTCAGAAATTCTTGAACACATACATCCAACCACCATACAAGCCAGATGAGAGGTTTACATTAGTAACTAGTTAAATATATACTAACATATTTTACATTGACCCTCCAACACACAGCCTTTATGGTTGGTGGCCTCGTACATACACACAGACATGCTAATGCTACACAGATTAATTTCTTTTTATAAATACTGGTAATCTTTAATAAATCAATCAGTAACAGAATTTAAAACAATAAGGTATATAAAAGAAAAAAAAAATAATACCAACAAATATAGGTATGTTATTTAACAGTTTTGTAAAATGTTCAGCAATACAAGCTTTTTACAAGACACTTAGGTATTCGGCTCCAGCTCTGGCCCCGACCAAATATCAAATTTTACTATCCGGTCATATCCGGCTCCGGCCGAATATCAAAAAGTACTATCCGGTGCACCCCTAGTATATAGTACTATAGATAGGTACATATATGGATCTGTTATCTAGCTTACTGATCATTTCTCTTACTCATGACAAAATGGTATTATTATTACACCAAACAAAGTATAATTGTCTAAGTATAGTACCATATTAGCATGTGTTTCCAAAGCAATGCCATCTTTTCTTTTAGAAATAATAAGTCAAGTTCATTCTAAAAACATTTTTTTGTACATGTTTCATTAACTACCCAACAACCTAGAAAACAACAGAAGAGACCAAGTACAGAGCATGCTGTTAATTGGGTCATATTAGTAGAGAATCTTTTTTTAAAAAGAAAACAAAATGATGAAAATAACAAACCCTAGAGCTAACAACAAAATAGAATAAAGGGGAAAAAAAAAGATCTTTCAGCCCATAACTAAGAAAGGCTATCGACATCTTGCATCTCATCAATTTTAATAAACTAGCAATTTGCTTAGACATGAAATTGTTTCAAAAACCCTCAAAACCCAACAGGTGACAAAAACCCTCAAAACCCAACATGTGACAAAATAGCCCTCAAACATATCAATACAGTAAAATATTTCATTGGGCTTTTTGCCAAATAGCAAATAAACTACAGAGACTATTATTATCAAGAGTATTTTTCCAACAATATTTTTTCATATCTTCTCTACAGATAACCAAAAACATAATAAATAGTAATAGCAGTTCTCTGTCATATTGTTTTATAAAGTAAGGACTAAGCATGTTATGTTTTATTAACATGCATGTATAATAGGAGGTTCTGCCTAGATATGATCAGATATGGGTACAGATGTAGACTAAATATGTGATTATAAAGATATAGTGAACATATAGAACATACATTTCTCTACCAACTAACAGATCACCAAACTTGTACTCTACAATTGTAACAAACATATTATACACATAGAACACTGAACTATTTAAATTGATTGTCATATAAGGATGGCAAGCTGTAGGTGGGTTTTTCATTTTATTCATGAAAACAAATATCCTAGTTGGCAGCAATCAATGGAATTGAAAAAAGCTATTGGCCAAGATGGGGATACACACAAATATAATGTAGGCAGGACTGGTGCTTAATGTTCAGACTTAAGTAAATTGAACTTACTTTGATATTTATTTTAAAGAAAACTAAATACAATCCTATTTTAGAACTAGAACAACTTGGGGGATATACACTTTGTTATTTGTAGCAGAATACTAATCAATTATGAATTGTTTTCTTTTCTTTTTTTTTTGTCTTGGTAGAGTAAAAGAAAAGTAAAAAAAAAACAACAAAAAACATTTATTTAAAGATTGAACTAAAAACAAAAATTCCAAACCCTTTTTATATGTTAAAACAAAATTAATTTAACAAAATAAAAAAAAAAAATCAAACATTAACAAAATGAAAATAATAAATAAATTGAGCCTGTTGACATCAGACCAAACCACTAATCAACAAAACAATTGTGACATTTTGTATCTGCCAGAAAGAGCTGGTAATGTAAAAAAAAAGTCTTACCACTCCATCATAATCAACTTCCCCCTACAAAACAAAAAGAAATTGACAACCAAAAAAAAAACAAAAAACAAACTACAAACCAAATAGAAACTACAAAAAGAAAACGAAACAAAATTAAAATAATAGAAACTAAAGTGTGTATTTTTTTCAAAGAAAATTAAAGCAATGAAAATAGCAAAGATAAAAGTAACAGAATGAATCGATGTTTCTTTCTTTTAAACTAAAATTATTTCCAGGAAATTTGTTTTACATATTTGTATTTGTCACAAAACATGTTTGAGCTGAGTCTTTATCAGAAATTGCCAGTGCTTTGTGAATTAAGTATCTGATACATGTTCTGGTCTTCTTGTCGGCAACCAACTGGACTAGGGTGTGGAATAGCTCGCATGCGATCCAACCCCTAGACAACGAGCCTGCACGACCACGTACTGCAAGTTTTTGGCAGTAATACTTTATAGATGACAAAAGGAAACAAGAAAAAAATATCACAAATATATAAATATGAGAAGGCACTGCTTGTGCATTATATCACTATTGCTGGCTGTATGTGCAAGACATTAGGTCTTTATAGTTATTTGGTGAATCCAGTATAGGCTGTGTTCTCTGCCTATTGTGCAGTTGCTATAAGTCTCATGCTTTACAGAAATCAAAACTAGAACTTTTGATTAGGACTAGTTTTCTCCCTTTAGTTTTGATATCAGAAGAGAATGTTTAAATAATAAGAGAAACAAAAAAGAACCATGAAATGTGGGTGGCATGCGAGACAAAGCGGGTCCTTGCAGCAAAGGATAAAAGAGATGATAATCTCATTCCTCATGTTATTCTATAAAGAATTTACTTAACAAAGACAATCTTTATTCCTTTGGTTTCAAATCAAGCACTACATTTTACTTTTTTTTCTCCTAAACAAAATTCAACATTCTAATACGTTAATATTTATAACAAAAACTACATCACACCAGACAAAAAAAAAATTGGTTTCTTAGAAATATATAAAGCTAGCTTTTAAAAAAAAATATTAGCTCTACATATTTTATTATAGCTCTACATATTTTATTAAAGGAAGAGAATTCAAAATTCTTTTGTTCAAAAAATGTTTTTCTGTTGAGTTTCCATTTAGAGTGGATAATAATTTTAACAATCCATTATTATTTTTTGTTTATATTTCACCATGATAAATCAGTATAACAGAATGTAATTGAGAACCTACAACTGGAAAGTGATTTTCTAAACAATATGAAGAAAAGACAAAAGTAGAAACTAAAGAAGACATATGACATACCAGTTTAGAATCATTCACTGGGTCATTCTGTCGCCTGATCACATCCTCAAACTGTCGGCTCTTCTGTAAGGCACCAATTTTCATCTGCTGCTCTCTCTCCTCAGCTTCCCGCTCTATCGCTATCAGACGTTCCTGAAAGTTGTGAAGAATTATTTAGACAATAGTTCAGGAAATAAAAAGCTTAATCCTTATCAAGTCTGCTTTGGTATTTTAATTAATACCTGATGGTGACGCTCTGCTTCTTCTTTGGCTTTCTTGGCATTCATCTTTTTCTTGAGGGCTGCTTCTTCTTCAATTCTAAGTCTCTCAGCCTCCATCTTCATATCAAACTGTTACACAGGAAATAATAAGTTATATGAAACTATAATGCTGACAGAACAAAAAGTACAAATATATTTTTATATTTATTCTAAAATTGAGTAATGAAAGTTGTATACAATAAAATAAAAAAAAATTAAAGCAGACGTAAATTTAGGTAGAATTGCTTTTATTTAAAAGGATTTAGTGTGTGTGTGTGTGTCTATTTTTAGTCTCCAAGATATTTCTTACATTTTATACACAAATGCAACCAAGCATAAAATTTATAAGGCCAATAGCAGTGAAATTACATTAATATGAAAATCTAAATTATGAATTAACCTGGATTTCTTTATTACTTTTAAAAGTATTTGGAATTAACAGAGGTTGAGTTTGTATATTATTTATTGTTTGATTTGATGTTCTAAAAATAGTGAATGAATAAATTTCTGATTTACATACATTCAGTTTTATTATACCATCAAAAGTAACACAATACAACCAGATTCTTTCTCATTCTCCTACCTCAATCTTTAATCTTCTGAGTTTCTTCTGTGCAATGATTGTCCTGATTGATGCCTGGATCTGTATGATAGCAATCATTCTCTTTTGTACCCACTGCCTGACAAGATAACCACGACAAAAACGCTGCCAAAAAAAAATTTAAAAAAAAATTTTTTTTTGAGGTAAAAAAATCATTCTATTTTAAAGTTGTAGCTGATTGCAATTTTACCCCCTACACAATGTGAAAACGATCATAATATTAACATAAACTGACAACAGTAGGTCTACAAGATTTAGATTTTAGTTTTTCTCCATAGGTTTTTGTTTAGCCTCTTTCCTAACAAATATTTTAAATCATTTTTTTTTACATAGAAATTTTACTTTCATACAATAGAACATGGACAACAATTGAGTTATCTAACCTGAACATTGAGGGCCCAGCCCCGAATAAAATTAAATCTGGCAGTTAGAATCCTGGACCTGATCATAGCCTGCAGGCGCATGTATCCTTGCTTCATCTGATGACAAAATATGGTCAAAAGAAATACATAATGGTAAAAAGATAAAACGCAAACATTAAAGTAGTTTCGTTTTGGCAGAAAGCAGAAAAGTTTTAAGTGATCCGAAATACACAAAATGAAACACATTTTTAGAGTTATAAAAAGTTTCTTTAGGCCACTTTGTTTTAAGTAATAACATTATATATTTCTATTTAATTGAATTTTTTCTAATATTATATGCATAAAAATTGGAGAAATAAAATTGTAATCACATTAAATGTAGCATATAGCTTACATAGGACAAAAATGAAAAAGTGACTGTACCACAAGGAAACGCTTTCTGTCCTGATAGGCCCTAACAGTGGACTGTACGGTCACAATGCATTTCCTCATCTTCAAGAACCGCCTCCTGTAATGCCAAGACCTGACCATCTTCTGTATGATTAAGATCTTCTTGGTGAGCATAATCTCCCTTTGCTGCTCTAGATAAGCATCTTGTGCATCCTGTTGAGTAGACAGTGTCATTAGAAAACTACCTAGACAAATGCAAACAAATGACCACCTGATAACAACTACAATACAGAATTATATTAACAAGTTGTTCAGATAGGTAAAGCTAATTTAAGATAGTTTTTCCATTGACACAATAACAACTACTATAGTCTCTGTAACTTCCTGAACAATCAGACTATATATATACATTACTTTTGAGTAAAGATACAGAAGATAAGCATTGTGATAGAATAAAAAAATAAGCTCTGATTTCTATTTTACAACATTTCCAATAATTTTCTTTCAAACTATTTGCTATGAAAATTCCAAAACCTAATATTTGTTATTGCTGAAATTACTACTAACATTTACATGTCTCATCAGCTTGGAAAGTTTCACAATTCAAAGCTCAGTTTTTAAATGAACATATTATTACAAAAAAAAAATATTCTGATAATCTGTTGTTTTTTTACCTACTTATGGAGGAAAATCAGAGCATCGGACTATATAAACTAACCTTAAGGAAGACTTTAGTTTTTCCCAGCTGGTAGTCAGCATTAGTCAGAACAGCCATGCAGATTTTGTTGGAGGCTGCCTTACAGTCCTCTTTATGAGATGGCTTGATACCTTCCACCAGAAGCCTGTATCTGTCTACAAACTCTGCAAAATGATGCCTGATGGGATACCCAGCCCTTCTGATGCGAATGGTCTCCATCATGCCAGAATATCTCAGTTGTTTGCAACACAGCTCACGGTCAAAGAGCTGGGGGTGAAAAAAAATAATTTGAAGATTTTTAGGCAGAAACATCAATAACTTTAATGTTAAGTATTTCTAAACTGACACCACAGACAAGTTAAACTTTGATGTTAACTCTTTCATATAGCTTTCAAAAGAACAATTTGGTTGAGCATTAGAAAAGATAATACTAAGAATAAGTAGCATTCAAAACTAAAATTCTTCTGAAATCTTTATTCTAACATTCAGTTTACATTTTCTTTTGTTTTGAAGAAAATTCTATAATGTTGAAAGCAGAACAAATTGTTTTGGCTGCTCCATCTCGTGCAATAAAAAATCCTATCGTTTTAAAAAATGTCCACTTATTATGTGTTTTGCAATGTGGTTTCCATTAGAAACTAACAAATTTTGAGTCTCAATGTCATTTAATTTAAAAAGTTTTTACTACAGTAAAACTTAGTTCAATGGAGCTTGGATGTGTAACACAGAGTTTGATGATGAGTAGCTGTAATTGTAACCAATGGAACTTTGCCTAACTACCAGATCTTTTAGTAGTCAATGTTTATTTTGGATGAGCTTCATTTGATTGGGTTTGACAAACCCATAGTTTTCTTACCAAAGGTTTCTTGTATTCATTAGGTTTGATACATCGAACAAAGAAAGGCTGACATGAGCTGAGAGTAGTCATCAGCTGTTCTAAAGATCTTTTGAACTGAGATGCCAGTGTTCTGGACTGCTTTCTAGTGTCTGTACCCTAGGATTTAGAAACATATTGTAAACATGTTAAAATTCATTTAAAAAATTTATAACTAAGTTTATAAAACGTGTAGAATGAAAAAACGACACTTCTATTATTAGAGTTATGTGATGGCGAGTAAAATGGTGTCAAATTGATAATCCTTGCTCAGTTTCCAAACTGAGGGTCTGGAGTTAAAATCTTAGTAAAGGTTGGCACGTAAAATTTAGACTTTAAGGAAGTACATGAGTCCAGTCAACAAAAAAGCTACCAGACATTTCAAATTTAAAGGCAAGTTAAGATGGTTGTTTAATTTTTCATCATGTCACCTAGACATTTAATGAAGAAAATAATACTTCCTATCAAAACGTTTCGGGATAACTTTATTCAAATTGTGACGTATATTTCAATTAATTAATATTATAACTTCAATTTATGATAAGTACTAGCCGATATTACCAGCGGCCTTCGGGCCAAAGTTTGGGTATTACTGATCTAGTGGATTGGATGTAGATGTAAGTCAAACATGGCAAATGTTTCCTTATCATTTTTTAAAAATTTTGTCCCGAAAATGAAAGTAAAGTGTGAAATTTGGTTTACCTGTTCGGCTGATATATTCATATGTAATATAAAATACTGTGAAAACGGATTTACCCGATTTGTTAAAAAAAGTTTCGTCCTTTAATAGAGATATATTTAGTTGTTGTTTTCTATTTTTAGAACTTTCCGGTTGTGGGTGGGGCATTAAACATACTATACGGTCTCCGCCATGATCTAAGGAACATTTATTCAAGATTTATCAAAACGGTTTTGATTTATATGCGGGACATACATACATACTTTCTGCTTTATACATTGGTATTCAAAAGTTAGCATTCTGAGTGAAAAAAAATTGAGAATTGATGTAAATTTTGCTCTGTAGTAACCAGTAGAGCTGAAATTTAGTGTTTTTAAAACAAAGACATAGAGTTGTCACTTACCATGGATAAATCTGAGCTGAATAATGTATTGATAAACTTGCTTTTAGAGGCTTGAATCAACTGGACAAGGTCTGTACTGAATGTATCCCTGTTCTTCTCCAGGAAACCTATCAACAAATATTGTGTATGTTATTTTCTGATTAGAGAATAGTGTAACAAGTTAAATTAGCTAGTGAAATGTGTGAACTATAAATTTTTTTTTCAAGTGAAGATGTCAATTATAAATTAGTATTGCTTTTATAATCAAAGTAGTAACTGGTGATTTCTTTATGTAAATTGCTTTTACTAAAAAAAAAAAAGGGGGTTCATTCATGATTTGACAATTCTGACCAAGCAAGTGGTTTGTGGTTGTCATTTGACTAGTTGGGAAAAGGTTTTAGATGATGGTGTTTCTAACTCTTGTTTAGTTTAACCATTCAGACAAACTAATAAAATGAAATGTCAAAGTTGAAAAGATCATCAATCCCCTAAACTAAAAGGTTTACCTCTAATATTATAAAAGACAACTCCAGCAAAATGTTGAAGACCAAAAGTTTGATTGACTGCAGCTTTGGGTTTCAGATAATTTGGGTTGCTAGAATGATACTGGTGAAGTTTGTTCAACAAGCTTTCATCTGTACCCTGACAAGGAAACAAATGGTCCATGTTGGTATTATTAGAAAGTGACAATTATTAAATTTACAAAACAAAGGTAGAAACAGGTGAAAAATCAAACAACAATTGAAAGATTTATGGTATTACACAACAATTGAAAGATTTATGAATGTATTAAAGAACGATTGAAAGATTTAAGAATGTGTTAAACAACAATTGAAAGATTTATGAATGTATAAAGAACAATTGAATAATTTATGAATGTATTAAAGAACTATTGAAAGATTTATGAATGTAAAGGAAAATGTTTCACAGGTTTTTAAAGCAATGTAACTTAAGTTACTTTTTTTCTTCTTTTGTAACAAGAACACTAATTTTATTTTCAAAACAAACTGAACATTTTAACTGATCATTAAATAACAGTAAATTCATTATTTTCATTTTTATAATATGACTTAAAAAAAAAAGACTTATAAATTTAAGACAATGCTTTGGAAATGAAGATGATGTCTTATCCCAAATCTCCAGAAAGATGATAAAGTGGCGATGGCTGGTAGGACCTAACATCAGGCCTAAAATATAATAAAATTGTGTTGCTTAAACCTACTTTAGGAAACTTGCTCTCTTCATCAATCAGGGCCAACATGTTCATGGGTTTAGCAGCTATAAGGTCCAAGGCATCCTGGTTGTCAACAAAGGCAATGTGCTGCCAGCTGATCCCTTCCAAATTGTACTCAGCCTGTTCCAGTTTGAAGATATGCCTGACGAAAAACTGCTGGAGGTTCTCATTGGCATAGTTGATGCACAGCTGTTCAAAGCTGAGGACAAGAAATACTTATATGACTTCACAGAAATCAGAAACTAATACCTACAGTGAAACTCTTTTTTTACAATACATCTTTTGAAGTCAGAACTTTATGAAGGAACCTGGACACGGATCTCAAAAAACGACTAAATGCAATTTTACTAGAAATTTGACAGTTGATGTATATCACTGAGAAAAGAATTACTAGGTTGTTGGCAACATAGGGAAAACTCTAGTTTGACAGTTATAACTTTTCAAAGTAAAAAAAGAAATACATTTAAATTTGGGTAAAGAACTAGGTCTAGATCTAGATCCAAAATTGATTCTGAAAGGACTATCGCGTTCCTGAAAGGACATATTGCAATTGGAATTTCTGAATGTAGCGCATTATTGAGTTAAGAGTTTAATAAATTAATGATCAGGATTATTTTACGCATGAAAATTGTGTACATAGTCTTCTAAGTCTAGATCTAAAAGCCTATCACCGGAATATTAAAGTGTATGATCTATACATTGGCTTAACCAGTTTTTTTGTTTTTTTTGGGAAAAAAAAAAAGGGGGGGGGGGGGGGGGGGGGGTTGAGGTAAAACATGTTCCATTGTTTTTTAATCAAACATTCATTAGTTACAAAGTGAAAGCCAACCTGCATTTTTAATGCTTTTCTTTTTAAATATCAACCTATATTTAAATACAAACATTTTACTAAAACGCAAAAACCAAGTACAAGCACTACAATTAGAGCACAATTTATAAATATCAAAAGATCACTATATACATGTTATTGGTCAAAAAGATAATTGTTTTTTTGTAATCAGTGAATACAGGGGATGAAAAAAGAGACCTTCAATTATGTCTTTTATAAACATAGAAAAAAATACTATGCAGTTAAACTTTTGGTTATTTTGTTAGAAAACTAGATAAGAATTTAAGGATAATTATTAAAGAAATTACTGGAACCTTTAAATACCAATTTCATCAAATATGCATATTCTTATAATTTTGTCTTCCAAGAAAGGAAGCAGTACATGAAACAGTTTATTAAACATTTTCCAGCATCGGTTTTAAATGTTTACCTATTTTTATCGAAATTCTCAAATCCAAAAATATCCAGGACTCCTATGGATTTGCGATAACTTCCAGTCTTTGGTTTGTAAATGGCAGAGTTAATTTTCTCCACAATCCAGACAAACATACGACCATAGATGCCTTTTACAAAAGCATCTCGAACATCAAGTGACTGCTCTTTGTTCATAGTATATGTGACACTTTCTCCTTTAGCAAATATTGTCTTTGTGGTTAATGCATCAATCAGGGCCTGAGAATTCACCTGGAGACCAAAACATATTCATTATGAACTAATTAGATTAAATACAGCTTAAATTCCATTGATCATTAGGAACATTGTCTAATTTAAAATTAACATTGACACATTATTAATTTATTCATAGATGAAATATGCAACGAATGCTGAATGTGACCATTCATTAGAGGCATGAGCTAAAAATTGTTAACATAAAAAAGTAAAATTCCCTTTTCCACCCATACAACAATGGCCCTAAAGGATGCAAATCTTATCTGTTTCTAAAGGTATATTACTAGGATGCTTGTGGTCAGCCCAATGACCAAGTGGCTTTACTTTCCCCAATCTATGTCAGTTACCCATTACTATTGCTTAAAAAAACCTTTTGTTCACTGAAATTTGAGCTTACAATCCCCAAGCACTTTATTATTCAGCCACCAATACAGGATGAAGTTTAAAAAACAAAATAACAACATATTTTGATATGAATAATGAAAAGTGACTTGTCAATAATATGAAACAGAAGTGAATCACTTTACCTCCAACTGCCTGGCTACTTTGTTGATGTAAGAAATGTCTTGGATTTCTGTCGCTTCAATGTTGTCTAACTCAATCTCTAGCATGGACAACACAGAAAATAACATATTACATTTCAAACCCAGAATGTTAAGATGTGACATGAGCTAATCACTGCCTTGTACAAGTCAGAGAGAAAAAAAAAGTCTCACCATTATACTTGACATTGCCGAGGTGCAACAAGGCAGACAGGACTTTCAGAATCTCCCAAATGTCTGTTTCATTGAACATTAAAACTTTCATGGCTGCCCTAATGTCAGAGAAGTCTTTTTTGTCATCTCTACCTTCACATGTGATGCTTCCACCCTGCAAAAGTTAACAGAAAAACTAAAGAACCATTTAACAGAAAACCATAAATGAGATTATTCAGAAAACAATCCTTATTTAACCTAGTGACAGAGAAGAATAAAAATTACTGCTTAATAAAACAAAAACAAGTTAATACAGGTGATCATGCTGCACCCTTTAGTGGGTTATCTTGACTGTGAGAAACAAAAAAAACACACCTGTATAAGATATTCATAGTTCATTGCATTCTGTAGTTCCAGCTTGGCCTTTTCCTCTGCCGACATGCCAGCTAACATACAGTAGAATATATGGTAATTGCGCTCATCATGCATCTGACTGACAATACGAGACTTCTCCAGGAGGTATTGCTCTATTTTCGCTCCCTCTATCACTCCCTTGTCATTAAAGTGGATGTCTATATATTTGCCGAACCGACTAGAGTTATCATTACGTATAGTCTTTGCATTACCAAAAGCTGGAAAAAAAACAAAAATAATAAGATATAGTGAAACATTAGCAGACTTTTAATTAAAAAAATGCTACAGAATTTTTAAAAACTTTGTAGAAAATAGATATTAAGACTAAAAGTTTTAATTTGACAAACATTGAACAGATATTGAATAATAAAATTGTCATTTATAATGGGTCAGTGTGGTCCAGTAGTGCAAAGTTTTGAGTTTTAGTCCTAGTGTACTTTTATTCAGGATTTTGAAAGAAGTTTGTAAGTCCTCAAATAAATACGTGATTTATTTATTGTCATTGCCAAATGACAGCTCTGTAAAATTATTGGTCACAGAAAAGAAATGAATTGAACATTATCTCCCCTGTCAACCATTAGGTATCAAAGGGAAGCTTTACTTTTATTTATTGATCATGTTTTGATATTTATATGACATAATTTCCCTAGTTTAAAAAAATGCAATTTTAGCCAGAAGGACAAGTCAGACACTAACCTTCCATGATAGGATTAGCTTCCAGGATTTGTTGCTCTATCCAAGAATGTTGGCCAGATACTGCAGCCAAAAATTGTAAGATGAGTTTGGTGCTTTCTGTTTTGCCTGCACCAGATTCACCGCTGTTTTAGGGGTTAGGTGGGTGGAGAGACAAAACAAGTTCAGAAATAGAAACTATAAATATTGAACAAAACTAAATTCATTTAAACAAAATGACTAGCTTAATTCCCATGGATTTTATCTTGTAAGTTAGGTATTCAGAGTGGTTTTAAAAAGAAAACAAAAATGATGTAAATGAAAAGTCATACTAGTGCCCAATGATATTGTACAATGAGATAGGTTTATGATATTTTTTTTTTTTACACTTCCCAATATTCCAGCTTCACATAAGCAATAATGTAAAAAATGTGGATTGAGTTTTGGGATATTGGATGTGAACGTTATTGAGTTCACTTATTTCTAAGGGGTACATGATAACTGCCTAGTGAATACAAAGGACTTTAATTTCTTATGCTTTCTCATTAAACCATTATCAACCATTAGGCCACATCTGCCCAATAGACTAGAAAACCTTTACTGAGAAATGATCACTACAACAAACCTGTACTCTTAAACTACTGTTAACTACTCTTTTTGAGATAGTGAGATATATATTTAATCTCAAACTTTTCAATTAACATCAGAGTAAGGAACTTTTATTTCAATGCAACAACCCTTTGTCTTTTAAGTTTTCAAACAAAATTAAAACATAAATGTATTTATCTCAAACATTGCTTTAAATTTGTTTACAATGTCATAAAACTATTGACTGTGAGACTAAGAGATCACAACAGTCTAATCAAAATAAAAGTAGAACTACAAAGACAGTTTCTAGACTGCAGTCTGACTGTGTTATGTCTTATCAGCTAGAAATACATTGTAACACACTACAAAACTGACACTGATTTAGATTAAAGAAAATTAAAGCTTTCTATGAAATGTTTGGTACTATAGAGAAAATATTCAGCCACTTAATTCTCACAACTGCAGCAGTTACTGTTACACCATAATATAATTCTCTGATCATTGGATTTTGTAAGTTACAAGAAATCTTGTTGCTGAAATAATTAAAGATCACAATTAACTCAGACCAAAATTGTAGAAAATCAAAACAAGTTCACCCACACCATGTCTGAACAGTTTTCCACTAAAAAATCATACTTATGTCAAGCAATAATTACATTTATAAACTAAATTAAAAGTCCTGAAAAATGCCTACAAGCTATTTAAAAATCAAAGATCTCTATTTGAAAGAAAAAAAATTAATCAGAGGGCTTTGGGGGAAATAAAAATGTCTGTCCTAACTTTGGTTGAGGGATATGTACCATAAACATGAAAGAAGCCAAAACTGACAGCTGAGGAAAATAAACTTAAAGCGATATTTCAAAAAAAGGAACGTAGATATATCAGAGAACTGACTAACAGCTTTAAGAGCGAAAACTACAACCCTAGATACAAACAATACATTGAATAGACACAAACATAGGTACTTTGCAAAAATAACAAAGTGTTAGCTATTGGACAAAAATGCTATATGTTGCTATAAGAGGAATGGGTGAAAACAATTTTAAAAAATGGACCAATGGATGGCTTTTGGTGGACAGAAGAGCACAGTAAATATTTCAGCTAGTCTTACAGTTACACCCCAAGAATCATCGGTGTGCCATCAGGAAGTTTACAGAATGTGGACAACTGGCACTGACCTGATAATAACACACTGATCATGCTGGTATCTCTTCATGCTGCTGTAGGCATTGTCAGCAATGGCAAAGATGTGTGGTGGAAGCTCTCCAATCTTCTTATCTCTGTACAATTGGATCTGTTCTGTTGTGTAGATGTTCAGGATTTCATAAGGGTTAACAGCTACTAGGATAGAGCCAGTGTAGGTCTGGGGGAAGGAAATATTGAACATTAAAACAATCTCTACAACTACTTAATGTAAGTAATCAAATTAAGTCATTAGTAATGAAGATGATGTGAAGCTCATTTGTTCCTAACCAGGCTGTCATGTGGCCAGTACAATAGCCATCACATTTAATTTCCCGAAATAATGTCAGGTGCCCATTCAAGTTTTCCTCCTTTGTAGAGTGTCCATAAATGAGTTGAGCCTAATGTTTATCATTATTATTATAGCTTTTATATAGCACTACTTTCATGCTTATAGCATGCTCAGAGCGCTTTGGTCCAATCTCATTTGTGGACCAGTGGGGAGGAGGGGGTATCTAGGAGTTGGTTTTCCATGCTGCCTTTAGGTACTTAGTAAACGCAACTCTGCCCGAGTCGGGTGTCGAACCTCGAGCCCCTTTCTAGGTAGCCAAGACAAGCCAAGTTCAAGCGCACTTAACCTCTCGACCACGCTTCCCACCGACCCTTTACGACTCTTTACCTAAAGGATAGATTTACTTAGAGGCCAAGCTTTTCACTGACCCCTCTCCCCTCTGTCTAAAGGCTCCCATTCAACTGGATGGTCCAGCAATATCAAATACTTTTATAAACAAAAAGGAAAAATCTATACACCAAGTAAATGAACATGTTGTAGTGAACTTAGAGCTTATAAACTCAAAAAATTCTTGTGGCCTATTTACTTAAAAAAAAAAATCATAAAAAAAACAAACAAATACAACAGCCTGAGTTGTAAAGTGGAGCTGCCAAACTTTTGTCCTTACCAAAGGGAAACAATAAATTCCATAGGTGAATGATTTAGGTTTACACAAAATGACATTAAGAGTCCTGTATAAAAAAAAGTGTCATAACACATTGTTGTGTACTTCATTCTATACCTTTTAAGGATTTCCTTCTTTTAAAATTCCAACTATTAAATCACACTTTAGTAATAGTCAAACATTTTTCATTATCTTATCAAGATGAAATTTTACACATACTTATGTAGCGTGACAACATATTTTATTTCAATTTCAGAAAGATCATTTCATTAATTATTGAATTTATTGAAACTTTATATTTACTGTTAAAGCCCAGTGTTCAATATATGGGACTCATAGGAACTAACATTTTTTTTCTTATTACCAAGTTTCAGTAATATGATAATATTCCTAATATTCCATTTTGAATATATAACCGCCTCGTGATAAGGTAAGACACAATGTTTCTTTTATTAATATGTGTAAGTAATTAATAATTATAGTATTTGATATGCATTTGTTATCTACTTAGTGTAAATTACACTTTAAACCCATTAAGTCATGGGTGACCAAATGGAGATGTGGAAGACAAAATTGAGATCTAGTGCAAGGAGACAAAAAGAAAATTGAAACATGTTTACGTCAACATTTCACTTACATATATGTGATGATCCATATAACGTATAAAGAGATTCCTTAGAATGCCAGACTCATTCAAGTCTCCCAGGCTGATCATGTCCTGCACCCCTTCCACAGAGGTGCTGTGCATGTGACGCAGCACCTGTGACCCATCCACCCAGTGTTCCTGACCATCGTCGTCCAGCAGCCGTATCCTGCCGGAGTCTGAGGTCACCACTTTGGCCCCAAGGGAGACAGAGAACTCCCCGGGTTTGTCTGGTTCTATCCATACGTGATCTCCCTGAAAAGACAAAATGTGGACATTTAGCTTACAATAACAACATGACTATTTAGTTTCAATGAACAATGTAGAGATTTATTATTAACAATATGGACATTTATTTCAAACAAACTTCATGGACCTTTGGCATCAAACAACAACATGGACTTTTAAATTCAGGAACTAATATGGACATTAAGCTTCAGACAACAACATGGACATTTAGCTTCAAACAACAACATGGACATTTACAATCAAATAACAACATTAACATTTGGCATCAAACAGCAACACTTTGAGTAACAACACTGATAGTTAACACTGATATTTAGCTTCAGAAAACAACATGAACACTAGGCTTCAGCTTGAAAGAAAAAAACAGATTAAGTAACCTCATATGACTCCTAAGAAAAAAAAGAGACTACAAGAGAATACAAATGTGGGGCGCTGGAACAGCAACCACTCAGCCACTCCAAATCTGTATCATAAAACAAGAATCTGAGTGGCACAGCTATCATACTGACATGACTAATTTGTGGCATCTAAACTGTGATAGCAATGAATTTTCAATGTGCTAGTGATAGGACTGTCAAAGGTGATTGTTTAGCTGTGACATATTATACTGAATATGTCACAATTGTGAGGACATCATGTGATTGTAAATATGTAAATTCAAGAGACATGGCTGAAACAAAATTTGACGGTGTAATGTCTGTAATAAAATCTAGGCATTGAAAGCTGTGAAAGTGACATGATTTTGACAGTGACATGATTATGAATCATGACAGAAGCAAGATTGGCAATAAGCACAAACATCATCTTAATGACATAATTATCTGATGTGATCTATAAAGACATGGTGATTATCAAAGCATTATAACATGATTGTATGATCTATACTGACATGATTGTGTGATCTATATCGACATGATTGTGTGATCTATATTGACATGATTGTGTTTTCTATATTGACATGATTGTGTGATTGTGGGAAGCGTGGTCCAGAGGCTAAGTGCGCTTGAACTTGGCTACCTATAAAGTGGCACGAGGTTGTACACCAGACTCGGGCAGAGTTGCACCAGACTCGGGCAGAGTTGCGTTTACTGAGCGCCTAAAGGCAGCACGAAAACCAACTCCTAGATACCCCCTCCCCTCTACTGGTCCACAAATGAGATTGGACCGAAGTGCTCTGAGCATGCTATAAGCATGAAAGTAGCACTATATAAAAGCTATAATAATAATCTATACTGGCATGATTGTGTAATCTATATAGACATGATTGTGTGATCTATATTGACATGATTGTGTGATCTGCATTGACACAATTGTGTGATCTATATTGACATGATTGTGTGATCTATATTGACATGATTGTGTGATCTATATTGACATGATTGTGTGATCTACATTGACACAATTGTGTGATCTATATTGACATTATTGTGTGATCTATACTGACATGATTGTGTGATCTATATTGACACGATTGTGTGATCTATATTGACATGATTGTGTGATCTTTATAACTATGCTGATTACCCTCATTATTAGATGATTGTGTGATCTACATTGACTTAATTGTGTAATGAATGTAATTATGATGATTGTCATAATTATTATATGATAGTGTGATCTATATAAACATGATGATTATGACATGACTGTGTGATATGATATATTATGTATAATGACCTACATCTAGATCTAGTCCATGTATGTTTAAATAGAATCTATCACTCTACATTCATAATCCAAAAGTAAGAAACCTCTATATAACATTCTATATTCATAAAAACAAACTGAAGCAATCGGATTAGATCTAGATCTTGTAGCATCTCGGTGGGTAATAAGCATTTTACACATTACTATTAAAAATAAATCCATGCAAATACATCTAGATCTAGTCTAGATATAGATAATCTAGAATATTTTCTATATATTATCCATAGATTGGTGATAGATCTATAGTCTATATCCATGATCTTGTTACTCCAGAAATGTAATCCAATAGCTCTAATCAAAATATGGGAAATTCACACAAAAAAATTACGGTAAATGACTGTCACCTTTAGTCTAACGGCATACATGAGGTCAGGTCGATAGATCTAGACCTAGTATATATACTCCTTAAGTATCACAAACTATCCCGTCGAAGACATTGGGAAGTCACAAAATTATCTTTCCCTGGCAGTGGGTTAGTGTCGTCTGTTCACCGGTGTTCGGCGGTGGAGGCTTCCCCTGCCCCCACTGTCGTGACAAACACTTGTAAAGCAAGGTAAATTGTCCTTGTCCTGCCTTTGTTAGCTGCCATATAGGACCAATCAAGGAGCTGTCACTGTCGGGTAGATGTGTCTCTTTATCGACTTGAAAACAATAAAATGTAGGGCCCCAAAGATAATAAATAGATTAGCCAGTTACACCCCCTTTTTTTTTTGCACTAGAATTCTTTAAAGGTCAAAGTTTAGCTTCATCACACGTTTGTCAAGCAGTTAATAAAATATATGAACATTGTTGTTATGTATTAACGAGATATTGGCCATTACTTTTTAATCCATTGTTGTAAAATGTTTTACATGTTTCGGAAGTTCCTTCAGAGTCGAAGATAATTACTTCCTAGTCCAAACCTCCCGCAGGACGACGGGGGATGGGAGCGGGCAGGGTTTGAACCCTCGACCATCGATAAATCTGAACAACAGTCCAGTGCGCAAGCCGCACGACCAGACAGCCCTAACTACCAGGTCAATCTTCCTCTGTTAGAAATGTATGCCAACTAAAGGTAAAAAGACTGGGGGGGGGGGGGGGGGGGGGGGGAGGAGACGGGGTTATAAACAAGTCTACATGACCAACTTGACACAATTATGTGACAGGCTGATATAAAGTAGTCAGCCTATTATTAGTCTTTTTCCCCCTCTACTGTTAAAAACTAGAAAGTTCTTTTTAGGGAAAAGGGGGCGGAGCGCTTAGGTGCATTACAAGTAGGCAAGGGAAGGTTATAACGTCTTCTGGCTGTTAACACGATATAAAAACATTGTAATTATACCATTCGTTATAATTTACTTGCTTTGTTTCAAATTAAGTTACCTAATGATTTGACAGAGATAAAGTTTGGAGAGACATTAGCTTATCCTTCGTAATCTGTATTAGTCCTACTAGGTCTACTATCGATCCTCGAGATAAAAAAGTGTTTAATGAATGAATTGTGTAGACTGTTACGTTCCAGTGTAACCACGGCGTGTAGGCTGTGTCTCTACAACGACAACAGTTATGTAAGCTAGCACAGGCGTCTGGCTTGGCGTGTTCTCCGAAAGTTATACACGCTCCTACTATCTAGATAACATACGACTTGAAGCACGGCGCTTTGACAGCATATTTTGAAAGTAATTCACGCTCTAATTAATAAATAGCGATGCAAGCGAACGTAGGTACGATACGTAGATTTTACCAACTAAATTACAATCAAGCTTTGCTGTTTTTTAGAAGTTGGAGAGCGATGTGTAGCCAGGCGATTGCCACGCTTTTCACCGTCACCAGGGAAGGGTGAGCAACTCTTAGATGCCCCTACAATCGGAAGGTGTCGTAAAGAGCCGAGATAGATCACAAAAGGTATGTTTGAGGACATCTTCCTATACAATACCGTCAATGAGTGATAGAAGAACCAAGGCCGGCCTTAAGCATAGGCAAACTAGGCAGCCGATTAGGACCTCCGATTGGTGGGGGCCTCGCATAGGACTAAAAAAAAAAACGTTGCGAAAACTATAGCAGAGCACTAGAACTCTACGTCTACTAGCCTTGCTCTTACTATGACTCAAGGTTTATTGACAAATGTTTAAATCTACTTACTAGACTACTTATTATAGAAGACCCTTGTTTTTATTTTACGAATAGAGTAATTTTATGTTGTTATGCTATTTCCTATAGGTCCAAAAAATTCACTTTGCCTAGGGCCTCCAAATATCTAAGACCGGTCCTGAAGAACGACTTAAAGTCATAAACGCTTGCAGGAAAGCCTCTTTTGCAAATTGACCACGCGAGAGCCAACGGGCCCCTCGGCTTCAACACAAGTTTGTATCGAGGGCAAATACTGTCGTCAAGGAGACTTCGCAATAAAGGCAGATTTTTTTTTGTAGGAGACTATGGGTCATCTCATGGAAATGTAATGAATTAGCTGTGGTCGGAACAATGCTTTCTGTTATGGGCATTAAAAAAAAACAACAGATGATGCTATTAAAACATTGTAATTATACTTTTTTATGCCTTAATGTAACTAGGACCGAAATATGTGAGTAGCATTACAGCGAAAGCAAGATAAGGTTACTAAACACTACGGTGATACTACACACACTACATATATATTTATATAGGCATATATAGATGGATAGATAGATAGCTATTGGGTAGGATGATACAGGGAGAAAAGTCCGATCAAAAAGTAAAGATGACGAAGATTAAATATATATTAAATGTAAATAGATTAATGAGATTTGTGCAGAAAAGAGAGAAATAGAAAGAGAGAGAGAGGGAGAGAGAAAGAGAGGGAGAGAGAAAAAGAGAGAGACATCGGGGAGGAGAAAGAGGACATGGATAATGAACATTTAATACAAGAACAGTAACAAAAGAGTAAAAAAAAAAGTATTAAAAAAAAGGGTTGAAAAAAGGGTTGAAAAATGTGTGTGTGTGTGTGAGAGAGAGAGAGAGAATGAAAGAGAGAGTAAAAATAAAGAAAGCTAGGTTTGACATACATAGAAAGAAAAGAGAGAAAAAAGAAAGTACAGCAATCAGACCACTGGAAGGGTCTATTTGGAACATGGGCGCATAACTCCCTCAGAGTATCATTAAAGAGATGGAATCAAAACACACCTTTGTCTTCGAGGACGTCAGAAAATCAAACAAAGTGGCCTTGTACCCGGACATCCCTGACCAAACTACCACTTAAGTCGCAGTCCCTTTGCCATTACAAATGATGACTCATGCATGCATCCATCTCACTGATTAAGATTTAAAATCCTCGTGAGAGTCCTACGATGACCTTCTGAATAGTATCCTTCCGCTGCATCAGTCGACTGTTTTCTTTACAAGTTTCTTCATTAAGTCTAGCGTCAAAGAAAATTCAAAGAGTTCTTAAATGATCCTATTTACATATCGCATTATAAACCAAACTTCCACTACTCCGAGAGTTCTGAGTCGTCTGCTATTATTTCGTTAGCAGATATCTTTTTTTTTTTTTTTAAATCATGCAATCTGTTTCGACGCCATCAAACCGAGTTGTATCTTTATTGATTGATTTCTAGTATTGGAAATCAAAACGCCAACAATCCTCATGTACCATGCAGTGCGCTATTTATTAGTGATGTTTATTTTTTTTCCTACTAAGACATAAAGGAATAGATCCATACTGAATTGCACCGCTTGAAAGGGAGTTAATTAAGTCGTCTGCATCGATTACTTAGTCAATCCAAGTAGGCTACTATTGTGTGTAAAAAAAAACAACCAACCTCCAGTGTGATTGAGTTCCAGTGCAATTACGATTACACAAAGACTAACCCATAAAGAAAGTCTTTACTCGTCTGAATTCATTCCAGTTAAGAAAACAATGAAACAGAATGATTTAATTATTAATGTGCCTTTAAAAAGGATCAAAATTACAAATGCCATTATCCATTTGAAACGAACAAATCAATAACTACTACTTTTAGTGACCCTCAAAATGGAAAAGGCAATTCATCCAACCGTCACTTTCGAGGAGACAAATTCAAACTACTATTGAAAATTCAATTTGACCATCGCCTCCATCATGGTACGGCAACTTCATGCCCAAAAAACAAGCCCTTTTGTTTTGAAAGCTTTACATGAACATTGTATGCACACCAATAGGCCTATATTCTATTTTTTCAACTAAGTAAAATATTTCCTCACAGTCTTTTCTCAAGTATTAAGAAACTTAAAAAGTAATTATAAATTACATTTCATTATCTCCATCTTGCTTGAAATAGTTGTAACGATTATTCGGACACCACTAAAAGTGTACAATTATGTAATGAGAATGAGATGTGTATATTTTGTGAATGTCTTGTTGCGTTTACATTTCGTAGCGAGGTAAATCTGATTTTATCGCAATCAGCGTGTTTAAAATATGATCAAATATGCAACGTCTATTTATAGCTCGCAGAAAGTTTACCCTTTAAAAAATTAAGCATGGAAATATGCACACATATATATATATATATATATATATATATGCATGTACATATAAACCATTTTAAAAACAAAATTGTAAGGTAGTTCAGTAGCGATATGAGCATATAATACAAATTCAGATGCCCACACTAATTTCGAGTGAGTGTGTGTGTTTAAATGTGTGAGTACGACTAAACCGTACTAACTGTCTACGCCTTTGCTTTTAGCGGTCCATAATGTACCATTTAAAAACAAAACTCGAAGAAACATTCGACCTGAGTGCCTAAAGCTGCATCCTGTTTCCTAACTAGGAATGATGGTGAATGGAAGTATCAAGAGATACTGACAATAGTAACGGCCTAATAAGGTAATTATTTACTATCTGACTAGTAGAGTCAAACTGAAATCAAATGAACTGAATAAAAGTGATAAACCACACCCTTTGCAAAAAAAAGATAAACATGACTCCGGATATTATTTTAGTTTCTGCTAATCCTAGTCAACTATTGATTGAAAAAAAAACAACATCTGCAAAGGGATAAAAAGCAAGATGTTTATTGGCTTGAAACAATTAACAACCAGAAGCGATTTTTTAATGACAGATTAATTACTTGCGAAAATGTGTTTTGAAAATGGCGAACAATTGAAATCTTCGTTTTTCCTATGATACAAGCTACCGATCCGAAACGAGCTACCGATCTGAGACGAGCTACCTATCTGTTACGAGAAACCGATCTGATGGGCGTTACAGGGTGCTCAGAGACATATTCGATGATATGACTAGTCTTGAAACAACTGGTGCATACGGGGGTCTCGCCCTGTACGGAGACAAGTGAACCCTGGACCGTGCTGTAAGGGATCAATCCCAGTACGGAGACTTAGTGCACAGAGTCTTACAAATGATACGCGTTACTTGTTTGACACGAGTAACTGGTCTGATACGAGAAACAGATCTGATACGAATTACTGCTCTGATACGAATTACTGCTCTGATATGAGCTACGGATCTGATACGAGCAACGGATCTGATACGAGCTAACAATGTTGTGGGCTTGAAAGAAAAAGTGTCAACGTATTAAGTTCTCCTGATGTATTTGTCTAGAACAGATCATGCCAATATAACAATTGCTTCAACAGCACCCGAACAACGCACTTAAGTGTAACATAGAACGTATCAATTTCATAAGGGCGGGCATGCCAATACTAGATTTGCCCTCATGGAATCTCTCATTGAGGAGGGGGGGGGGAGTACAAGTTACACGTATAACTTACAACTGACTCACAGCGTTTTCTTGAATTAGACTTGATTCACAAGCCCTCTTCACCGATGAAAGAAGTCATCTTTAAAGTAACCTTCAATCCTTACACGTATCTAGTTTCGCACTTATTAATTTTAGAATCAGCGCGCAGTTTGGGGGGGGGGGGGGGAATTAAAGTAATCGAACTTCACAATTAAACTTTGGTTTTGTAAACTATAAAACACTATCCATATTTTCCAGCACCAAGAAAAAGCATCTAGAATTCATCCGCAGTCCAATGAAACGCAAAGTTAAGGGAAGAGAACAGCACGGAGGTAGATGTAACGAACACAATAGCCACGGATCGCAGATTATATATTTTGTATTGTACAGACAGCTTCGTTACTTCTAGCTACGATGACCAATGGAATAAATAGGCAGCGTATTATTGAAACAGCGAATTTCCAAGCAGCTAGGTGTATGAATAGAATATAGCGAGACCCACTTTCGGCAACACGGCTATTTCATTAAAAGTATCTCCAACAAGATCCATTTGACCAACGGCAGCAATGGTTATCAATAATGTATCGAAATAATCGATGAGGGTATGAATGAAGCGAATTGAATTGGCTCTCTCTTAGAGAGTCTCAGAGACCGAAGAGAGGGTCTCTGACAGAATCTGACAGATACTGTAGAGAGGATTGACTATAGAGAGGGAATCTAAGAGAACTTAGAGAGGGCCTATGACAGACTTTAGAGAGAGCATCTAACAGAGACCTGTAGAGAGGATGCCTGACAGTCTGCCATTTTACTGCATCTAAGTACACATTATGTTTCCATTAAACTATTTTAAAAAAACAACAATTAGCCCATTTTTCATTCATGTTTTAGGGTCAAACATGACAAAAGATGGAGGATTAATAAGAGAGATAAGAACACGTTAAAGCTTGGCACCCGCTGCCATGAGCAAACTGTTGAAAATCTGGAAGAGTAACATTAACTTCCAAGTAAAATTAAAGCTGTATTCTTCGCTAGTGGTATCTGTACTAATACAATGGTTGTAAAAGCTGGACATGGAACGCTGATACTGAAATAATTCAAGCCTTTGAGAGTAAATGCTACAGAATAATGTTGTGTATCAGATACCAGGAAAAGAAGACACACGGGTTTGTACTGTTACAAGTCAACACTCTGGCTGGCAATGAGGAGAAACTCCTCAATACTGTAAAGAGACTAAAGATGGGCTGGTTTGGTCCTATTGTAAGACATGATTCAATGTCAAAAGTCATCCTACAAGGTACAGTGGAGGGAGCACGAAGAAACGGTCGTCTAAAGAAAAGCTGGCTGGACAATGTAAAAGAATGGACCGGCCTTTCTCTTGATATCCAATTAACATATAGCTGCTGTCCGGGAAAAATAAAGGGGGTTTGGGTACGCTGTCACAGGTCCCCCACGACGAAAGTCCATGAACAGATGAGAAACTTAGATGCCTGGAAGGAGTCTGCTTGTCTCTTTTTAAAAGTAATATTACAGCAGCTTTAACTGTCATTATGACTTGACTTTCTAATCGAACAGTCACACCTTTAACACTCACTGGCTTACGCGTTCGTAGCGTGCGACTGGGTGAAGGAAATCGGAAAATATTTATAGCAATAAGCCAAATTACGAATACCTGCGATATTTACAAGATCGCCATAAACAAATATTATCAACAAACAACACAAGAGACCGGCACCCCACCAAGCCTGCCCCTCCCCCCAACTGCATGACTCACCTTGGATAAGATCACCATGGCGTGTCAGGAATCCTCCTCCTACCTGAGAATGTTAGTGTATCATATACCTGGATGAGAGAAAGAAGGGACATTCAAGAAAAATACTAAGTATTAGTTCTAGAGGTTTCTACTTAGTTTTAAGCAAAATATTAAAAAAAAAATACTTTTTAAAAAAGCTTATAAATGGGGAAAGAAGTGACATTTATAGCTATATATCTCAAAACTATAAAGTTTGTTTCCGCTATTCTATATTTAAAAAGATGAATACCCACTAATAAAGTCATGTTTTGTTAGGGACAATGAATACATGCGCTGCACAATTTCAACACTGGATCCGAGACTGGAAAGTGAGGGATATAAAAGGGAACAAAATGTGTACCAGACAGACAGACAGACAGACGGAGGGAGTTGATAGAAGCTTTGTAAACATTGATTTTTATTAACAAAGTTAATAAGCATCAAAAGAATCTAGGCTGCAGATTCGTGGTCGAGGAACTGGAACCTTTTGTTTTTTTAAGTGTGTTTCAATGAGCGTTTTCTAACTTGTGAAACACATACAGACAATTCTATATTGTGGGGAGACTGAATACCACGGGGTGTACGGATGAATAGGAAATTTTATATGAGTCGAGAGTTTGATACTTTTTGTGTAGACTAAATTATGGTATATAGTAAAAGACTAAAAAGTGTCATATGATCATAGAGAGAATTTACAAAGTCAGTATTTAAAAAGAAAATATGGACTTAAAAAAGTTTTTGACTTTGTCCGTATTTACATTTCAGAATACACTATTGAAAATTCCATCAGTTCTCAAGTACTTATCTTTATATATATATAATATATATATATATAATTCTCTTCATAGCTCAACCATTCCTGACACCATCAAGAAATCATGGAAAGATCCCTCTTTTATTTCTGCAAGTCGGACTAGAGTTACCCGACGTAACTTAAGCGGCGAAAAAAAAAAGAAGGGGGGGGGAGGAGCACAAGTAATATTTACCCGTCACTAAATAGCAGGGCCGGAATTAACCATTGCAGGCCCTATGCGAAACGGATTGCGCAGGGCCCAGTTTGGGTAGGGATACGGATAATAAGTGAAAATTAAGAGTATTAGAAGAAAATTAAGAGTATTAGAAAAAAATTCGTCTTCGCATTTTATTCATTCTTTACTACGTACATAATTACTTTACGAGCCTTGCGTGTAGCCAAGTCATACAGTATATCATAAAAATTCTATTTACTACATAGATCACGCTCAGTAGCAAGAATTGCCAAATGTTTCAATCTATCTTCGAGAATTGTTGACCTCAAGTAATTCTTTATTAGTTTGAGGCGCGAGAAGATTCTTTCACCAGATTCCACAATTACGGGTATTGTAAAATGTCGTGTTTTTTTTTTATCGCGCGTAGGATTGGCGTTTTCCTTGTTGAATGACACCTCAAAACGAGTATATTTCAGGAGATTTCTATGAGTTTTCAAAAGATTTTAATAATTTCCGGAGATTTCCAGGAGCTGCCGGAAAATCAGGAGGCCGCGGAAAATCTGCTTTAAGTAATAAAATTTAATTTAATAATTTACACCTAGGATTAGCGTGGGGCCTATGAAAGTGCGGGGCCCACTGCAGTCGCACAGGTTGCAGTGCCCTAAAACCGGCCCTGCAAAATAGCGTCTGCTACGCCGTGGGTCGACTAGTATAAATCTATTCGATAAATTGACCATGCTTATACGAGTTAGGACAAGACAAAAAGGTGAAAGAAGAGAACGGGAGAGTCCAACCAAAAAAGTTCATGACTACAATTTATACTACTGAAGAATTTGTAGGTTATAAATATTCAACACACGGAAAGAGATAAACTTGACTTAAAATCTCAACTGTTTAGTTCCTAGTAGGGTGACGGTATTCGGGTCTCGGTACGACCAGTGGATACTAGTTGAGATACAGTGTCTTCACCTGTTTACCACATACGTATGATGCTTTACTATGATGACACAGGACAGACTCTAATCGCACTGTAATGTCAGTTAAAATATTTATGGGACACTCTTGTGCAAGATACTGATACAGCAACAAGATGTGCAACTAAGGACATTGATCTGAAGAAAGCTAACGAACTGTTTTTGTTTCAATTACATGAACTCAAGTGACACAGTGGCTTGTCCTTGTGTACTATACAGTAGATGATATAATAGAGGGACACTAATGCAGCCACAAAAGTATAACTAACTGTTCCAATGACATGACCACATGCCTCCGGGCGAACTCCTAGATATTTAGGCGTATTTATTTCCTTCACACTCTCGTGTTTACCTAGTTAGTATCTGACTTAGCTACCTCTTCCGCAACTTCAAGCTTTTTGTTTTTTAAAAGTACAATTCGCCTAAATGTCAATAAGCCAGGTGAAGTAGAGGCAAGGCAGGCCATCAGTCCAAGTAACACAGGAACAATTTTATCTCATTTTCATTGTACTTCAAGAAATGGCAGGCAAACCAGAAGAGCACAGCGAAACGTCTTCGTATCTCGAAAGCTTAACCAGATATGAAACCCACCACGTTTGCATCGTCTCGGGTCTGTTACGTTCGCCAATACTCAACCACAGACATCCAGGATTTTTTTATTTTTTTTTACATAATTTTACTTCATAGATAGACATGTATTTGCTAACAAATCTTCTATTCAAATATGTTCTATCAGCATACTATATACTAATTACTAATAACTACTATTAACATAATGTTGTTTTGTGGTCTGTATGGCAGATTTTATACAATTGCATTCTCCTCATTATATTGAACAGACTTTGACTAATTACAATTGCCATGACTCCCTTGCCATGGTCTTCACTCTTGGCTTTCTAATTAAATTGTATTTATTTATGTGTGTGTTTCCATAGTTACGGTATTGGTCTAAGCTACAAAATGTTGACCATTGTTAGGCTGTTAGACAAAGGACAGGCTCTACGCATGTCAGAGTTAGGTTCGGTGAGAATAGTGATGTGCAGAATACAAGACAAATCAGTTTAGGCATCTATGTCGTTAGCATTCGCTGGAATTGAGTCGTGACAAACGACAGCAGCAACTTCACCCTTACAGCTCTAAACGTTGTTGAAAAGTACAGGGCAGACTCATCTACTTAAAGCCTGATTTGTGTTTGGAGTCACTGATAATCACCATTTGATTCCATATTTTACAGTAACAATATTCTTATAAGCTGTGACGTTATTCTAAATCGGCCTAAATGGCTTACAATATGAGCCATGTATAACAATGTCCCACCCCTTTGACCCAGGCTGGGGTCAGGCATTGGGCTTACGCTGTAAATATCACTTAAGGGACTCAGTTGTAATCATGTAGATTGTTTCTATATTTCACCATGACGTCTACAAACGGTTTAATCTTATACCCGTGACGGTCAACACATGACAGACCTTTAAAAAAATTATTGATAACTCTAGGAGAAAATATGACAAGAGGAAAGGAATAAGATAAGAAAGGCCGATAAGAAAGAATGAAATGAATAATTAATGAGAAGCCCAAGAAGATGTGCGTGTCCATGTGCCCGGTGAGATTTGTGCACGTAACACAGCAGGTGTGTAATAGGGTGGCCTGCTGTGTAAGCCGACACACATCTTACTCCTAACGGGGAGCCATCGAAAGTCTCATGCGCAGACAAAAATAGATCAGATTACATCTTTATTATAAATTGGGAAAAAAAATCTACCGAAAGAAATTCTTGACCTCATTTAGTTAGAGATCGACAGTTGTAATGATCCTGGCCACCGGTAGTGCTTAATGAGGGCATTCTAGAGGTCGTAAAAAACACATTAACTTTTAATTACAAACATCTTTTAATCGCGAAAAAAAATTAATTAATTAATAAATATAGTAGCCCTATAGATATGTAAACATTGACATTTTATGTAAAAAAATATCTTTCAACTATTGACCAGAACTGAAGTTTACTTACAAAATAACATTAATTGACAATCCAATTTGACTGTAGTGTTTTTTTTAAAGAAGATATCTTTTCACCCTTACCTGAACACTACATTTTTAATGTATTGACCACTAAATTTAATTTACCGTTACATTAAAAGAAAATAAAATAAATACAGACTTCTTTGAATACCACTATTGACTACTAGGTCCATGTTTAGACTTTAAAACCTACATAAGAAATAGAAATAACCACACGACCACAGCCCTTCCATGCTGCATTGTATGTACATGTGCCCGGCAGGCGTGCATATAATTTCTAAGAGCACATGAAAGTCCGAAATTTGGGCGGAGTTGAAACTTAGGCGAAGGATAAACTCCAGTTACGGGGCCAATTCTTTTGCTCACACACATATATAAATGCACCTACAACAGCCAACCCTTCTGAATGTACATTTGATATTTTTAACCCAGATTTACTTAAGCCCAACTACTTTAGGCCACATGACTCTCTCGTTAGCCGTTGGCAACAGAAGGAGATGACCTTTACATCATCTGCCCTATAGAGAGTAAGGTCTGAAAGGGGTACTTTTTTTTTTTTTTCACTTTACTTTAAGCCCGTGAAATCAGGTAGGGATTCCTAGATTGATCTATCACACGATCGTACAACGAACACATTTCTTATAGAAAAATAATATTAATACCGGTAATAATAATAATAAAATATACACTGCTCATTGCATACTAGATAGTCCATGCATACGCTTTATGAACAAAGGGGGATAATCCAAAATGCCATGTTATTATGAATAGACGTGTTATTTATCTCCCTTAAATATCCTTTTGTGTGTGTCCACAACGCACAGAGAAGAGAATATTCATGAGTTAAGAGCGGCTGAATATAGTGTCTAGAGAGAGAGAGAGAATAGAGAAAAAGGGGGGTATATGATAGGAGCACTGTGGAGAAGGGTTAGGGTTAGAAAAGGTATATGCTACTCCTCTCCCGAGTCTAACCTTTGATTCAAGGGTACTGACTCCCACAAAAATATAACAAGATCAATAGCATTCTCAGTAAAATATCTAGACAAATAGTTAGGGGATGGAAAAGACAGAGAAAGAGAGAGAGAGAGAGTGAGAAAGAAAGAAGGAAAGACGCGAGTTTGAGAAAAACACTAGCAAAGTGGATCTGACGTGATCGATACGTGAGTAAAATTTAGTGTGACATCTACTGATGCCTGTTCAAAGTGTTCACCTAGTAGACAGTACCAATACCACTGATGTGTTGTTTGAGCAGTCTTGTGACCACAGCGTGATGTGGAGCATTCTAATAGAAACAAATAACAAGCCATGCGATGCCTTCAAACTCTCCCTATTCCCATCCTCGAGTGGCGCTCACACACACACAACAAGTGGCAGCGAACTTCTTGTAGGGATACTTCCATTTGATACCCAACAAGCTGAAAGTGCCATGCTTTACCCAAAACAAGTATTCAATGTCAGAGGGTAATGGGCCGATGATGCGTCTAGAATACGCCTTTGAACAAATCATATTCAGAAAAAAAAAAAAAAAAGCTAAACATATACAGACACAAGGGAAGAAAATATGTTAATACAGAGTTCATGTGCACAAATCATGTTCTAGGAGACCTGACTCTAAACCAATTAAAAACATCAGCTTTATCATCGTTTTCATTCTCTTACCATCTCAAAAATCAAGGATGACAGAAATAGACTCGTCATTCCTTTGTTCTCTTGAAGATTTTGTCTGGCTTAGAAGGCTATTATTTTATCGAATGGATGTGTAATGTGACAATTCCGTTTATTTAAAATATCATTTTATTGTTGTTTTTTTAACACAACCGACCTGTTGAATTAATCGCACTATTGTAATCATTCCTACTGGATAATAAAACTTATTATTATTGGCATTATTACTAAATAGCGGGCTGCCGAACAAGCCCTTTAAACGTGTATGCTACCAGGCCAGGCCGAGAGACTAGCCCCAGGGGGCCCATCTCTAAGCAAACTCTTTCAAGAAATGCTAAAGATTCTCCGCACAAAGAGTTTTTGTTATTTGATGCGCCCCCCTCTCTCTCCCATTTCCAATGCTTTAGATGCAGATGTCCTATTAAGACCTTACCACATATATTCTATCTTTACCTTACTATATATGTCCTATCTAGAACTTACTACTTATGTCCTTTTTAGACCTTACTACATATGTCCTATCTTTACCTTACTACATATGTCCTATCTAGACCTTAAAACACATGTCCTATCTAGACGTTAATACATATTATATGTCTTATTTCGAGCTTATTATCTAGTCCTTATTACATATAGTCTATCTTTACCTTACTACACGTGTGCTATATAGATCTTTCTTCATATGTCCTATCTAGACCTTACTACACAAGTCCTATCTAGATAAGCCCCGCCGACGTTTACGCGCTCCCCCGGTGCCATTCTTACTACACGAGGCCAAGGCTGAGTCACCGTTCGATCCAGAGACCTACCACACGAGCTATGGTGGACGTGGCAATATCTCCCAATCAACAGGTCCCTATGCGGCAAATGCATTTTATGAATGTGGTCTTTAAGCGTATTCTCTCTCCTCTGTCCTAACATCCAAGCCAGCCAATATTTCAAGAGGACGCATATAGGGGCTATTTGGGGGGGGGGGGGGGAATGGAGAGTTCAACCTTAACAAACTGTTCAATTCAGAATGATTCAAGCTCGGAAATGACTATATGCACACATAATCTCAGACTTCCAAACTGAATCTAATGTACCGAATGACTACGTTACACTGTGTTCTATTAGCGTCATTGATTTTAAAAGGAGTGGAAATATGGAAATAACATTTCTGCATTTTCTTTTATAAAGTTGTGACCTACATCACTAATCTCATCGCCCCGCGGGCATGTTTTTTTTTTTTAATGACAAATCTAATCTCTCTCTCTTCCATAACATCTTAACATCAATCCTTTTTTTTCTCCGGAAGAATGCCTTTGGGGGGGGGGGGGGGGTACGTGCACATATTTTGTTATAATAAGCTACGGCTATATCAAACGAGGTCAAAGTTTGGCGTTGATTCCCAAGTTGAGTAGACATGTTTGTTTCTGTCTCACACGTATTACTATATTAAAATGTATCTGTAAACTATGACTAATCGAAGTGTTGGGATATGTTATTAAGTACTGTAAATAATAGCCAGTATATAGTATACAGTAAGTGGATTGTCCGAACAAGTCCAAAATAGCACTCCAATAATAACACTGCCCAGGGCCGTTCGATTTGTCAATGTCTTAAACTATGTCCATATTTTATACATGCAACAGTTGGCTTACTCGCTTCTTCCCTTTATCTCTCCACCGCCCCCTCTCTCTCGCTTTCCCCTTTGGCCAGCCCTCCCCGCCCATTATCGTAAGTTGAGTGTATGCGCGTGAAAGGCCGAATGAATCATCCTAACACTATCCAAGAAGATCGTTAGATCAAGGTCTGAAGTAACCAAGCTAGCACTATCTTTTAGTGTTGTTGTTTTAAAGTCTTCACTGGGACGCAAGAACGTTGAGGCAGTGAAGAAATAGTGGCACTACGAGACGTTCCACTCTCTCAACAGTGTTGTTGTTTTTTTAAACTTGACATCTTTGTATCATTGGTTCATAATTGGAACACTTTGTCAAGTGATCAGACCAACCAGAACCAAGTTTGTAGGTGAGGATGGGGCGGCTTACAAAGAAAAAGAGCTTATTTCAATAAGAGATCAATGAGTTAACATGTGGGTTCCCTGGAGTATAAAAAAATGGAAAAGGGTTAGTTTAAAAAAAACAAAAAAAACAGTTCGTATTGTGACGAAATTAAATCTTGAAGTTTTGTTTTGATGTTATGTAAACAATTCTCTACACGCACTTGTTCATTATCACGGTGGTGTATAAGAGGGGCGGGAAGAAAATAGTACACAACAAAACAGAAAGGAAAATAAGATTGACAGAAAGACAAGTAGATAGATAAAATTATATAGATCTATAGCTAAAGAGAGTGATTAAACGTTTGGCTTCCGAACCGAAGGTCCCGGGTTCGAATCTTGGTGAAGACTGGGATTTTAAACTTCGGGATCTTTGGGCGCCTCTGAGTTCATCCAGCTCTAAAGGGGCACCTGACATTAGTTGGGGAAAAGTAAAGACGGTTGGTCGTTGTGCTGTCCACTTGACACCCTCCTAAACAGTGGGCTACAGAAACAAGATGACCTTTACATCATCTACCCAATAGACCGCAAGGTCCAAAAGGGGAACTTTACTTTTACTTCTATAGCTAAAGAGACAGAGAAAAAGATCGGACATTTCATTGCTTGTGACTACAGCTACTTAGCAGAAGGGATACTATATAATCATAATAATATGTTCATCCTGTGCCTAAATATTTGCGACGGAAACAATGCATCAAGTAAATGTATGCATGCATGGCATTTATGTAGCACAACATTGTCATGACACCGTGTGACACGTGGCCGCTCCCCCAATGTCCCGATGTTTGTCACGAGCAAACTGACCCTCCCTTCCCTGAGTGGACGGCATCATAAGGACAACCCACCCCTCTCTCTTCAATCTCTTTGGCCCTGTTGTAATCCCAGTTTTGGCTGGACCACAAACACACGCACTGTTGACTTACGTGCACTTTTTGCTGGTCTGGGAGGGGGAGGGGGGGCATGAAAGGGCCGATGTTATTGTTTCCATTGTCCCAGTTCTCCACTCGGACCTACTAAACACACACACACACTTGCATAAAACACTTTAGACCAAAATAGGGCACAGAGTGGACGTCTGGAACAGCGCTTGACTAGCTACTGAAAGTCATAGGTTCAAATCCCGTTCAAGTAAACAATTTTCACCAGGGATTAGAGAACGTTCTGGAACCCCCTAAATTATTATTGAATCCTTTGTGAAAATAAAACTCGGGTTGTTGCATTAGCTTGTAAATCGGTCAATCCAATAAATAGACTAAATTCTGCAGGCTCCACCGAAACCAACTGTATATGGTCTCGGGTATTGTTTGTTCTATAACGGACCCTAATGATGGTCAGGCATTGAAAATATAAGTGGACTTCCGAGCATGTTATAAATCACACAGCCCAGAAACGTTCGAAAGATATTTTATGTTAAGCGGCATATTTACTAACACTAATTCTTTTTTTTTTTTTTTTTCAATCTCTACTCCGCTAAACATTTGCACAGTCAACATACATTTTGGGTCGACAACAACACAAACAGCATTCCTTAGGCTGCACCCCTTCTCTCGTCACAGACCATGACAGTGACACTTAGTTCATTCAAGCGAAATATTGAATGGACGGGAAGTTCTAAAGTAGAGAGACATGTATTAGGATGAACCTTTGTAAGATGCAAGACTTTCATAGCTTCAAGATTGGAATTATGGAGTTTGGTGAACTCACAATGTGTATCTGCTTTAGAAACACACACACACAAACATACGATAATGTTTTCAACAAAGACTTTTGTCAAGTAATACGACCGAAACGCTCATAAGCACAGAGGTAAAGCCCTGCAACTCTTTGTGACTCTTCATTTGATGTAGGTTTCATGTTCTGGTAGAACTCTTTTATACTTTAACTATTCAAACGTTTTGAAGCCTTATTGGATGACGTTCTGCGATCTTAATGGATGACGTTATCAGACCTTACGGGATGACATATTCAAACCTTACTGGATGACGTTTTGAATCTTAATGGATGATGCGTTTTCTGTCTGAAGACATGTCTCGCAAACCTCAATCGACGCTCGGTCACAACCTCATTAAGTGATCAACTCCCAATTCAGCATTGGATTTCTTTGTTTGAAACCCGATCTCTGTAACTTGACTCCTAAAATCGTGTTCATTAGAATGCCGTTTTCAAAATCTCACTAATTGGAGTTTTGAAATCTTACCGAATGACGTATCTAAATGTTGGCGAAGATATTGGCAGAATGCTTTAAAGTGAAGAAATTAAAATTGCGTGACGAAATAACGAGAGCTATGTCCCGTGTTTCAAATGTTCCATGCGTTAGTACAACTGGTGTTTCAATATCGATCAATAACATTACGACAACAAACAAGGCCGATGCTTGACACCACCCAGTAATTTATGTCGAATCAAACTTCCGGGCGAGAAGCAGGATAGCTTCCTCGTCTTTAACATAAAGGTACGTGAACAAAATTAGCAACGAAGTTCGAGCATAGAATGAAGAGATTGTAATGTTCTTTTAAAGCATGATTATTGTGACTTCGTAAGTACGCGATTAGGAATTGGACGCGAAAAGTTGTTTCATCAAAAGGGTTTTGGCTTAGCGAAATTGACGAGACAAATTAAAAAACAACTGGGATTTGAGATATAACGCAAGTAAACAGAATACTTTTGGCAGCTTTAGTGAGACGAGGTTTTTACTTCTCTGATATTTACATATTGACCTTAACGACATACGACGGTTGCCTTCATCGCATGTATATATGTTGTTAAAGACTGAATCTGTCTTTGGTGTGTAACAGACGAATACTGTACTGACACGTACGTAATGTAATATAAAAAAAAAAACAATAACAGACGCTTGATGACGTGTGTAAGGTTTTAACGTAATGGCCATATACAAACAATTGTATACCCATTGTCTCCTATGTGCTATTATGAAATGGCATTAAAGTTCCATCAGCGTAGACCTGCAGTTTCAGAGAAAGTGGAGGACCAGGAAAAAGTTTAGACGTCGTTAATTATGTTGTACACCTAACAGAAGATCACCTGCAAGATTTGGTCGCGACACCTGCTGAGTAGAAGCAGAAGGGTGAACTTATGCAAGTAACAACTGATGGTGGAAACTGTCAGTCATACTGTATACTTTGACTACACCAGTAGATCACGCTTTCGTGGATAATTTAATCCTATTGTTAGAAGAGATTTCAGTCACGAATGAGAGAAGAGAGAGATGCTGAAATATCCGGGTGTTGGTTATGCTTACTTTTGGGATAAAGAGTTTCCTACGAGACATTGGCAGGTAAAGTAGAATAAACTCACAACGGTCATATTTCTCCTGTCAGCTTGACGACCCATTTTTGAGATGGGTAGACTTGGAAAGGCCTTCAAACCCAGAATAAATACTCCAATTTACTCCAATTTACTCCAGGATACAAACTCCAGACATTGGCTTGGAAACCAATCGCTCAATTTTTAAAGTTAAATACGCCCCATTGTCTGTAGGTAATGTACTTAATATCTAACTAGTAGATTCACTGTTGGTTGTACGCTGCCTGAAAATGTACGTCAGGTGAAGTCCTCGCCAGTATATCACCAGCGCCGCAGTCACACCCTCCCACATTGACAATGCTGTCAAAAGCAAGTACACATTCTGTCAACAGTAAGTATCTGACGTAGACAGGTAAAGCCGCAGAGATACAAGTCAGTGACGAACACGACATCAAAGTCACCGACACCTACAACTTCATGAGTCATTCACAACTCGCAGGAAACCAGAAACACCAGAATGAAAGCAAAATAAGAGTTTGATAGACGAATTCGAAAAAAAAAAAAATACCAAGGGCAATAAGGAGATATTGGGAGCATGGATTAGAAGAGAGAAGGGGGGGGGGGGGAGAACCTAGAGAAGAGGGTAGAGATATGAAAAACTGTGAAACATAACAGATACGAGAGAGAGAGAGAGAGAGAGAGAGAGAGAGAGAGAGAGAGAGAGAGAGAGAGAGAGGAGATGAGGGCAGAGATTGTGGCCATGTGAAAGAAGAAATTTGTACAAAGTTTACTTTTGGAGTCCAAATGAAGATGTGGCCAAAACAATTAGATCTCGACACAGTAACTCAGATGACGGGGATAAGACACAAAAACAGATTGTCGTTACGCACATTACAGGGCAATGTAAAGTGTAAACCAGTTTGTAGTTTGATAGAGTTTACACAAGAAAAAAACAACAACAGAAATAATGTTTCGAAAAAAAAAAGTCGTACTAAAACAAAGTAGAGAGAGGGAGGAGGGAGGCAGTGGGAGGAAGGGCAATGTGCACATTTCAATAGATATATTTCTTGATACATATCTCTAGGTTTGAGCATAAGCTTACGAAAGAAAGCATGAAGAGAATGATAAAGTTGACTCTCTAAATAAAAATTGCTGTCTGTCCAGACTAGATATTCTCAATTAGTATCATTAGGCCTTTTTTTTGGGTATTTCCCTCAACTGAAATAAAATAAAAATTAAAAGTAATTCCAATAATCTAAACCAAATTAGCGAAACAACGGAGACTCCTAGGTAAACTAGGCAAGTAGAAAGTCAAGCCAGCCCCACGCCCAAGTCATTTATCACTAAGTACAGTGTCTGGGCCACACCTTGGGGCTTCAACTAAGCTCCTTTAGCTCACGTGATCAAACTAGGGCTCACCTTACAGTCATCCACACCATTTCACACACGATATCAACATCTAGATCTGGGTGTTCTATTCTACCAGTCGTGAGATGTAGGCAGGATGGTATCCATTTACTGTATCACATCTAGATCTAGATCAATCCGACTACTTTGGTTTTACACTTCCCCTAGAAGCCACATAGCATTTTTTTTTTAGATTGTCCAGTCGAAACATTAAAAAAAAAACAAAAACAGTGACGAAGGGAATTAGTGTTACCCAACATGTCGGCGGCCCTTGCAGGTCAGTCGGCCTCACACATTACATTTCTGGTTAAAGAAACAAAATATTGTGTGAATGATGCTTGTATAAACTAGCTCTAGGACGACCTGAGGTGCTCTCCATCCTTAACTGCCAGCGACAAACACATCGTTGCATCGAGCACAGCATAAGACAGGAAAATTATTTCTAAAAATTTGATTCTAGAAAGATAAGACTTATAGAGCAGAAACTGACCCCTTTCATCATGCTTTACAAAGAGTTGACACTCAGATCAAAATGTACACATCCTTTTAACAACAAAGCGGTTCGTTTTCCGAAAACCTTCAGCAGACGTTTTGCATGTATGTCGAGGACGAAAAAAGGCTTAGCACCATACCTACTGATGGTGACATTCTTAACTTTCTTTACAAATGTAACAAAATATTCGATTTTGCAACTCAAGAAGAATAGAAACTTGGAACTGCGGATGTATTTTTGGTTTACTTCAAACTTTGACCATGTTATCGCTGACCTATTTTCAAACTTCTCCCCAACTGCGAAGTCAGTGCACATACACGTCTCCCTCTTCCAGAGGCTTACACTGACCTGCATAAGTCATGTCTTTTGAAGCTGGCAAGGGCAGTATCGCATTCTCTACCCCGGGCATGTATCTCACATCTCATCTGATAATCGCTTAATCTCACCAGACACGGTAACGTAAGATCTCGGCTAAGTGGGAGGAGGACGAGGTAAATAGATCTTTTGAATACTCCGGCCTTTATGTCGGAGTGGAAAGGATTTATAATAGACGAAAAACAAACAGTAAGCCAAACGAGCACGCAATTATGTATATATTTTTTAAATTCCTTTTGTTCAGACGGTGTTTCTCTTTCAATCTTTTACTCAAGCAGTAACCTGGTTATTGATTCTATGACAAGTATTGCATACTACACGTTGAATCGGCATACTCCAACTACTGTCCAACAATCTGTCTACGTAATATGTTAGATCTCAAAGGACAAGCTTCATTAAAGCTATAAGTTACAAGTATAGGACAAAAACCTTTTCTGTTCATATGCAAATACGCTACTGGCTTCTTCAACATTGCCAGGAAGTTGATGATTCTATCACATTGGGGTATTCATCTTCTTCATATACCCGCCAGATTTAGCGTTCTTTTTTTTCTCCTGTACTATCGATACTTAGATTTGACGGAAGCACACCCCCCCCCCCCCCCGGTCCCAATCCTATTAGGACCCACGTAGACAAAGAAGAAATTATGAGGATGATAAAGACCAAAATACAGACATCGTTCTATGTGCTTTATTAACTTCCTGGCAATGTAGAAGAAGCCAGTAGCGTATTTGCATATGAACAGAAAATGTTTTTTGTTCTATATAGAATGTACATGTATTGTTTTCTGGGCTAGCAAGAAGGGCCCTCCCTATTAATGTCGTGACGCGTTTCTATAAAACTCGTTACTGCTATACTTTTGTTTCCCAATTAATTATTTTAATTAGAGTGAAACGACTAAAGTGTGCAAAGAGGATACGAACGTTTACACGATACAAACATGAGATCAACCCAGTCTGGTTTTCAACAAGAACTTACAGTTTAGTATCAGCGGCCGCATATTTAGCATGAGTTCTTTTCTATGAATCGAACATTTCATTGTAAATATCTTTAATTCCTATTTTCATATTGCTCCGTAAGGCTACGGTCGGAAAATATGCCTAAGTGTAATTCAAGTGTCCGACACCTAATGGTGATATGAACCTATTCTTTTCTGATGTGTGAACAAGGATGTATTGAATTCAGCACAACGGCATTAAGTCTTCCTACCATACACCTTTTTGGATGTTCAAAAGAACATGGTCGACATAATAATTTATTCAGAGACATCGTGAAATCCAAAGTGAATCTTTAGCACACAAGACTCGAGAACCCTTGTTTCATTACTGAAGTTGGTTAGATGTGTTATTGGACTTGATAACAAATACAATGAATGCCTACTATATCAACTGGATGTATTCTGTAGCATGTTGAATTTAAAATCTTGATGAACTATTAAAGGTTGTAAATATTAAACTGCGTAAATAGACATAATATAGATCTAGAGACTGTAAAAAACCTGAATAGAAAACAAGCAAAATAGAAAAATACTAAAAAAAAAAATAAAGATTAATTAAGAGCTCCACGTTTATAGCTATCTATCTCAATAATGTAGAAGTTATTTCCCTTTTATCGTTTTAAAAACATATATCAATAATTATTTGACTAATTGGTCAATTCCGTAATTGATTCATGTTTTGTTAGGTACAATAAATAATTGTTTTTTACAACTTGATCCGAGAATGGGTTTGGGATAAACTGGGAAAAAAACGAGCGTTATGTCTAATCTTCATCGTCAGATATACGTACTGAGAGAGTGTGTGGATGATATAGACACAAGTAATCGACAATGATTTCAATTCCTAAAGGAATTTACAATATCTAGGGCTTAGGAATCGTACTAATCACTACTTGCTAGACTCAGAATCGTCCACTAATAACGTATTTTTAATGCGTAGATCCATTTCTATTATTAGTTCAACAGTTCAACTAAATTTTTGTGTGTAGGTTTGAACAGCGCTTTCAGATATTTAAGTTCAGCCTACCCACAAATTTGATTGAACTGAATCACTCTGTGATAAGTAGAAGCTTCACGTTCAAAGTAAACTAAAAAACAAGTTTGTTTGTTTTTACAACGAGATAAAAATCTACACGTGAATAGCGGGGAGAGTAAGGACGGGATTTTAAATGTCTTTTAGCTACAACTAGACATTGGAGAGTTTCTCCCCCTTACATTTGAAATCTAGCATGGGAACAAGCAAATGGGTATGTACCATTTCTTCGGGTTCTAGGCCGAAGTAGACCAAGACAGACGTAGATCTAGGTATATTTCTCAAGTAGACCCCTAGTTATGTGTAGTCAGTAGACCCCTGGTTAGATATGAACTCAAGAGTAGACCCCTGATTATGCGTACTTGAGTAGACCCCTGGTTATGTGTAGTCTGAGCTCATTCTGTGACTTTGTAAGCAATTCCCACTATTGCCAACGTACTGTGAACGTTCATACTTTGGTGTATAACAGTTTCACTGCCACTAGTACATGTAGAATCATATTCACGATGAAATGCGAAGATTAAAAAGTAGAGTCCCAGCCAATCGATGCAAGAACTGAAACGTCTCCCTCTCCCCGGATCTACTCCACACAAAATGTCTCACGTTTACAATGTTTGGTTTCTCAATACCTAATGGAATACAAGGGAACAAATAGGCCTTATAATGTAGTAATTTTCTCTTTCAGACCTTGGATCTACAAGGCAAAAGATGGAAAGGTCATCTGTTCTGTGGCCAGCATAACGACCAACGGCCTTTACTTTTCCCCAACTAATGTCAGGCACCTATTAGAGATGGGTGGACTCGGAGGCGCCCAAAAGATCCCGAAATTAAAAAAATCCCAGTCTTCATCAGGATTCGAACCGCTTTACCGCTCAGCCACCGCGCCTCCAGACACAAGATATCACAATAGATATTGTTTGCTTATAATTTACAGAAGTCCTTTCAGAAGAAGATTAATACTTGTTATGCGCTTATATTCTGTTATCCTTAAGAAAAACAATTGGTTCATCTATATTGCATCATAAAATCTAACATATTTCAATGTAAAGCAACGGATTTGTGATTATTTTAGGTGGAGTTTTGTGTTTAAGACAAGACAAAATCCTAAAGGTAGCTGATTGGATTTTCAAGGTTCTGAAATGGTCAATCAATAAACGTTGCAGAGGTTCCTAAAAAAAAAAGAAGCTATGCATGTGTTAATGTGGTCTTGAATGTTAATTAGACTAAAATCTGCTAAGTCATTGGCTTTCATGCTGGCTGATTCATGCTCTATTGACACTAGAGAAGAAGTAGCACTTGTACGAATTTGTCCTAGCATATGGAATAAGAAATGTGCCCTTTAACGACACACTACACTATTCCCATGACAGTAACAACTTCGACCGTGTATAAGTGCCTAGATCTACCATCTATTAACATATCAATCACGATCTATTAGAGTAGGAAGCAATTGAAAGGACACAATTTGCTCTGACAAAAATCTGGCCAGGATAAGACAACCGACAATGAGAAACAAAAATTGGGACGCTGATTTTCACGATTTTCGTCAAAAGATGTCTAGTTTGAAAGCCACCTAATTAGAACTAGTCTAATTGCGCTCATTTTGTTAGGTCTTACCTTTGAAAATTGTATCCGTTATATATAAGGAAAATAAAATCTTTTCACTCCATTGAATAGGTGAAATCCACACTTCTTAGTCTAAATATATAATATATCCAGATAATTTCACGTATTCAAAGTAATCACCGAAAGAAAATTTCCATCATCTAAAATACAGTGTCAAGAGTGGGGAGAGAAAAAAAGCCCAGACCAGAATTCCTACACATTAAAATGTCACACCGTTACACACCCATACGACGGGAGCACACACAGCTTCGGAGAAAAAAAAAACATTAAAAAGAATTGACCAGGCGCACCGGCTTAAAAAAAAAAGTTTGTTAAACTGGTTTTGGTTCGACAAGAATTTGTGCCACGTTCAAATTTAGCATTCGACTCAAGAAGGCTGCCCCCCCCCCCTCCTTCCTACCTATCTGTTTAAACGTTGAATGGGCGTCTTAAGTTATGCGTCAATAAACAAGAACAACTACCAATATTGTCCTGAAGTATTTCGTATCATGCTGTGTGTTCGACAATACGAGAAGGGGAAGAGGTTGAGTACCAGAGGGTACTTGGTATCTGACACACCGGTACCCCCAAAGAAAAAGCACACCAATAACCAGGTTAGAAGAAATGGTCCGTGATGTGCAACAGGGTGTTACCTCACCGATCGGAGCCGTGCATATTTCAACACACACACACAGACAGACACGCACGCACTACAAAGACACGGGGTGTAGGGGAAGAAAATCAGGCCAAGATTAAGAGTCACCTGGTTTTGTTAAGATACCATCCAGGAAGACAGGAGCCTTGTTCTATGATACAAGTGAACGGGGGCCTGAGGTTATCGAGTAGCCAACCTTACGTCAAGATAAAGAAGTCTGAAACAACAGCAATATCAGCATTCAAACCATGTTAGCAACACACAACTAAAGACCTTTTTTTTTTTATTACATCATTCACAAAATATCTGTTCATCTTATACAGTAAAGAAGTTCCTTCAGACAAAAAAAAAAAAAAGCACAATAAAGGTCAGCCCATTTAGACTATCAACGTTTAACCAGTAGTTTCACAATCCAATGCAGAGGGATTTTTTTCTAAATGGGAAATGAGCGGCAGTTGCAGCATTAAATAACACTGTAGATTGTCTCTCTTAAACATTAATAGAATTGCAAAAAATTCAATAAATAAATAAAAGTATGTCCTGCGGTGACACACTAAACTAGACATTTCTCAAACTGCTAAGGGTTCCGACCCCCCCCCCTTTTTTTGTCAAGACGTCGGCCCCCTAGCGATGTTCTCAGACTCATGTCGACCCTCAGATCCCCCTCCAATAGTCTGGCAAGAGTTGTCCTGCATTTTGAGCCTTAGAACTCATTCGCCTGGCGTTTACAATGCGCGGTTTCTACGAGCAAGAAGAGCGCAGTTAAAATAAGAAGATGTGAGACGAGCCGATAACGAATTGGGGGGAGAGACAGAGACAGATAAGCACAACGCATGTACATTTGTAATGGGCTAGATTGTCGTGAGGTCATTTTCCTGTTCAGAAAGTCGTTTTGTGGCGGGCCTGTTTTGTTCACGCAAAAGAAGAATTCATAGGCATGAAACTGGGACCTTCACACAGTCTTAAAAGCAAAACGACAGGATTATTTCAAGTGTGACACAAATATTCTCAGTTGTTTTATTACAAATTTTTTTTCCAATGTCCTTCGCGTGATTCCAAAAATTTTTTAAGATCAAGATGTGGGTTTTAGAGAGAAAGGGGAGATGGGTAACCACGTCGACGCCATTCCTGTCAACATGAAACACCATCTTCCTCCGCTCCCAATCTCCACACACACAGCGTTTTAAAAATTGTTAACTTTTTTTTTAAAAAAAGCACATTCTTTAAAGAAAAAATGAAACACTATAAGAAAAGATTTTTTTTAAAAAAATTTCAGTTCTAAGCTAAGCTTGGTGATTGTAGTGACCTAATAAAACACTACAGAAAGACATGTCTTGAAGCTAGGCTTTATTGAACAAGAATGACAAAACAGTTCACAATAACACAGTACACACACACACACACACAAGCTGACCTGGACACCATGACATTTTGACACACTAGAACAGATCAGTTCACAACACACAACAGGAAACATAAATACACAACATTCAACCCCCGTTTAGTTTCTTTTCGTTCTACTTCTGAGATTATACGAGTGCTGTAAGGGCGTATCACTGTCAGGTGAATTTTGTCCATTTTTAATAATGTTTTCTTCTGCTCTTAAAGCAGGTGGAACCATGTTCTCTACAGATGTCTCTATGTCACCCCTAGAGCCACTGAGTGTTGGGAGACACCCGGAGAAGTCTCAGTGTTACCAGGAGCCAGTTGATGTTGAAAGACCTCAGAAGATGTCTCAAAGTCTCTTGGAGCGAAATCATGTACTACGGCCTCTGAAGATGAGTCGCCTCTCGGAGCCAAATGGTGTAGTGAGACAGTTTCTTCCCGTCCATTTGGAAGACGTATGTGGGCATAGTTCTGATTAGCTTCAATAAGCTCCACTTCATCTACCAGCGGATCATATTTGCTTTGCATTGCATGTCTTATCAGGACAGGCCCCGGAACAGATAGCCAGGTCGGCAGATTGACACCACAGGCGGACCTTCTTTTATAGGAAAATAGTCTTTCGTGAGGCGTCATGTTTGTAGCAGTGCATAGTAGAGATCTAATTGAATGGAGAGCGTCGTTTAGGGTTAGCTCCCATTGTGTATTAGGTAGTCCTCTTGACCTGACGACAAGAAGAATTGACTTCCAGAGAGTCGAGTTCAGTTTTTCAACTTGCCCGTTTCCTTTGGCATTGTATGCTGTGGTTCTGCTTGTTACTATGCCTTTACCTCTGAGGAAAGATCGTAGCTCTTCAGGCATGAAGGCTGATCCCCGGTCGGAATGTAAATACGAGGGCGTGCCGAAAATGCTGAATAGGTTTGTGAAGCATCTAATTACTGTTTGAGTAGACATGTCAGGACATGCATATGCAAAAGGAAACCTTGAGTACTCAATAATTGTCAATAAATATTTATTTTTAGTGGTAGAAGGGAGTGGTCCCTTAAAGTCAACACTAATGGTGATGTGGCTTTTACTAAGCTGCCGGCAGATGGTTGATAAAAACGAGGTTTTATCTCTGCACAGATGGGGCAATTGTTTACTACAGTTCTTATTTCTTCAACTGCATACGGAAGATTCTTTGACCGGACGAAATGGAGCATTCGCACTATGCCAGGATGACAAAGAGTGTTGTGAAGTTCTTTCAAAGACCTAGGGGTGGTTGCACTTGCACAGAATCCACGAGAAAGAGCATCGGCGGCCATGTTGTCAGCCCCCGGCCGGTAACACCCATCCAAACTGTACATTGATAGTTCTATTCTCCACCTCTGAATTTTGTCGTTTTTTATTTGACCGTGATGGCGAGAGTTAAGTATTGAATGATACGGACCTTTGATCTGTGGTGAGTTTGAAATGCGACCCTAATAGAAAATGTCTCCATTTCTTGATTGATTCCACAATAGCCACTGCTTCTTTCTCTACGGAGGATTGACGTCTCTCGCTAAGAGATAGTGTTCTGGAGAAGAAGGCAACTGGTCTCTTGTTCTGTGATAATGTAGCGGATATAGCGATATCCGATGCATCTCTTTCAACCTCCAGCGGCGTTTTGTGGTCTACATTAGTAACAACAGCCATTTCTAGTTCTTTTTTTAACGCTTGAAATGTATCTTTGACTCTCTCAGGGAGTAGGAAAGTTCTGTTGTGTACCAAAGGATGGATCTTATCTGAGAAATGTCCTATCCAGTTGGCATAGTAGGAGAATAGACCAACAGCTCGCCTTTGTGCATTTAGGTTCTCGGGTGGAAGAAGTTGACGCAAGGGCAGTAGTCTGTCGGGGTCTGGCTTCATCTCATTATGGGAGACTTCATAACCTAGTAATCTTATTCTTGAAGATGCGTATGCACACTTTTCCTCATTAAGAGTTAGTCCATATTTTTTTTATAGCCACAAGAAATGTATGCAGATTTTTATCATGCTCTTCTCTGTCCTTACCACAAATGGTAATGTTATCAATATAAGCATATGTACCCTCTAGTGACTCGTGTTCTATGATCTTGTCGATTGTCCGTTGAAAACAGGCTACCTCGTTAGTTAATCCAAAGGGTATCCTACAGAATTGGTATAATTTCCCTCCAGCTTCAAAGGCAGTATAAGGGCGATCAGTCTTCTTTAGAGGGATCTGGTGGTATGCGTTGCGAAGATCAAGCCATTTGAGAGACCATATCATCAATGCGAGGTAAGGGATAAGCATCCCGAAGTGTGAACCGATTAACAGTTTGGCTGTAGTCCACTACCATTCTTCGTTTGTGTCGTTCGTTAGTTGTTATTAATACTTGAGCCCGCCATGGAGACGACGAGGGCTCAATGATGCCATCTTTCAAGGGTCTCTCAACTTCTGAATTGTTGAATAGAGTGTCGTTAGCAGAATATCGTCTGGATTTTGTGGCGATAGGTCGACACTCTTTAAGCATATTTTGGAAAAGAGGAGCGGGTTCGACATTAGCAGCTTTTATTCCATTTAAGACCATTGTTGGTTTAGGCCCCTGAAAAGTGATCTGTACACTCTCATGTTGTTCAAGGAAGTCATGGCCTAAAATAACATCCTCACAGGAGTGTCAAGTATGTGTAGCTTGAAGTCTTTACTCTTAATGTCAGCATTAACATGGCCTCGAGTATAACCAGTTAGGTTCCTGTTGGCCATAGATATATGTTTTGATGAGTGAAAAGATTTGAATCTATACTTTCTGACAGCCGATGCAGAAATGTAACTGTCCGAACTACCTGTATCGAATAGGGCATCTAGAGTAATGTTGTTAACTTGTATTTTCATTACAGCACGAGATAGAGAAAACGAAGAGGCGGCTGTTATTGTATACGCCGCTGAATCAAAGTTATGTCTGTAAACTGTAGAAAGTTTTGATTTGCATACCTTTTTGTAGTGTCCCTTTTTACCGCATTTATTGCAGGTTGCATCTTTAGCGGGGCATTCGCTACGAGAGTGGATAGCACCTCCACAAAAGTAGCACTTGCCTTGAGCTGCAGCTCTGGTACCGGATGTTGAATCAATCGTGTCTTCTACAGCAGTGCAAAGTGGCAATTCTGACGTCGTGGATTGTTGTGCTCGTGGTGTTGGAAAAGTAGTGGCTTGTTGCGAGTTGTATGTCACAGAATGTTTCTGTGCCATCTCAAGAGATCTAGCTACCTCCAATGACTTTGCGAGGTCCAGAGATGAGTACTCTAAAAGTCTCTGCCTAATCTCTGGTGATGACATGCCACTAATGAATGCGTCTCTGATGGCCTCGTTCTGGTTTTCGAGGGCAGTGACTGCTCTGAAATGGCAGTCTTTAGCTAGCAATTTCATTTTTCATTATACCTGTCAACACTCTGTCCTGTTTTCTGTAGGAGAGGAGATAGCGAGCATAAACCTCATTGGTTTGTTTGACATAGAGTCCGTTTAGTGTGTTTACAGCAGATTCAAAGTCAGTGAAGTCAGATATCAATTCGTACACAGCATGTGAGATAAAGTTACATAGATCGAACTTCTCACCTTCTGATACTGCTAGTTTTAATGCGAATTTTTCAAATGTGTGAAGCCAGTGCTTCCAGATCCTTTGAGCGTCCGGATCATTTGGATCCACCACCAATCTTTCAGGTCTTAGAAAACGATCCATACTCAAGGTTAGAAGCACAATTAATCCACAGGATTCTTGTTCAATAAATTGTAGTGACCTATTAAAACACTACAGGAAGACATGTCTTGAAGCTAGGCTTTATTGAACAAGAATGACAAAACAGTTCACAATAACACAATACACACACACAAGCTGACCTGGACACCATGACATTTTGACACACTAGAACAGATCAGTTCACAACAGGAAACATAAATACACAACAGTGATTACTAAAGTTCGGCATGTCAGATTTGGTTTCCCCCCTCCCATGCATCGGTATTTTAATATACTGGTTTGGTTTTGATTTACCTACTTTTTTTTTAAAGTGTATAATCAGAGTTTTGTTGTTTTTGGAAGGCAGAAAAAAAAAAGAAGGGGTGGAGGGTTAAACCATATTGCACTGACATCAAAATGATGCAACATACAGAAAAAGTATTGTATGAATACTCAATGAATGAACTATTTATAGACGAGTCTCACATTTTACAAGTTTGAGAATAGCTGGAGAATGTAGCTCAATAAAGAAGAGGGGAAAAAAATTCCCCTTTCAGACCTTGCGACTGGGCAGATGATGTAAAGGTCATCTGTTTCTGTGGCCCACGGGTAGCAAGGGTGTCATATGACTAGCACAACGACAAATCGCCTTTACTTTTCTCCAACTAAAATGTCAGGTACCCGTTAGAGCTGGATGGACTCAGAGGCGCCCTAAAATCATGAAATTCAAAATCCCAGTCTTCACCAGGATTCGAAACCAAGTGCTTTACTATTTAGCCACCGCGCCTCCAGGGCAAGAATGATTTGATAGAAATTTAGACTCAACACCGTGGCCATAGCCCCACTCTACTATAGATTTGAGGGGAAAAAAGGTTGTTTATGGTGCTATATTATTTTTGTTTCAATCATTAGCTTGATAGCTAACCGATATAGGCAGCCAAAATGAATGTAATGACTACCGATCGATAGCACAGCTAGTATTGCAGCTACCAAATATGGTGTAAACAATTAGTTGGGGGATATGGGGGGGGGGGGGGGGGTACAAGTAGCAAAGAATCGTCTAAATGATCATCAACTTTTGTGTATTAGAAAGAGAGTTGCTCTGTATCGTTCGTTGAACGCATTGCTCCACCAAGCATCGTTGACACACTATGTCTACGTCAACAACAAATACTGTAGAGTACAGTTCTCTTTCTTTCACCTCAGTGAGACCCCTAGCACTGTCAAGTTCAAGTGTTCTTGGGGCAAACGGTTAACGAGGGCATCACGGGCCTGCCACAATGACCACACGAATTAATAATACCAGACAAACGCTAGCAATGCCAGGACCCATTAAAGACCTGATTTTCGGGATCAAAAGTCCTTGACCTTAGCCAAAATTTGAGGCCATCCCCCTCCCCCGGCCAAATTCTTTATGGATTTTACCTGATTAGTTTTAAACTGTCGGATCAGCTTCCCTCGAGTACCTGCTGGCCAGTCGCTCAAAATAAAGTAAAAAAAAAAAATAGATATACATGCGTAGTCTATTCTTGGGGTAGGGATGGTGGTGGAGAGCAGGATCAAGTAGTATTCCTGTCACATTCAACCACGTTGTCACAATGAGTGATTTATTTCTTCCTCACTTCAATATTCAGAGCAAAGAAAAAAAAAAAAACTTGAATTCATAATGTCAGAAACATAACTTGAATTTGAGCACATTGTATGCTATTAAGTCGCTAAATACCCTTTCCAAAAGTAATACAAGTTAATATAGTGAAAGAACTGAAATCTTTAAATTAAAATCATAATTTAACTCCGCATTCCATTCGAGCCTCACCCACGCCTTGCAACCAAACGTCCAGCAAAATGAGAATGTGTCCTTTTTAAAGTCGCGTCCTGTATCCGGCAGGCACTGGCCTAAAATATGACAATAACCTCTGTTGTTTACTGCGATGGTCAAACTAAGTCCTTCATATCACATTAGTTCACATCAATTCTATTTACCGAAAAGAAGAGGGGGAAATGTCCCCATTATCCACAACAAACCTTATTCTCCTTAGTTTCCCAGTAATGGGTGTGTACAAGGAAGTTCTGTTCGCTATAAGACATAAGCCTACTTTTTTCCCCCTTTGATTTGTTACAGCAGTTTGACTTGGTTTTACCATTTCACTAACATTTCCCTCTGCAACATCGTCAGACACTGGAGGTGTACCCTAGAAATGCTCCAGGTTCAAAACATGGGTGAGATACAAAAAAAAATAATAATAATCGTAACTTGCGTAATGTGTGCCCCCAATCTATCTCTATAACAACGAGGCTAAAAACAGAATACGGTTTGCGGGTTACAATAGTCTTGCTAGTGACCCCGATGCTGCCCACCACTGCACACCAATTGTAAGCAGCGCGAGGCGAACACTTCCTGAATCAACACTAAAAAAAACTCGGAACCAAAGCGATGAAACAACAGCTCGGACAACAGTTGGACAAAATGAGAAAAAGGAAAGAGGGGGGGGGGGGGGCAGAATTGATTTAAAAAAAAAAGAGAAACAAGAGATTTAACCCTTGACCCCTGCAAGTTTGATCGAATGAATAGAGACCTGGGACGAGAAGCCGGATATAAAAGACTATATCACACCACAACAATATATGTTATTTCAATTCAAGATATTTCTAAATAAATAAGTAAAAGCGACAATAGCTGAGATAGTTAATAATACAATTGATACTACTCTGATTAATCTGTTTGTTATAAAAAAAATAATTAATTCAAATGTTATCAATAGGAGACTAAGATGCAATGAGATTTTTTTAAAAATAAATACTATATATATATCACATCGTATTGATTTTCTATACTGTACGGACACATTTCTGTATACTGTATATCATGTCCTATAGATTATATATATATATTTATTAAATATATATCGAACTTTCTGACTTCTTTTGGGGTAACCATGAATCATATCCAAAATCTCCAACATTCTTTCGGGACTTGCTGCACTTTTGAAACTCGTGCATTGGATATAACAAAAAGCATACTTCTAAAACACATAGCAGAAAAAGGACGACTTGAGTGTTAGTATAGTTCTACCTCAAACTTGTCAAATATAAATTTCCCAAAGCAAATGCTCAATGACTGTCTTTGATGATCTTGTCGTCGGTGATATGATTAGGGGTGGACTGGCTATAGGGAAATTTGGATAAACGCCAGGTGAGCCAGCATCCAAATAGGCTGGTGGGCCGACGCCGAAAGTGTCGTTTGGAATAGGCCCATAACAGTATGACTCGTAATACAGCCAAAGATTGCCCAATGTCCTCTTACAAAAGGGGCCCATAAAACGCCACGACTGGCCTTCGCATTACAATATACAAAAAATCTTTTACAGACTTTACAGAGTAATACAAGCCTAACACATTTTCCGTAATAATTGAATTGCCTTTATCCGTGGTAAAGCGCTTGGCTTACGAGTCGAGAGGTTCCGGGTTCGAATCCTGGATTTCCAAGTACGGGATTTTTAGGGAGCGGTGGCTGAGTGGTAAAGCGCTTGGCTTCTGAATCGGAAGACTGGGAGTTTTACTTTTGGGATCTGCAGGGCGCCTCTGAGCCCACCCAGATCTAATGGAAAACTGACTTTAGTTTGAGAAAAGTAAAGGCGGTTGGTCGTTTGGCCACATGACACCCTCACTAACAGTGGGACCTTTACATCATCTGCCCCATAGATCGCAAGGTCTGAAAGGGGAACTGTACTTTACTTTTACAAATGATGAAGACAGGTACGAATGGCAGTCACCCAGTCCGCCCATGGATATGACTGTCTACTATAAGACGAATACAACCAGCGAGTCGGTTGGCTGGACAGTAAGATTATCAATTATATTTTACACGTGAAGAAGACAGGCTATTCGTAACGTTTTCTTTATACGCTGTTATTGTCTTGGTCGTGCTCATATATTCCAATCAATGTTTAACCTACTAAAAAAGATACATTATGTATGACCATAGATGGCCCGTAGTAAGTAAGTATAGAAAATGTTATACTCGGCAAATAGTGCTAAATGGGCGAAAAACAAATCAGGGGGAAAAAACACATTAAACGTCTCGGTAACACGGAGAATTAAAAAGAAAAATCAAAGATAAGAATGTTATCTCCACAAATAGAGAACAAAATTCTTCTGTGCTCAACACATTGAGAGGTAGCACTATTATTGATCAATGTTTCAATTTAAGTGGGTTGAACTCGGTAAACTCTTAGCATAGTCCAGACCTTCACTCCTGGTAACAATCCCAAATACCCCCTTCCACGCTCTTGACCACTCGGTTATCCAGCATTCTATTATTGGCTTCTATGGCAGGATGTATGTGTAAGTATTTACTTCAAGTTTTGCGTTGTTACGCTGGCTTCTGTTTAGTCATTAAGTTCATTTGAGGGCAAAAGTCTCAATGCGGTTGATCGTTGTTCTGACCACACAGCGCCCACATAAACAATAGCAGTAGAAATTGATGAACGTCACTATCGGTATTTTGGTCATCAAGAGTACAGTACCTCTTACTCACGGGATATTATTATTTTGTAATATAAAAACAGACTCACGTTTTAGTTAATAAATGGCTTAACATTTAGTTGAAAAAATGTTCTTTTAAATTAAATCAGAGATTATTCTCATGAAGGCTTGAGTTTGTTTTCGTATGCGGTATCTACAAACTATTTGGCTTTGTCTATAGTAACTACACTTTTTTACCCGGGGACCCTCTTACACAGTCAAAACTTGCCCTCGGACCCCTAGGTGTAAAATATACATAAATGCATAGAATATAAATCAGTTAGTCAAAGAATAGTACGCAATAGACATATTAAACAGTTGATGGGTATTGAAATAATACAATCGGATACAATGGCGTTTAGCGAAGAAGTTATTTTAATTGTATACAATTTTCATATTTCTGTGGACTTCTTACGGTCGTCTAACGAACTCCTGGGGGTCCGCGTACCACAGTTCTGTACATGCATTACAAAGTATGCAAATAGAACTGTTTATACAAGTAATGATGGGAGCTTTCTGTCTTAACAATTGACCACGCCCATATATCAAAAAATATTTCAAAATTGACATTTTCGAAACGAAAGTGGTAGGCGACTTTATTTACACAGTAGCTCCAGCCTCCCCCCCTTAAAAAAAAAAAAAGGGAATTTAGAATGTTCAATTTTTCCTTCTGTTTAATTTTCTTTATTTAACTTCTCTCTCCCGTCCTGGTAAAAGGGCTTTAATGGATTTAAGGGAAGGTCCAATGTAGGCAGAACTTTTTTTTTTTTGTGGTCATTCTTTTTATCCACTCCAGCAGATCTATGGATCTGGACACCCCCCCCCCCCACACCTTATTAGAAACGACACAAGCACCATCAGCAATGCCAAACTCTTAAATTATGACATAATATACAGAATATATGGCAGTGCATATGTAGGCAAGTTTATTGTCTATGGTTGGCTGTGAAATAGAGTTACAAGGAATACATTATGAAGATACTTTTTAACATTTTCTCCAAACCATGTGCATCCTCCACATAGTCTCGAGAGTCACGTTATATTTCCATTTGTACTTTCAATCCCGACATTAAATCAAGACAGTCTGTTCAATCTATTGAAATGTTTCAATATGTACTTCATCCATGCATCAATCATGACAGTCAACATCCACTCCTGTAGTTAGATGTACTTAAACAGCAAATGTAGAATTCAAATACACTTCCTTTTTTTTTTCTTTTCACTGGAAACATTTTTTTCCCTTGCATTGACATTAAACACACGTTGAAATTGACACAATCATGTTTGCATTTCAGTCTACGCTAATAAGCACTATTGAATATAATAGGTGATGAGCAGGAATGACCATTTTTGAGAAAATTAGATAAACTTTCCAGTCCTGAAGGTTGAGATGGTCATAACACCTCAGACCGCTAAAACAGGTTTTACTCACATTCACCTAGATTTATCCATAGACTAGGTCTCAATAGACAACCTTTATGTAAGGATCGAATTTCTATAATATAGTTTATGGTCTCAACACTACAGAAATTATATACTTTAACAAATATATAAATAGAACAAGTATAAGGTCTAAGCCATCTAATACTTTAATTACTGAATGATGGATTACATTTCATAGCTTAAAAGTAAGTACACACAAATGCAAGCCATTTCAGGTATTTTTCAATTGTAGAAATAAAGATATTACAAAACAATGTTGCTGTTTTTTTAGTGTTTTTTAATGTTGCATGTCATTTGTAAAGAACAAAAATTAAGTATCATAAATATCAACTTAAAATTATCATAAAACTAGAATTACACATGAATGATGTTAAGCACCTTTTAAAAAGCCCCTTAAAAGCTGTCCATTTATCTGTTTATTTTGGGACAAAGTACTGATGTGTTATAAATGTCCCCTTAAGAAGCTTTACTTAAGTGAGGAATAATAATCTTATAACATTAGGCAGTGAATACATCTTGTCTATTTTTTTATGTAATTATCTTTTTTTTTTCAAATTAAAGTTGAATATATTTTTTAATATATTTGCATTATTTAAACAATTACTGACCACTAATATGCTCCACAAAGACACGCAGAATATGTTTCATGAAAATGGGCCTAAAAATATGTCACGTAAAACTTCTAGCATTGAAGCAGGTGAATTTTTTCCCTATCAAATTGTAACCATAACATATATTGAGATAAAATGTTTCACAATCAGTATCATAACACTTGACCACATCTCTGAATAAAATAAATATGCTTTCCAGAGAATATGGTGGCTGACTATTGGGTTGCATAGTCCAAAGTCTTGGCTTTGAATGCTAATTAGGTAATTTTACAATTATACAGGTTGACTAACCCCAAGAGCATCACCTGAACCTGCAACACTTATAACATAATACCTTTCCAGAATAGTATTCATAAATTATAACAGGTTTAAAAATGAAGTTTACAAGTAAAAGGGAGGTACACTTTGTCTAATATACCCTCCAAATCGGTTGTTTTTTTTTGAGGTTTGTCCATAGAGAAAATTGAAACGGGATATTTGGTTGGCAAAAGGCTACCAACATTTGCTTTAATAATTTATTAACATATTATTTATAGGTCATATGAAGGCTCATAAAATTCTTATATTAGGAAGAAGATTCATATCTGCCCCCTAAAATCCCAGTCAACTTGTAAAAGAGAGAGATACAGTAGATAAATTGATTACATTAACTCATGGATACACAAGGACAATAAAATTAATTTTGAAGAGAATTTGTGTAACATCTGTACAAAATCAAGATGAGATATATGATTTTTTTAAAGCCTAAATACCTCAATTTTTTTTAACATGTAAGAATTTTTAAATTCAACTTTAAAATTTTACCAATTATTTTTCTTTAGCACAATTTCATGCTTTTATAATGCTCAATGTAGTATGGTCCAATCACTTGCATAGACCAGTTGGAGCGCTGAGCTGGGGAAAGTTTTCTATGATGGCTTTTCAACAGCAATTTAAAAAACCAAAAAGAAAACAGTGCTCAACTTGAATTCAAACTCAAGGGCTTTTAAAGCCTCTTAGATGGAAGGATGAGATGCTAGCCACTGAGCTAGACAAGTGCTTATAAAAATATAGAACATTTTACGGTTATCTATTGTTAGTTTCAAATTTTTGACGACAACCTCTTATGAATAATTGATAAAATAATTGGAACAATGAATAAGGTGCAAAGTTTTAACTTGATCCTAGAGAATGGGAAGTGGGAGAAATGAAAACAAAATCTGAACCAAACCGTTAACAGAGAAGTGAATTTTAGATTAATTGTCATTGTAGCTGTTGTGTTTGTGTTTGTAATGTTATTACAGCACCTTGAGCCTACATTTTGTTTGTAAACAGCGCTTTAAAAATAAAATTATTATTATTTTATTAATTGATATAGATCTATGCTTTGTAAAAAAAATAAAATAATCAAGTATTACATAACACAAGCCACACTAGATATGGATCTAGTCAATAAAGTCATTTTATAATCAGTAACGATGTAGATCTCCATGTAACTGAAAGTTGTAGATCTAGATATAACTAACAATTTGGCTAACGCGTATCAAATCTGATCAATGATGTCAAATCATAACTAACATAATCATGTCATGTCATTGTCAGTCATGATCACAAAATGATTTAATTTTTAATGATCAATGACAATGTTTTAACGCCAACGATAACCTAATCGTACAAGTAAGAGACTAAGAATTCAGGCAACCCGTTTTATAAATTTAGAGTCTATATTTCTATACTAGATTCTAAAATCTAAGTTATGGTTTGGTGTTAAATTTATTCAGTATTTTAAATAACGAGGGTAAAATGCGGGTAAGGACTAACTCTAATAGAATAGTCTAATCATGTCTAATGCCGGTAGAGACAGAGACTGTAGAGTATGAGTGAGTTTCTAATCTATTATTAGATTTTTTCCCTTACTTTTAAAAGGAAGAGGTCAACGTTAAAAAGCGACAATAAGTATTTAATGAATCTAATGCTAATAAGACATAAACATATGGAACCTTATTATAATACTGAGTCCCGATGAATCGTTTCAATAGTAAATAAAAGAAAAGAAGTACCTTAATTTAGCAATGCAAGTTTTAATCCGTCATGTCATGAAAGAACACTACTTTCGGAAAGTTATAAATTTAGATGCCGTCACACCCAGTGGAAGGTGTACGAACAGCAACACAGTGGAGAGCGCTTCCGGGTTAAAAATAAGTTGACGTCATTTTTACCGAAACCCGTTTGATGGCAATAATAATAATAATAATCTTTATTGTCCGTATGGAATTTGTCTTACAATTAGTGCATTACACCAAACAAAAAACATTATAACTTTAAGAAACCAAAGTGTACATTCGCACCAGACTCACTCATAATTTACATGTGACAAAGTTTATAGCAGATTGTTCTTATTGCTTATTTGATTGCTAGGGAAACAAAAGAGTGTTTGTGTCTAGTTGTCTTTGGTATCGGTGTCTTGTATCTTTTTTGTGATGGTAAAATCACAAAATCCTGAACCAAAGGGTGATTCTTTAATTCGAGGATCTTGTTAGCTTTTTTTATAGATGTTTGTCTCAAACAACTGTCCAAATGGGATTTGTTTTTTGCCAATGATTTTACCAGCAGCATTTAGGATTCTATAAAGTTTATTCTTATTTTTAATGACCAGATTGCCATACCAGTCAGTGATATTGAAACTTAAAATATTGCAGATATGAGCGTGATAAAACATAGCCAAGGCCTTTTCGCTAACATTAAACGAGGACAGTTTTCTTAGTAATCGTAATCTTTGCTGCCCTTTTTTTCTGATATAATCAGTATTTGCAGTAAAATATAGTTTATTGTCTAGGATAGTACCAAGGTATTTAAAGGTTTGCACAATTTCAATAGTCTCTTCAGCTACAGAAACAATATCATGTTCCTTCTTTTCCCTACGAAAATCGATTATCATTTCTTTGGTTTTTTTTACATTTAATAATAAAAAATTATCTTTACAGTATTTTTCAATGTGTTCTATTTCTTTGAAATACTCATTTACGTCTGAGCTCTCTGAGAGCAGGGCAAGAAGAGCCGCATCATCAGCGAGTTTTGTGAAAGAGCAAAAAGAACTATCGGATTGAAAATCATTGGTGTACAAAATGAACCACAGTGGCGATGTCACAGCCACCCTGGGGCGCCCCTGTGTTAACTATGCGTTCATTTGATATAACATTGTTTACCCTAACCCCCTGAGATTTCTGGGTCAAAAATTCATTAGCCCATAGTATTATGTATGGACTAATATTCAACGCTTTCATCTTTTCAATGAGTACATAAAGTTGTATAGTGTTAAAAGCTGATGAGAAATCAATAAAGAACAATCTTACATAAGTGTTCGGTAAGTCCAGATGTTTGTAGACACAATTTAAAATATTTAGGATTGCATCGTCTACACCTTTACCCAATGATTTTTAAAAAAAAAAGGGGGGGGGGGGGGCTAATGTAATTGATTGACAGATAATCTAGTTAGATCCACAGGATTGGATAAAAATTTGCTTTTTTGAAAACATACTAGATGTAGATCTTGATTTAACTTTTTTTTTTCAACAATATGGGACAACCCAAAAGTCAAAATCATATTAACTTTTCTCTTATGAATGAGACCGCCAAGAAAATAAAGGGGGATAACAAATTTGTCACAGTCTTATTTATTAAGACTGTAGTTAAGTTTCTTGCGAGCTATAGATTCCGCATGTTTGAAAATGTTTTACATGTTTCGAATGCTGCTTCATAGTTGAAGATTATCTACATCCTAGTCCAAGCCACCAGCAGGATGACTGGGGATGGCAGCGGACAGGGTATGAACAAGGGACCATTGGGTCGACCGAACGACATACCGCACGACCATGCAGCCAGGGCCGACCATGGACAAACTAGGGGCTCCGATTGGTGGGGGCCTCGCTTAGGGAAACATTTTTTTGTATTAAAGAATAAATAGCAAAACGTTTCCGTCCTCCATCTCCATTCCGCATGTGGCCCGCGGTTTCTAATTTGCCCATCCCTGCTCTAGGCTAGGCTACTGACGGCAAAAATAAATAATGAAATTTGTAATAGGACTAACAATAATAAATCTGTGAGATTAGAAAACTAGGTGGGGAAAAAATGGGGGTGAGGGGAGAGAAAGAAAAGGATATCAGTACGAATATTGCCGTGATCGCAATTAAATGCATTAATTTTTTTTAAAGTTGAAAAACCTGAATTCGAACTCGAAGGATCAAGCCTTGTCGATCTAACACACTAACCAATGTGCCAGTGGATCGCTTATGAAAATAGGTTATATAGTTATCCCTTTTTAGCTTCAAAGTTTAAAGCCACGACTGAAAAAATATAAAGGGGGGGCTAATTCAATTAATACCACCACGTCAGTCATATACAATTTCTTTCCCTTGTTCGATACCAAACAAAATAGTTAGCTAGCAATAGTTAATTAACTAATTGCTTTTTTAAAAAAATTATTCTTGTTTTGTCAGGTAAACGAAATAACTGTGCACAATTTCAGCATGATCCAAGATCAGATGTGGGAGAAATAACGTGTACAAACGTTTTACCAGACAGACAGACATACAGAGTGAGTTGATATAAGCTTTGTAACGATAATGTCACAATTATTTTTCTACAAACCATGTGAAATATATTTTCAAGTGAATTTTTTTTTCAGTTGGGTAAAAGCTTCACTTTTTTTTTTTTATTTAGATTTAATAGATAGATTTGTTAGTGTTTTTTTTTTTTGTAGAAAAATAAGTTCTAGTACTCAGTGATGGATTGCCTAACTTTTTATCCACTATTAATAATAAACGTTAAAATACAAGAAAAGTAATATTTTATTCCCTACATTGAAACAGGTGCCGGTACGCCGTACCGGTGCTTACCGTCACAAAAAAAAAAAAAAGCACTGGAGTCATTTGTCCATGATAAAACAAATAGGATTGTTGGACTGGTCCGTTTCGTTCCTTTGATTCAAAAGTATTGGGCCGGAAGTCGCTTTTTTCCCTATATATCTTTGTATTTTTCAGTTCTCTTTTAAAATTAAACTGACGTTATTATGATATAATTTTAAGTGTACCTGATAGAGAAAAGAATTCTGCACAAAAATACGGTAGTTGTGATATAACCCGATAGAGGCTATAAAAAGAAAAGACCTGAAACTATCGCGTGAAACTACTCATTTACAGTACTCTTATTGATGTGTATTTTACCCAAAATCTGTGTTGTTATTTTTAGGACTAGCTTATTTCATGTACCCGGCATTTTCCGATACACAATTTCATACACAAAATAATTGTTGAAAAAAATTGTAGTGATTTTAAACTTTAAATGATTACTTATAAAGGTGTTACTCTAATCTATTTTGAATATTATTTTGTTATGAATGTCACTGTTTATTTTGTGTCTGTCTAGTTTCTTAAATTTTTCTTGAGTAAAAGGGTCGTTTTTCTCCTAATGGGTATACCTGATTTCTCCAAGCAGCCTTTGTAAAATATTGGTCCTAGATAATGCTATGTTTGTAAACGAAAAATCGCATGGCTGCATTATGATGAATGTACGTGTTAGTTCAATATATTTTATATTACTAGGTAACTATAAATAACCACATAAATAGACGTAAGTTTAATTTTTTTTTTCTGTTAGATAAAGTCATATGGCAAATTTTAGTTTATATCCTAATTCTAAAAAGGAATAATAATAGAATTATACAGTAAAAATAATCACGAAGTTTTTCTTTTAATAGTTTTGAAAGTCTGATAAGATTACAAAGAGAGTTTGTGTTTTTGCAGATGTACACAAGCTACACTATGAGTCAGTCCATCTCTTCTAATTGTTTAAAAATGAGTGTAAAAATGTAGGCTTTGATATTTTTAGCCTAAATTTAAGAAGTTACAAATAACTTCAAACAACTAATATATTGCCTCTTCCATAAAACTTTGTACTTAAAAAATAAATTTATCCAATGCACGAGATCCAGCTTGTATACTTAGGCCCTGTATGACTCAATCCGGTATCAATGTATTAAGTAGCAATAACCACGCACACAAAAAAAAAAAATGAAAGAAGATTGAGATATATTTTTGTGACGGTACGCACCGGTACGGGGTACCGGCACCTTTTTTCAATGTCGGAAAAAATTATTACTTTTCTTGTAATTCAACGTTAATTGTTAATTTATTATTAGTTGCATGTTAGGCAATCTATCACTGAGTACCGGAGCCTCTTTTTTATTTTTACAAAAAAAAAAAAAAAGCACTTTATATACTTTCAGCCGACATGCCGTATTATTAAAAACACCTCTATGGGAACTTCTCAATCATCTAGAGTCTTAGACAGTCATTATTTTAGACTAGATTAAAGTAGAGTCTAGACCTAGATTTAGTAGGCCTATTATTATTTTAAAAAAATTATAATCAGCAGGGGCGGACTGGCTATATGGGCAAACGGGCAAATGCCCGGTTGGCCGGTACCTAATGGGCCGGTCTGGTCGCAACCAAAGGAAATAAAAATTTCAATGCAGACAGCTTAAAAAGAAAAGTGACAGCAGCAATACACAAAGGCCCGAACACGTTTTCTTGTTGTTGTTTTTTTTTAATTCTTATGATAATTAATTTTGTTTGAAATTCAATAAGAATATCAACAAAAAAACAACAACTATACACTGTACGTATTATCGTTTGCAAAACGTTAGACCGTACTTTCTGCTATGCACGAGCTGCATGGACTGCTTTGTTGTCTTCGAGGTTGTGTTTGGCCTGATCATTTTGCTGGTCGGCATGGGCCTTTGATGGCACTCCCAAATTATTTTTTTTTTGCTCCTTCCCTCCCCTTTCTTTTAATGGTTCCAATGAAATTTAACCAAAAAGAGGGATGAGAGAGGTTAAGTTAGAAAACATTGATATAACGCAGCAAAAAAAAAAAATATACGCGACAATTAGCTCTTTAACAATACTTAATAGAAAATTAACTTAAACACATACACACAGATGCGAAATTGCAAACCACCCAACTTATTCACAGCTCAATATTAGTCAATATGGGTATAAAGCTCTACTTTCTGCGATTTGAAAAGAAAAAGTAAGTTTCTTTTTGTTTATTTTTAATAACATAGATCTAAAAATACTACACTTAAGGCTTACAAAAAAATATTTAATCTAGATCTAAATCAATTTTTATACTATTATTATTAATGGCAAACTTATGCTTAGCATGAAGTCATTAATGATGAAAATTATTACAATAATTACAATAATGTATAGATCTATAGCGCTGTCACATCCGATATTTAATGCAAGGAGATTAATATTTTAAACTAGTCGACCGGCGGCGTAGCCGGTCTTAGGCCACTGCAACCTATGCAAAATATACGAAAAAGTCCTTAAAATATACGAAATATATAGAACAAAATTGTCATTTTGGGGTGTCATTCAATATGGAAAACGCCAATCTTACGGGCTATTAATTAAAACGACATTATGCATTAGCCGTACTTGTGTAATTAGATAAAAGAAGCTTCGCGTGCCTCAAACTAATGAAGAATTACTTGAGGTCAACAATTCTCAAAGATAGATTGAAACATTTGGTAATTCTTGCTATTGAGCGGGATCTATGTAGGAAACAGAATTATTATGATATACTGTAGACTTTGCTACACGCAAGGCTCTTAAAGTACTTCTATACGTAGTAAAGAATGAATAAAATTCATAGCATAGACGAATTTATTTTCTAATACAAACTCAAAACAAAATTTCACTTATTGTCCGCTTCCCTACCCAAACTTGGCCCCGCGAAATCGTTTCGAATAGGGCCTCACAATGCTTAAGTCCGACCCTGCTATTTAGTGTTTGTAATTTTTTTTTACATGTTTCGGATATTCCTTCAGAGTTGACGATAGTTCACTTCCTAGTCCAAGCCTCCCGCAAGACGAAGGGGGATGGAAACGGGCAGGGTTTGACAGTCCAGCCGGCGCCTTCGACACGGAGGTCATGGTCCAGCGCGCAGCCATCCGTAGCGAGCTGTGAAAACGTGTTCTCCCCCCCCCCCCCTCTCTTGTTTTTTTCTTGGGGTGACTATCCGCAGAAATAAGAGAGTGATCTTTCCTTTACTTCTTCTTCTCGTTTAAACTGTTGAGGGAAGAAGAGAATTATATATATATATATATATATATATATGTGTGTGTGTGTGTGTGTGTACATATATATATATATATATATATATATATATATATATATATATATATATATATATATATATATATATATATATACTGTGGCGTAGCTAGAGTATATGATGCCTGGTGCGGTACCTCATCATGATGCCCCCCAACCAAAAAAAAATTATTTTTAACTCATTAATAACATTGCAAAACCATACTTTTTTGTTCAAAATAATATGCATTCATTAATTAAATATTGTTAATTCACTTTTACATAAACATACTACAAGTGAATTTTACGCGCTTTCTTGCTGGCTAAAGTATTAATAATTTTATCGAAATCAATTTTTTTCACCAGCTCTTGTTCAATGGACAAAATGGCCAAATTAGTGAGTCGTAAATTTGTCGTCGTTGATCGCAAGTAATTCTTGATAGTTTAAGTTTGGAAAATCTTCTCTCGCATGTAGCGACGCTTACCGCAATAGTAAAAAATATGCGAATCATGAGGACGACATTCGGGACTGAATCATCTAGCTGATATTTTTTTAAATAAATTTCAAGAGCTCAACAGGTCCTTGTTTTGAAAGTTGTTTTCGAAGGTAGAATTGCGCATCATTAATTTCAGTTAATACAGGAGCCCAAAATCCAAAATAGGTGAGAAAATTAAAAGACTGAATAGCAACCAATAATCCACCTGCTTCAAAATTAGTCGATAAATTTTCATCTCTGCTAGTTAATGTCTCCAGAGTTTCTAAAATTTTATAAAATTTATCCCTAACCATTTTAACGACTTCTCATCTGGCGCTACAGTGGGTCTCAACTAAACGTTTAAGGCTAGTTCCGGTTATTTTGATGAAGATATCCCAGCGGTGTGTTGAAGTTGAGAAAAAGGAGTGTGAACGGTCCAGTGTACCAAAAAAATGTTACCGAATCGACTTCATCTTCAGCAGCTCGAATTTCTGCTAAATTAAGAGAAAGGTTTGAGCAGGCATGACTAGTGACTTGTAGAATACTTTTTTGGACACCGTAGTTTTGACCTTTCATGACCGCAGCATTATCATAGCCTTAACCCCTGCAGTCCATTATGTCTAAGCCATCCGAACGCAGTTTCTCTAGAATCATCTCAGCGATTCCAGCAGCATGCTTGTTCTTTGTGTCAACAAAAGACTCACGAACCTGCACCCCGTCATTATCCATGACAACGCACCGTAAAATTTGGGAAGTTTGATCCAGCTTTGAGATGTCAGGTGTACTGTCAAAAAATATTGTAATAAATTCATTTTGTATTTGTGGAGACATGTATGTATTCGGTCTGGAACAAAGCTTAGTTTGAAGCCCATGCTCCCTCAAGAGTGGATCGTACTTTGATAGTAATTTTACTAATTCTCCAGGTTTTCGTCTCTTGTATAATCAAATCTTGGGCCTTGTTGTCAATATTGTTCCCTACTCTCAGGCAAACTTCAAGTTCCCTCCAAGCAGGCGATGACTGAATGTGAGCTCTGCTGGTCTCATGTTTTCTGTTTTCGGGGATAACCTCCACCACTCACTGAATCCATATTTGGATTTAAATGAAGATTTGGTACTTGATCTTGTTGAGTATGCAAAGGAAGCAAAATAAGGATTCTCTAAGAACTTTCTCGCCGTTTGACATTTGCCGGAAAAACCAAGCCTTTCAAAGCTTTCTAGCCTTTTCTTTTGCTGATTCTTGATGTCTATACGCCTCTCTGAATTGACTGTCCATACGCTGAACTGTTTTATAACCTCGAGTGACAAGGTGTATGCGAATATTATCTGTGATGACATCAGGCCAATCTCCAATGTCGTTCAGTCTAGAGTTCATTATCCTGTTTTCTGTATTGTTTACACTGTCTGATGGTTCAGCTTCTTTAGTGCGAATTTTTGAGGAGTGTACTAAAGACATGCTTGTGTGCTGTCCTCAAGTCTCTAGAACCTGCGGTATTGAAGTATTTTCTTCTTTTTCATCATTCAGGATGTCAGCCTCATCATTTTTCTGGATTCAATGATAACCGTCTCATCTTGCTTTGTTGCTTTTAATTGTTCAGTTAATTCATACCCAATAACAGCTCGCCTATAGTCGGTGGACTCTGGCAATGATGTGACTTGAAATTGTCTCGATGCTTCTTTAGACTTAAGAAATTTAAGAAACGCACCTCACTGCGGTCAAAGAAACTGCTTTATGTGGATGACATTGTCCTCTGGTCAACCGGGAAGAAAGCCGACCAAATACAGGCGGCATTACAAGCAGACATCCAAACCATCTCCTCGTATTGCGACAAATGGCAGATTCAGATAAACGTTGCCAAAACGACCTGGTCCCTGTTCAGCCTAGGGATCGACATTCTTAAGGCTTCATTCGAGCTTAAACTCGGTGGGCTGCGACTCCAACGTGAAAGCACACCAAAATATCTAGGAATAATCCTGGATAGAAAACTGTCAATGTTCCAGCACGTCCAGGAAGTTGAAAGAAAAGCCTCGGAGAAGTTAACGTTACTAAGAAAGCTGGCCAGCACAAAGTGGGGTGACAAAGCTTACATGCTACGCACATTGTACTTAGGGGCAGTCAGATCACAAATTGAGTACAGCTATACAGTTCAATTATATGCTAGTAAAACTGCCCTCGAATCACTCGACCGAGTACAATCACAGGCACTAAGGTTCATTTGTGGCACCTTTCGGACAAGCACAACTAACTCTGCTGAAATCTTAACAAACGTGGCCCCTTTACATTTAAGGAGGGAGAGGGCGGTACTTACGGCCTACGAGCGCTACAAAAGGGGTGACTCTAGGCTACCCACCTCAATATTAGTGCGACAGTGGAGAGAGAGGAACCGCATTAAAATGCGATCGTTCCTCCACATTGCGGCCAATTTGTCTAAATCAACTAGGCTCTCCACTGATAGAATTCCTATTAGAAAAATTAGTACTTGCTCTCCGTGGAGCAGATTGCCGACCCCACAAATAAACATGTCCCTTATAGGGCAAGAGGGAGCCACCAAGAGGCGATTAACACCTGCCATACTCCAAAACTTGGCATCAGCTACACTAAAGTCCTACTCATCAAATGCCATTTTCTGTTATACCGATAAGTCGGTAACGAGGGACCCCGATAGATCTGGGTATGGGGCCCTTATAGTCTACCCAGACCGGACAGAACCAGAGATGCCGATTTTTCCGTCTGAGCTTAAAAGGGTTTTGAGGCGCCACCCAGACTAGTCAGTCTTGAGCACTGTTCATCATTTTGTTTACGTTACAGTATTACAATTAACTAGTTAGTTAAAAAAAACTCGTAGAAAACAAAGGTTAGCTTATTTTAAAAAATTGACATTACAATAGAATTATTTCCAAAATTAAACTATAAAGAATCGTAAAGAAATGAATAAACTAAGACAATTGTTTAAAGCTAGAGTTTAGTAATATATTTGTAAACTCTATAACTAGATTTAACCAGTGGACTAAACAATGAAGTAAAAAAGGTTGGCCTATCTTCTTCTTTATATTACAGAGCATTGATCAGTGTAGTAACAATATGCACCGTGTGTCCGAAATAAATCTAGTAAATTAGATTCAAACTGTTCTATAGCTTACATTGTATGGAAGAAATAGTCAAGGAGTTGAAATAAAATAGCGACATGACTAGTTTATAAATCGTTAGTTCATGTTTAAAATACAGTAGTTTATGTTTGTTCGTGTCCATACAATTAGTCGTTTTTACTGAAACGCTCAGGGAAATAGGAAATTAATACACACTGGGGGAATTTTGGTGCCCCTCTCCACTTGGTGCCCTGTGCGGCCCGCACCACTCGCACATTGGTAGCTACGCCACTGTATATATATACATATATATATATATATATATATATATGTATATATATATATAATTGGTCATGATATATTCATATACAATTTGCGTTTTTGAGAATGTACTAGGAGGAAGCAAGAGCTTTTCACATTAATAAAGTGCTTCTCTAACCGTTCTGCTTTCTCTTATCTTTTAATGGAATGGGTTGCCTGAGTCAGCCAGGAAAACCAATGATTTAGCATATTTTAAGTTACCGGTCAACATGCATGACGATTGACACATGAAATGCGTAAGACGTAACAATCTTATTTTTTGAAGAAAAGTCTGTAACCTATAAGTAATACCAAAAAGCTTCAAACTCATTATTGGTTATAGTTTTCAGACTATGTACATGAATAAATAGAATGCATTATGTAGTCATATGACTGCATACATCCAGTTTTCAATGCGTTATCCAACTTTATATATTTTGTAGAGAATTAGGCTTACACCTATAATATAACACATGGACGTAGTCGGGAGGGGAGGGTCTTCAAACCATCACTTGCCTCAGACCTCATTGTCTGAAAGGGAAACTTTACTTACTGCCCCAGTGCAGCCAACGTAAGCAAACTGAAGTTTCCGAATTTCATGAGCGTAGCCAAAAGGGGTTTTGTGGTTTCCTGTCCCAATCCAATACAAAAAACTAAAGCATTTTACCATTTTCTACCAGTCGCTGGACTCCATTGAATAGCAGAATTGGTTTTTGAATTTTTTTAGGGGAAGAGTAGCAGGCTAATTGCAATGTAGATACATCAGAATATGCATTTTTAAAGCTTAAAATAACGGAAATAATGCTTGGTTCCCGGACCCAACTGTGTGGAGCTCATAGCGCTCCCACGGACTCACTAGCTGTTCTTTGGTGGTGTGTACTGTCTTTCCACTAATTATAGGAAGAGAGTATTCTAGGGTAGAGAAAACGTTTTAATGAATGGGAGATCAGAATGCAATGAAGATTAATTACATATACACACAGTAATATATATATATATATATATATGTAAATTGCGGAGTGTGGTAAAAATCCCCCCCCCCACCGAAAATATATGACATGCCATTTGTGGGCCGGTTTATATGGTAATGCCCGGGCCGATTTTGATACCCAGTCCGCACCTGATAATCAGTCATTATATACATCATTCGCAATTTTATTATTAGGTCTAAGTAAATCTATTAATAAACTATAATAGATCTAAGTCTAAGTACTAACTTTTTAAATAGCCTAAGTCATTATAAGTAGAAGTATTATAATGAATATTGTATATATCTAGATTGACTAGATTATAGATAGCTCTATAGATAGATTTCTAGTTTAGTAGATTAAGTATAGAGTATAGTAAACGTATTACAGTATTATTAGATCTATGTCTTATGTCTATATCTAATAATTTTTATTCCAATTAAAAAAACAACAATAACTGACATTTGCAAAGAGTTAAATCATATAGACCTATGTTTAATGTATCGATAAATGTATGCATGCTCTATTTCTTTATAAGAAACATAGGCCTTAGATGTTGCTTTTTAGTCGCTATGTTTGTAGGCCCTAAAAGGGTGAAGCCTACTAATAGCACTTTCTACGGTCTAGGTTGTTAGGCTACATTATTTCTGAAAATGTGTTAGATTAAATTAGTCAGTGGCGTAGCATCCACGGCGCGAAGGGGTTCAATGAACCCGGGCCCACAAGCAATAGGGGCCCACAGCTGTGGTGTAGTAACTATGGCGCGAAGGAGCTCATTACGCTTGGGCCCATGACACATGGCCAGTTGGGGCCCACATTAGAACTTAGTTAGAACATTTGTTTGTTCATTTGAAACACTTTGAAGTCGTTTAACTCTGTTAAGAAGTTGTAGAAAACATGGAATTTTAAGACACTATTACTTATATGCAGTTCTAACTGAATAAAACTTTATGACATAATTACTTTTTTAAGAAAAAGGTACGATCTTTACATTGGAATGTCTTTACATTTAGATAACTCATTTTTTGTCACACACTAAATTTGTCTTATTGGCTGAGAGGAGCCCATCAAGATGTTCTTGAACCTGGAGTACTGTTGTTATATTTACTTGTGTAGCAGGCAGTGGTTACGCCCTATAGTCCTCGCAGTACTGGTGTGATATTACTTGTGTAGCAGGCAGTGGTTACGTCCTATAGTCCTCGCAGTACTGGTGTGATATTTACTTGTGTAGCAGGCAGTGGTTACCGTCTCTGGCCATCACCTAAATTAAAATTTAACCTAACACTAATAGTCCAATATTTAAACTACATGCTTACATATTACTTCCTTATGTGTCTTAAAACAAATAGATATTAATTAATAATATTGTTTTATCCCGTGTTTTTAAGAATGTGCGGTTATAATACTGTCTCTAATTCAGTCACAAGAAGCACTGGCACTTGATTTCCAACATCAATTCGGTCCAACACCAAGCCGTGTTTATGCTATCTCCCATTTACCTCTAGCCTGTTTTTATAGTTCCTTAAGCTATGTCTAATTCAGTCTCTACTGTTTGTGCTGTCACCCAGACTGCTATCACATTGGATAAATTGTTATGCTCCAATCAAGAGTTATACCACACATGCAAGTTAGCACAGCTTTTCAGACGCTCTTGAAAGAACTGGATATCGCTTTAGAAAACCGTTAAAACGTTTATTTACAGTAAAAATGGTCGTTGAGTCTTCTACTCAAAGCGCCTCTATTCTCCCTCCCTTAAATCCGGCACTGCTGCGATAGCTTACAATCAAAGAAAAAGGTCCTGCCTGCTAATCCTTGTCTGAATGGATCCGACGTGAACACATAGCCAGAGGGGGGGGGGGGGTTGGGGTTTTGAAACCCCAAACCAAGGGGTTTTGAGATTGAAACTCCATACCAGGGGTTTTGAGTTTGAAAACCCCTACCAGGGGGTTTTGAGTTTAAAACCACCTACCAGGGGTTTTGAATTTTAAAAACCCCTAACCAGGGGGGTTTTGAGTTTGAAAACCTCTACCAAGGGGTTTTGAGTTTAAAACCCCCTACCAGGAGGTTTTGCATTTAAATCACCCTCTTCTATAAAACAAACAAAAAATGCAAACGACAATTCCTGTAATTCCAAGAGCACATCTAAGGAAGTTTGAAGCTAAAAAATAAATCTTCAAAATAAAAATAAATATATTTCGCAATCAAAATGCTATGAGCGTAGCCAAGCCTATTGGGTGTTTTGAGTTTAAATTTCCCTTCAGAGGGGTTTGATGTAAAAATACCTCTTTAATATAAAAAAAAAGCAAATTGCACACTAAAATTCTTTGAGCGTAGCCAAGCCAATGGGGGGTTTGAGGTTCAACCCCTCTCCAGATGGCTTTTTTAAAAGTTTAAAACCCCTCAAGATAGTTTTGAGTTTAAAATCCATCCGTTTTAAGGTTGAAAGCCTCTCTCTTCAATATTATTTCTAAAGCAAACTACAGTCACCAAATTCTATGACCGTAGCTAAATGTGGTTTTATATATATAAAAAATAACAATTCCAGATATATTTTAGTTTAAAAAACCCCAACAGATGGTTTCGACGATAAAACTTCCTTTTCGATATAACATCTAAAGCAAAATAGTCACCTAATTCTAAGATCGTAATCAAGAGAATTTACACATCTTTACCAGTGAATAGTGATGGCTAAGACGGATTTTTTGAGTCAGTTATAGAGATCGGGTCTAAAACAAGGAAATCCTATGCCGAAGTGGGGGTCGACACCTTAGTAAGGTTGTGACAGAGCGTCGCATGAGGTTTTCGGGACATGCACTCCGACAAAATGAATTACGCATAATAAGAGTTGCGATGACATCCTAGTACAACTTGGCGCCACACTTTCATGGAGGTCCTCATAGCAGGTGGGAAGACATTGCCAGTGACAGATTTTTGTGGAAACAGCTTGCCAGCAAATGCGCCGAACGGCGCGGGAGGGTCTAAATCAGTAAGAATAGCACATTGGTTTTTTGAAATAAAACTTTTTAATAGCAAAGCAATGCACTGTTGGTACCTCAGAATATGCATTTAGTTGGCTTTCAATGCCAGAAATAGTGCTTGGCGGCGGGGCTCCGACCCGCGCTGGGGGAGCTCTCAGAGCTACCCCAGACCCTTTGCTTACAAGGGCGAAGAGTCTACAATTTTTTCACTAACTCCAGGAAGAACTTATTCAAGGACACGATAAACGCTCTTCCAAAAGAATGAAGGGTTAGAATGTAATAGAGATTACAAACATATATATATATATATTCACCCCCACCCCCCAGAAAAAAATCCTGGCTACGCTCATGCGTGAACATAACCTATATGATTTTATAGTTTTAGACCTTAAACAAAGAGACGGCAACATTATGTGTTTATTTTCATGCTCATACCGAGGATGGACGAACAAAAATAGACTTGAATAATAATTAGAACTGCCTATAATTAATCTTGCTTTAAGAAGCACACATAACTGAAATTGGGTTACATGCCAAAATTTCGTACAACAAAGTAGCGCTAACAAAATGGTGTCTTTAAAATACCGCAGAGGAAAGAAAAGCGCGGACTGTATCTCATATCAAATATGTCTTGATCTAAAAATCGTATTTATCTGGAGGCAGCAGAGGTTTGAATTCTGAGTTTTCCTTCTCCCTCGGGCAGGAGGAACTCGTTAGCTTTAGGTGGCTACCCACCTTTTGTCCTACACGTAAAGATTCTGAACGTTATCACCGACAGCACATCGTAGGTGGGGAATGGGGCTGGGGGGCGCGAGACAGCGGGTAGATTAGTCATGAGGCCATAATCTTCAAAAGCACTCAATCAGATTTAACAATATCTGTTTCAGAACAGAGAAGAAATAAAATAGATTCTAGAACCAACACGTTATACACATGCAGATCTAGGTCGTGTAAAAGACGGAATCATTTATTTCAAAAACAGTTGCTGCACATATTAGAATGACTGGTTGTTGACACGCAAGTCCTGGGTTCGATCCCCATACTAAACAATTTTTGTCAAAGACAAATGAAATATAGAAGTTAAATGAATTCTTGGAGGTTCAGCGAGTGCCGATTTAAATTATTCTGACAGCGGATTGAAGCGGTGGTTAATTTTGAAACCAATACGATGCAATGCCGACACATTCACATCGTATGACCTCAAAACCATCCATTCGAAGTTTTTTTCTTTTCTAGCGGTGGTTGATTTTGAAACCAATACGATGCAATGCCGACACATTCACATCGTATGACCTCAAAACCATCTATTCGAAGTTTTTTTCTTTTCTAGCGGTGGTTGATTTTGAAACCAATACGATGCAATGCCGACACATTCACATCGTATGACCTCAAAACCATCCATTCGAAGTTCTTTTTTTTTCCTAGCGGTGGTTGAATTTGAAACCAATACGATGCAATGCCGACAAATTCACATCGCATGACCTCAAAACCATCCATTCGAACATTCACATCGTATGATTTCAAAACCATCCATTCGAATTATTTTTTTTTTTAAAAAGGTACGATCTTTACATTGGAATTTCTTAACATTTACAGTACTCATTTTTGTCACACACTAAATTTGTCTTATTCGCTGGAGTGGGGCCACGGGTACCTTGCTACGCCACTGAAATTAGTATTACACTGTAGTCTGTAAAAGATGTTTTTAACAAGAAGCTCATATAGACCCTTATATATGAGAATATTATAAAACCTTTAACAATTTAATGTGTACCATAGTGGCATTCAAGAGACCCTTTACGCCCATATGGGTACCGGCCCATCGGGCATTTGCCCAAATGCCTATATAGCCAGTCCGCCTCTGGTAGAGTCCCTAAAACTTGTCTAATGTGGACAGAAGGGCACAAGAGTCTGCGAAAATGCCGGGTTGTTGAGAAATGTGCTTGCTTATATAGGCGTTCATTCAATGAGAGATTACCATAAGATTATTCATAAATACAGCTGTCCTAATTTACTAGATAAGACATCGTCAGAAAAAAAAATTGTGTTTCACGAATGAAAATGAACTATAACCATTTTTTTTTTTGCACTCTCAATGTGTGGCTGAGTCGTCACTGAGTGCAGAGTTTTAAGGGCTCTACCGATAGAATAATAATAACACCAATCTAGGGGGTGGGGGAAATGACATCATCAAAATCTGTTTATGGCAACTACACCTGACTTTTAAAAAAATTAATAAGTTTATTTCTTTCAATCACTGTTTTACAAACTATTTCCTTAATGGAACACTTTGAACAGTCTGAGTATTTAGCGGCTTACGCTAGTCTGCTTTATCGTAGCGTAGGCCTAACAGGCCAACTATCCGCTGATTTTTGTTATTGATTATGCTCTTTTATTATTAGACTACTTTTACTATTATTATTACAAAGCTTATATGAACTCACTTTGTCTGCCAGCAGAGCTGGATTTACATATAGGTAAACTAAAAAAGTACAGCAGCAGTTATGTCTGGGGCCCACCCAAAATAAGTCCGAATGCAATTGTCAAATATACTCAAATATATCACTCAGATGTCCATAATTTCGGTCATTTTAAATATTTTACCATTATTTTATAGAAAAAAGACGTTTAATATCTCATCAGGATTTTGTGAGTGAACCGACAATCGAGACATTTCTGAATTTTCAACTAGTATATAGGCATACAGTCACAGTAGTGTGTTTGTTTTATAATTTGATTGTTGACATATTTGGCAAATACAAGGGTATGCAGGAGATAATATTAAGGAATAACTTTTGCATGCTAGGCATATTATTCTATATGTTTGTCGTTCTCTGAATCATATTGTTGGTGGTGCAGTGATTAACTGCAGTAAACTTTGTTTTTTAGAACTGTTTAAGAAACATATATATATATACCTATATATATAATTTCTTTTAAAGATTTTTGTCACTATCTTTATAATTCTTAACTGTATGTAATTTAAGTTAAACCCTCTAAATATCAGAAAATATGTAATATTTAGTACTGACATGGGATATCTGGATATTGGGCCGTTATCTCAAATAGCTTAAGGGCCTTTTCAAGTCTAAATCCGGCCCTGTATGTCTGTAAAAAAAAATAAAATGTTTTTCTCCAACACACATTCTCGAAAAAGTTGAAACTTTACACAATGTGACAATTCTTTATAATACCTAACAAAACATGAATCAATAAAACAAAATAGTTAATTCATTACTTGTAATTAATTATATATAGTTATGCAGATACATGCAAGGGAAATTAATCCTTCAGTTTTAAGCGACATGGCTAAACAGCAGGCTACGTGTACGAGGGTTTTTTTCTCCATTGATAATTGTAGGCCTACATTTTATTTCTCCTACACCTATTCTCGATCAAGTTGAAACTTTCCTAACAAACACGAATCAATTTTAAAAGATTAACTAATTGGTCAATTTATTTCTGATAAATTCTACATTATTGAGATATATTGCTGTAAATATGGAGTTCTTCCCCTTAGTAGGGGGAATTCGCTTTTTTAAAAATGAAAACTATTTGCAAAATTAAAAGAAAAACATTATAGAATCTAGTTTTCATGCAAATATGAAACAAAATACATTTCAAAAAAATGCATGAACGCACTTTATAGCTAGACCCTATATATCTCAATAAATCCGATAATGTATAATTTACCAGTATTACACTGAGAATGATCCGTTTTAAACAAAAAAATGTTACTATAGTATCATTATTTTTAAAAAATGGATTGAATTATGAAATGCTGATTGGGGAGGGGGGAGTGTTAAAAATGAAATATCAAATAGTGTATACCCTTGAAAAGTTAAGGGGGTATTTAAAAAAAAAAGCATATCCAACTATGGGATGTTTTATTTTTACATTTTAATAAAATGTAAAATAAATACAATGACGAAGTAACTGCATTTATCGTAAAGTTACGTCTCACGTTTCATACTAAATATAACTTTTATACCATTGATTTTATATCCCACAATACCAGGAAGTGACCTTACCGTAGTTGCAAATGTTCATACGCTATGTTTATTTATTGTCAGTGTTTTAGGAAACAACGAATTCAATATTTTTTCCATTAATAAAACAAGCAAAATGTAAATCTCATTTAATCAACATATTTAAATACTATGTGTGAATATTTATTACACCGCGCTTCTCTATGAAAATTACGTAAGATCTATATTTTTTAAAGGGAAACTTCAGGTCAAGGGAGTTAACAGGCAAAGGCCCCTAAACGACTGGAAGTACAGCAAAGATTTCGCCCTACAGACGATCAAGTTCTTTGTTGACTTGTTAAATCATGAATAAAGTAAACAGACCAGCAATTCTTGGTTTAAGATGATTCATCAACTAGTTAATAACATTCCCTACTTGTGTAGTATGTTAAAACCTCAAATAATACAACACAGAACGGTAAAGATTTATATAGACTAAATTTTCAGCAGTGATACAAAATACACTAATCTAAGTCAGTCTTACCGAGTCTAATCTTTTCTATTCTAGAGACTTGTCTAGTCTAGATCTAGATTTAAGATTAGGCTCTTTATTAAAACATTAGCCACTATCCTATCATTGCTCTCTTCATAGATCTAGATCTATAGAAACAAAGTATAATAAATCCCTAAACGCCATAAAATGTCTTCAATGGGTTCAAGAGCACAAAACAGGAGAGACACCAAAATGCGTATAAGAGCCTTTCCAGTAAGTGATTTTATTATAATAAACTAAAACTTGTATAAGTTGTATCCTTGTCTAGATCTATAGACTAGTGACTGTGATAAAAAGTAGACATAGATAATTATAACTAGATATTAGTGAATATGTACCATATTTTGGCCTAGGAAAGCATATTTAGATATATCTAGTCATTCTAGCTGGCACAATATAATGAATATCAATGTTGTTTTTTTTTAATGTTCAACTATTTTATTGGATCATGTCATATGCTTATTTCTATACTAACAAGTGTACTACTATTTATATTATATTATTTAGGCCAATGCCAACCAACAGGATTTCTGGTAGGATTGAGAAACATGGCATTTAAATAAAAAATAAATTTGATGGAGTAGTATTTTTTTTTATTTAAAATTTCCAAATGAATGTATGCCTGGTTATGCAGTATGCGTGCTGGACTGACATTTGGTCTTCTCAATGGTCCTGGGTTCATACCTTGCCCGCTGCCATTGTCCATCATCCTGCGGGAGGTTTGGACTTGGAAGTAGATTAACTTCAACTATGAATGAACATATGAAACATTTAAAACATTTTACAAACATATATTTTATCTTGAAATCATAAAGGTTTGGATGAAATGTTAGTATATAATAGGAAGTATATTTGATTTATACATGGACATGTATTAAAAAATGTATAAAATCTTCATTAAACAATTTAATATAAAAAAGACATATATACAGTTTAATTTTGAAAGGTTAAAAAATAGGAAGTGACTTGGAATTACAGAGCTTGGATGCACTTCAAAAATTAAATAATAATTTAATAGGTGGGAAAAAGTGCCAGTGGTGGAATTTTATGGAGACAGCTTGACATGCAATGCACCGAACGACATAAGAGGATCTAAGACTAAGCAATAGGGATATATTATATTTGTAATTTCTCTTCCAAGATTTGAAGAAATTAATGATGCCATTCTGTTTGTACTTAGAACATATCATTATAGCATAGTGATGACAACACAGTGCATATTGTCTGGTGTGTACATGACTGTGAGAGAAAAGTAGGATGTGAGAGACCTAAGACCTTTCTTAGTCCCACACCAGGCACATCCACCCAGATTAGGCCAGATGATAGATACATTATGTAACATACTCTATCATTTTGCACACACAACATGTGATACTAAAAATCTATCCATAGCAGTGTGTTGAAAGATTGACTGATTCCTTGTTGTGCATTGTTGAACAAGGTATACAGCAAATGGAAACTTATTTAAATTTTATTCAATTTATTAAATTATTCACTTTTTATATATATATATATATAAAGAAACAAAAAAAAAAAAAAAAATTCGAATGAAGCAGAGCTTCTTATGCATGTTAAATCTGGATTCCATTGAATGTGATCTTTAATATTAATTGATCAAGCTTTAGTGAGTCAACAAGACAATACACATTTTTTTTTACCAAATCACTAAGCTGATCATATTTCAACAACAGACAGGGTCATAGTCCTACTGACATTTGAATGCTTGGCTTTGAGCAAGAAATTTTATTCATTTTCTGTTCATAAAATGCTAGCAAAACACTTTTTGTGAATGCCTTTCTGTATATTTTTACCCATATAAATATTGTATTACATTGTTGCTGAAAAGATTCATATGTTAACTTAAGTTGGGGAAAGTAAAGGCACTTAGTTGGTTGTTGTGCTGGTCACATGGCACCCTGTTCGTTAACTGTTGGCCAAAGAAACAGATGACATAACATCATCTGCTCTATAGTCTGAAAGTGTGTGTGTGGGGGAAGAGACTCAAGAGATGGATTAAAACTTAAATACTTAGTTTAAAAGCAGGGTCGTTTACTTTCTGTCAACCTGACAATCACATTTTTTATGTAGGAAAAAAATTCTTCCTTAAATGTAAAAGTTGAGAATTAGAAATTAACATCTTATTTACATGTTTTTCAACATAGAATGAAATGTATTTCTTAGATGACCATGGATGAAAAGTATGTGAATAATATTTGGTCCCTGTTAAAGAATGCAATCCAAGAAATCCAGAAAAAGAACAACAGTGGACTGAGTTTTGAGGAGTTGTATCGCAATGCATACACTATGGTCCTTCACAAACATGGGGAAAAACTGTACACTGGTTTGAAGGATGTAGTGACAGAACATCTTGTAGGGAAGGTAAATCCACTGAAATGTTTTAGTTCGTCAAAGCTTTAATATTGAAACTATCACTCATTATTTTGTTTCTTTTCTGTGTTCGTATAACTTTTTTAATGCTGCATTTTTAAATTGAGGGTGAGTGGTGAATGTTTGCAGCATTAAACTTTATCCTAGGTATCTCATGGTGGTTGACAAGGGTGTTGTTGAGAGTCATTGACTTGTAGCACCAAAATTTTGGTAGACAAACTAAATTGCTGTAGGCATATTATATCTTAACTTAAAAAACTTGTGTGAGTAAGATTATACATATATATATATATAATCTTACTCACTACAAAAACATCTTTCATTCTGGAATTGTCTGGCATTCTCAAGACAGCCTACAATAATGTCCCTTATCATCATTTACACCATCATCATTCACGCTGCATAGCCACCAATCAATCGCTAACTACTTCTCACCATTACCATGTAAACACACACCCACACCATAACACACAGTTCATCAATGATCATTGGCTTCCTTGAAAACTTAATCTGGAGCTTCTAGTATTGTATTTGTGGAGGTCATGGAAGGCAGGAAAATTTATAAATGATTGATTGTTTACGCATGGAGTGTGATTCTTTTTGAGAGAAAATTTTGAGAAAGACTTGTCTTGGGTTAGTAAATATACATGCACTTTAAGATATTTGAAGTTGAAATTTCATCTGCTTCAAAGATTTTTAAAAATCTTTTTTTACATGATATTTGTTAACATTTCAAAAGCAACACTAACAATTGTATAAACAGTTAAATGCTATGCATGAGAACATGTATTCATGCTATCTAAATATTTTACTTTTCAGGTAAAAGAGGATGTGTTGCAAGCCCTCAATAATAATTTTCTTCAGACTTTGAATGCTGCTTGGAATGATCATCAGACATCTATGGTTATGATAAGAGATATACTGATGTATATGGTAAGTCATTACAATCAGTTTCACTTTAGTTTGTAGTGAAGTTAAAATAATTTATGCAAAATTTATTTACATTTCTATTTCAGCATGACCATGCACAATGCCATTTCCTAGATTAGACTAAGCTAATCCTATTTACTCTCTTTCCATTGTAATGATCTGTTTAGAATTGAACTCTTTAATCACAGAAAATATTGTTATTAGTGACTGCTTTTTTTGTGTAAAATAGATCAAGAGCTAGATTAAATATTATATGGATTAGCTCTAGACTCTAGATTTATATTTAACTTAGGATAGCTGTCTGGTTGTGTGGTATACACTCTGGATATTCATTTGATGGTCTCGGTTTGAAACCTGCCCACTGCCATTCTGTGGGAGGTTTGGGCTGTGGTGTAATAATCTTCAAATCCAAAAATTGTATAGCAGATAAACAAGTTATTTAGTATATCTCTGTTTCCAATTTACCATATACTGTAGTCACTTATAGAAAATAGAACACTGCTCTTTTCATGACTCACACTGGAAAGGATAAATACAAGGTTGACGTTCAAATATTGTTCATTACTTTAAACAAAAAGTTGTATATATCTAAATAATGATTGTGTATTTTCTGTGTGAGTACTAAAAAATATTTTTATATATTATTGGCATAAGACATGAATGTGATATGGTAACTGATGCAATGATTACAGTTTTGCAGTTATACTTTTGTTTAATAAATAAATACTTTTTTTTTTAAAGCTAATACTTGCTTTTGGTTGTTTATTTTTTATTTCTTGCTTGCAATACATGCTTACATTTTCTAGATCAAGTCTCAAAGCACATCATTTTAACATGAAAGCTCCTCTTTGTGTTTTCTTTTTCTTTTTAGTCTTCTAGGTTTTCCAGCCCTTCTTTTGTTCTGCATGATAGTTAAATAAAACTCCCCTATAAATGTTTTTGTTTTCTATGCAGGACCGTGTTTATGTTCAGCAGAATAATGTAGAGAATGTTTATAATCTGGGATTGATCATATTCCGGGATAAGGTTGTACGTCATTCTTCAATCAGAGATCATCTCAGGTCAACACTGTTGGACATGGTGGCAAAGGAAAGGAGGGGTGAAGTTGTAGACAGGTGACTGCCATATGTAATAGAAAAATCATTAATAGTAACCAACCTACCATATGGAAGAAATATTCATTTATGAGATAATTTATGAGAATAATGCCCTTGGCTTCTGATCTTAAGTTCCAATCTTGTGATGTCTTAAAGCTGGCTATCTGTGCACTTCTAAGTTCAACACTAATGAGTACCTGATATTTGTTAACATTAACAGCTTCATTTCTATAATGATTATTTAATTTTAAAACTGCCAAACAGATGTTACATCTTTGCAGTGATGTTTTTGTTGCAGGGGAGCTGTTAAAAATGCTTGTCAGATGTTGATGATTCTGGGTATTGATTCCAGGGGCGTGTATGAAGAGGACTTTGAGAAGCCTTTCCTTGAACAGTCAGCAGAGTTTTACAGGGTACGTTCTTTGAATGAAGTCTGAGAATTTTTTTCCCAGCCCATTTTTTTTTTTAATTTGAAAAGTGGCATATTAATGAAAATTCTGAGCATTCCTTCTGTTAATGTTTTACTATAAATCAATATATAAAATGTAAAACAAATTAATTTTATTCTTTGATTTATCAAAATTACACATTTGTTAAAATGTTGATTAATTGTAATATTTTAGCTGGAAAGCCAAAAGTTCTTAGCTGAAAACTCTGCCTCAGTGTACATAAAAAAAGTTGAAGCTAGAATAAATGAAGAGGCAGAAAGAGCTAAACATTATCTTGATAAATCCACAGAAGAGCCTGTTGTAGAGGTCAGTGCAGGATTTTTTTCCTCTGTTCATTATTTATTCTTAAAGTTGTAAATATTGGGTTCGTGTATTTTTAAATAATGCAATAATGCCTAATATAGCTATTTATCAATACAACCTTCATCCCATTAATACTTATATAACTGAATTCCTACTCAGTCCTTAAACCTAAATACTTATATTTAAAACCAAACTTTTATTTCATTTTTTACAAACTTTCTTCATATGAAATTGACCTTCTTTTTTTTCTTTTTGCTGTCTAGGTTTTGGAGGCTGAACTCATTAGTAAACATATGAAGACAATAGTAGAGGTAAGTTTTCTTAATTGTTTTAAGTTTAACATTTTAAAAGTTTCCCAGAAGTACAACCTCAACTAGAAAGTATCAAACAGTTGCTTTTGTTTTGAGTACATCTGTTATCTTAGGAATACCTGAGTTTGATTTGTTCTATCAATCTAATATATAAAATGGAATGTAAGATATATTTATATGTGTAGGTACCGCATAGAAATCAAAATCATTTGACCAATTTTGATAAAACTTGGCATAAATGTTCCTTAGATCATGGCGGAGATCATATTGTATGTTTAATGCTCCTCCCACAACTTAAGAGCTTTAAAAAAAAAACTCCTAAATATCTCACAGATCTGGTCTGCATGTACAAAGATTAAAGAATGAAACTTTGTAATTAATTGGATAAACCCGTTTTAACAATAGTTTATATTTAATGTCAATGTTGGCTAAACGGGTAAACCCATTTTCACACTCTGCTTTTAATTTTATGGCAAAGTTGTTAAAAATATAAAAGGAACATTCACAATATTCGACAGATCTAAATCCATTCCTTTAGATTAGTGATACCCAAACTAAGGCCCCCATGCCGTTGGTCATATTTGGCTAATTCATTATAAAGCTATAGGTCAGAGTTTTCAGTAAATGTCTATATATATATATATATATATATATATATATATATATATATTTTTTTTTTGTGTTCAGATGGAAAATTCTGGTGTTGTGCACATGTTAGAAAACAATAAGACGGATGGTAAGTAAGCAGTGTATGTACTTGCTTGAGTGCATAGTCTCATCTAGTTTATTGAAAAACTTGGTCATATTTACAAAATCAAATATATTTACAGTTAATCCATAGTTCTTATTATCTTTTGTAAAAAAATACTTTCTTGTCTGTTTAATTTTAATTTATGCACAGTTACTAATGAATTGTTTTACTGTTAGATGTTTATCATTAAATAAAAAATTGTATGAAATCTAGTTCTAGTTTGAAGTCGTTGTAATAGTCTACATGAAAACATTCATAACTTAAATTCTTAAACAGCAATTGAAATTAATGTTAGAACCTTTGGTGCAATCCAATCATTTTATTGTATTATCTCACATGTTCTATAAATGTCATTATTTTTATATAATGAGAGCAAGAAAGATAAGGTAAATCATTGCGCTGCTTTAAAAAAAAAAATCACTTTTTATGACAGTATTTTATTATTTCTTCAGATCTGGCCTGCATGTACAAATTGTTTATTCGAGTCAAAGATGGTCTGAAAACAATGAGTGACTGTATTAGTAAATATCTTAGGGAGCAGGGCAGAGCTCTAGTCAGTGAAGAGGGAGAGGAAAGCAAGAATGCAATTACATACGTGCAGGTAACAAAACTATTGTATTTAGTTTAGTTTTATGATAGTTCTAAGTATGTTAATCAGTTATGGGAATTTTTAGGAATTTAAGGAAGTCCTGAAAGCTTGTCTGACCCATTTTCTTTTAAATTTTTCCAAAATTTCTACAGCGAAAAAAAAAAATCCCAAAATTTTCCCATGAAAGGAAATTAGATTTTATTTTATATTATTTTCCAATTTTGGAAGAATGCAAAGTAAGACTTGATTTCATTTGCACATGTGCACATTTTATATTGGTCTGTTTACATGGTTGAAATAAAAACAACAACCTTAGCTAATCTTTAAATATTGATCTTATCACTAGATTAAATCTAGTCTAAAGGGATTTGAATCAGTCTGGATCTAGATTTACAATTCTGGAATTTGAATAATCTTGATCTTCTAGATCTAGTGTAGATCTAGACTTTGAATTGGGGTTCTGTGAACTACCACTATCTATAGAATAGATTGGATCTAGAAAAATCTAGATCTATGCTCTTGATCTAGATGATGAGGGGTTTGGAAGAAGTAGTGATTTTGGAGGGTGGGGGGGTTGTAACAAGTAGAGTTCATCCTGTCCCTGTTGTTAGTTTTGTTATAGTGCAATTCCTAGATATGAAATGTTCAATTTAAAACACAAACTTGTAATTTGTATCTTTGCTATACGACAATCTAAAGCTAAACACTGCTTAACATGCTTAATACTTTCTTAATTTAAGCTTTGCTTAAGTTAAATGAAAGCTAGTTTAAGTAAGCTGCCAAAGCATCTCCTAGTCCAATATAGTATGGGAAAGGAATTTAACAAGAAAATAATTGATATAAGATGACATATGTATAAGCTATTCTGTGAACTTATTCTACTGGGGTTAGTTTTTCATTTTGTAAACTGTATTAATATACAGAAGTGAGAAATCTTATGAATAGGCTATGACAAAATCTCTGAGGTTAGCTGTGAATTAAAAAAAAATGTACTGCTATATACTGCTTTGATACACAAACAGTTATTCTATTTAAACAGAGAATTAATTTTTGAAAATTCATTCCTCAGAATCTTCTGGATCTCAAGGACCGCTTCGGGCATTTCCTTCATGAATCTTTCAGTGATGATAAACTATTTAAACAGATGATTTCTGGAGATTTTGAGTACTTCATCAACTTAAACCCAAAGTCACCAGAATATCTCTCGTTGTTTGTAGATGATAAATTGAAGAAAGGAGTTAAAGGGGTGAGTGTTGGAACCATTCAAACATTTGATTTCCTAATGTAGCTATCATAAGTTACTTGTAAGAATATTTTTTATTTCAATGTATTCTTCAGTTGCTACTTAAATATTGTTTGTTTAGCCTCTAAAGCAAATATAAGAAAGTTCAACTTTATAATCTCATCAGTTCTTTTAACATGCTAATATTTTCTCAGCATCTCAAATGTTTGTTAAGAATTACTGTGAGGATTATTTGTATTCTCATTCTAAATTTTTACCTTAACAGATGACAGAACAGGAAATAGAAAACGTTCTGGACAAAAGCATGGTATTATTTCGCTACCTCCAAGAGAAGGATGTCTTTGAGCGCTACTACAAGCAGCATTTGGCTAGGAGGCTTCTTCTCAACAAAAGTGGCTCAGACGACTCTGAGAAAAACATGATTTCCAAGCTGAAGGTTTGTCTAGGTTACCATTAAGTAATAAGTATAGGATGTCGGCAATGAACTGTGTTGAACAGTTTTGGCTGATTGTGCCTTTGACTTTTGATTCTTTTTGTCTTGGAACCAATTAAATGTTGCACAAAAACATTATTTTTAACAGATGAGGCCCATCATGCTGTCAATAAATTGTATATAACAAAAATTTTATTTTTTCAAATTCTTTCCCCTTAAAGTCTTCTCTTTTTAAAGCAGCTTAAACCATAGTTGTCTCTTTATGTGCTCACTATTACCTTTCTCTGTTTATAACTGATGTCACAACAAGGTGATCTCCCTTCCCCCACTACATCTAGTTCACATTAAAAAGATGATTATTTTACACCTCTCTTCCTTCACTACATCTAGTCCACATTAAAAAAGATTATTATTTTACACCTCTCTTCCTTCACTACATCTAGTCCACATTAAAAAAGATTATTATTTTACACCTCTCTTCCTTCACTACATCTAGTCCACATTAAAAAAGATTATTTTACACCTCTCTTCTCCCACTACATCTAGTCCACATTAAAAAAGATTATTATTTTACACCTCTCTTCCTTCACTACATCTAGTCCACATTAAAAAAGATTATTATTTTACACCTCTCTTCCTTCACTACATCTAGTCCACATTAAAAAAGATTATTATTTTACACCTCTCTTCCTTCACTACATCTAGTCCACATTAAAAAAGATTATTATTTTACACCTCTCTTCCTTCACTACATCTAGTCCACATTAAAAAAGATTATTATTTTACACCTCTCTTCCTTCACTACATCTAGTCCACATTAAAAAAGATTATTATTTTACACCTCTCTTCCTTCACTACATCTAGTCCACATTAAAAAAGATTATTATTTTACACCTCTCTTCTCCCACTACATCTAGTCCACATTAAAAAAGATTATTATTTTACACCTCTCTTCTCCCACTACATCTAGTCCACATTAAAAAAGATTATTATTTTACACCTCTCTTCCTTCACTACATCTAGTCCACATTAAAAAAGATTATTATTTTACTCCTGCTCCCACTACATCTAGTCCACATTAAAAAAGATGATTATTTTACTCCTCTCTGCTCCCACTACATCTAGTCCACATTAAAAAGATGATTATTTTACTCCTCTCTGCTCCCACTACATCTAGTCCACATTAAAAAGATGATTATTTTACTCCTCTCTTCTCCCACTACATCTAGTCCACATTAAAAAAGATTATTATTTTACACCTCTCTTCTCCCACTACATCTAGTCCACATTAAAAAAGATTATTATTTTACACCTCTCTTCTCCCACTACATCTAGTCCACATTAAAAAAGATTATTATTTTACACCTCTCTTCCTTCACTACATCTAGTCCACATTAAAAAAGATTATTATTTTACTCCTGCTCCCACTACATCTAGTCCACATTAAAAAAGATGATTATTTTACTCCTCTCTGCTCCCACTACATCTAGTCCACATTAAAAAGATGATTATTTTACTCCTCTCTGCTCCCACTACATCTAGTCCACATTAAAAAGATGATTATTTTACTCCTCTCTTCTCCCACTACATCTAGTCCACATTAAAAAAGATTATTATTTTACACCTCTCTTCTCCCACTACATCTAGTCCACATTAAAAAAGATTATTATTTTACACCTCTCTTCTCCCACTACATCTAGTCCACATTAAAAAAGATAATTATTTTACTCCTCTCTTCCTTCACTATGTCCACTACATTACTATTCTCATTACTGCTGCAATTCTTTTCTGTAGTGTCACAGTGAAGTCTTTGGACATGGGGGAGTACATTCTGCTTTTAGGCAATCATCAAGCTTTTCTTTATACTTGAATCCCATCCCCTTTTTCTTCCGTAATGACCTTCCTCTCTACTTTGCTAGTTGGCCAAGTGGTTTGGGTCAAATTTTCAGTTAACACTAAAAAATTGATTTACTCTTAGCATAACACATTAAAACTCGATATTAGTGAATGTATCTTATTAGTTCTTTGTATTCTCATTATATATATATATTTGTCTTGCATGGCATACTATATTATATGTAATTTTTGTTTTCTTTTTTTTTTATCAGACTGAATGTGGTTGCCAATTTACTTCTAAACTTGAGGGTATGTTTAAAGATATGGCTTTGTCCACCACTATTCAAGAAGAGTTCAAACGGTATTGTGGTGAAAAATCTGTTAACTTGTATGGTGTAGACTTAACTGTCAGGGTGCTGACCACAGGCTACTGGCCAACACAGACAGCAACACCTATAAATATACCTGCAGAACCTAGGGCAGCTTTTGAAGCCTTCAGAGGGTGAGTATATTGTCAGTAACATTTTTAAAGATAGAAAATTTTATGGCTTTCTTAGCAGATTGTGTAAGGAAATTATACTATTATGTCTATCTGACTGTTTGTCAATATTTAAATCTAAAAAAAACTCTAAAGTGCTGTTGATAATCCATTTTCACTATGGATGGCCCTTATAAGTTTTTTGTGTTGTAACGCTCAACTCCCTTTATTATCTTCAAAATGAAGGTTATTTGAAGATGTTTTTGTGTCTACTTAGTACCACATATGAATTTGGGGCCAATGTAGAATTCATGTGTTTGACAAATTATCATCAAAAAGAAAAAAAACCCTTTAAAATGGGTGGGAAAAAATGTATACCTTTAGGATTACATTTAAAAAAAAAAAGCGTTGCAGATGACTACGCTGTAACTTTATAAAATAGAGGCATTTATAAAGAACTATTTAGAGAAAAAAAAAGGTAAAACTGGTTTTGCAACAAAAGTATGAAAATGCCTGAATCAAATGATTAGAAGAAAGTTTATCCAACTAGTATATGACAAATGTAATTCTTTACTCAAAAGAATGTGAAGGCATTAAGATCATTTAAATGAGAGGCTAAATTATAGGATTTGAAATGTCTTGGGTTCACCATTTTGTTCTTCTTTGTGTTGATGACATTATCTATTTTCATCTTCAGGTTTTATCTTAGCAAACACAGTGGCCGACAGTTGTCCCTACAGCCCCACCTAGGATCTGCTGACTTGCATGCCAGTTTTGCAGGTGCTAAGCGTGATGAGACTGACAGCGGGCCTGCCAGCTCTGCAAAGGGTATCAGGAAACATATATTGCAAGTGTCTACCTATCAGATGTGTGTACTAGTGTTGTTCAACATCAAAGAAAAATGGACATTTGAGGTTTGTCTGAAGACTTTTTTAGTTAGATACTTGGTCAGTTTTTATTTTCTTTCCCTCCTCATTGCCATAGAATATATTACTCAAACCACCTTCAGGATTCAAACCTGAAATATTGGCTCAACACTCCAGAGGCTTTGCCACCAAATACTTAGAAGAGAATATCTTTCTGAATTAACATTTCCAGCAGCACTAAATTACATACACAGGTGATACTGCAATTCTTAGAAGTGGAGCAAAAGTCCAAGGTTTGAATTCTGATGGTGGAAACATTTTTGTTTTAAATCATATACTGTAGGTCTACACAAATCATATTTTTTGGCTTAATCAAATACATCTGAGTTTTGCATGTTTAATTATTTAGGAAATCAAGAACGAAACAGATATGCCAGAAAGAGAACTAACAAGAGCCTTACAATCTTTGGCAGTGGGAAAAATTGGCCAGAGAATTCTTCAGAAGGAGCCAAGAAATAAAGACATAGGTTAATAGCTTTAAAATCTTTGACATCATCATTTCCTAGTGTATATTTAGCTATAAAATATACATATTTAGTTAAACATTTCAGATGTGAAATTAAGTTTAGTTAACCTGACAAAAAAAAAAAGTTACACAATATAAAATTTAATGCTGGAATTACAAAAAAAAGAAATTTTCTTTTCAGAGTCCACTCATACATTTACTGTGAATGATCAGTTCTCATCCAAGTTAGTTCGTGTTAAAATTCAGATGGGTAAATAATTTTTTGTTTAAACTTAATTTTAAAATTCCATTCATTCCACAACAGTTGCCATTCTTTTTTCAATTATTCTACCTTATATGCATTGTCTATTTACATTTCAAGCCTAATACATTTAATGATGCCTTTAACATATGTTTGAATTAAAACTAACAGACAACTATGTCCATTGAACATAAAGACTTGATCTTTACAGGAGTAAAATAGTAATTATAATTTTGTTTTTATTTTCTCTAATGTTTGGTTTATGTTACTAATTTTACTGACCTATCATGGTTCAGTTGCTTGCACCAATGGTCATTTTGGATCTTTTTTAAAAAGAAATGTTACAATTTTAATTTTATTTTATAACTATAGGTTGCATAGTAAATGAGTCAATCCTTCTAAATTGTTTCATTTCACTATTGGATGCCATGTTTGATGTCCTCTTAAAATGTGTTTTATCTGCAGTTGCTTTGTTTTATCTGCAGTTGCTTCCAACAAAGGTGAGGCTGAACCTGAGAGGAGAGAAACAAGGAATAAAGTAGATGAAGACAGGAAACATGAATATCCTTTCATTAGGACACTTAGGCATTATACATTATAGGCTAGTCATAGATAGTTACATGAGATTACTAGATTAGTTGAATGTCATTCCAAGATGAATCGTTGTGTCAAACCTATGAGCTGTATGTTGTACAAGTACTTGTAGTTGAATGTGTTCTCATTACTCTGCTCTCCATGTACACCGATGAATTTGTTTGTACAATTACAAAGGTTTGTTCCTTAACCCTGTGTTACGATTGAAGCAGCTCTTGTCAGGATAATGAAAGCAAGAAAGAAGTTGCAGCACAATTCTTTAGTTGCTGAGGTAAGATCTTCTTTAGTATCTCCACTCTGTTTTCTAGTTAGGCTTTCGCCATAAAACAGCTTGTTGAGGAAGAGTGTATAGATTGTGCCAGGGTTGTTGACACCCCAACTAGTGTCTTGGATTACTACTCTGTTGGCCTATTAGCCTCCTCTGCCACTTCCACTCAGTGCGACACTGCGTCTGACAGGGTTCGTAGCGCTCCTAAAATCTCCTAAAAAATGTAAAGTCTCCTAAAATCCTAAAATTCTCCTAAAAATTGCCAGAATTCTCCTAATACTTTGTCCACTCTCCTTAAATTTTTACCCAATATTTGAAAAAAATTAAATTTGCTTATTTCTTGTTAAAAATGTGGGGGGAAAAAACAACAGCGTTACTATGCATTATGATCGCATGACGTTATGGGCTGGCTGTGTTAACTAACAAGTGACATGTCTACGCCGCCTTTCACCCACTTGTGAAGCGCGACCTCGTGATTGAAGATGGCTTTGGCTCTAGCAAGCATTTCACCTGGAAGTATTTTTTTCTGGAGGCAGCGTAGAAATGGTTGTTTCTTTTCATTGTTATGGCTGAAGACATGCTAGATCTAGTGTGTAGTGACTATTGTCTATAATTAGAGCAGTTACCAGCCTAATGTGTAGGCTACACCCCTTGCGGCCCTCCCTCAGCTAAAATCTTCTTGTAACAGTAAGAGGGACTTCCCATGGAAAGTCCGTAAATCATCTAGCTAGTAAAATATATCTAGAGTTTGATCTAAGTTAGATCTAGTGAAGATAATTCACACCTAGTAATGATCTCGATACATCTAATGTCTAGATTACTCTAGAAAGTCTAGTTTCTTAATTTACTATAAATCACTAGAATCTAGGGAGGATAAATCGCACACAGCCGTGAAAAGTACGCGAATTTAGTGACTTAGCTAGAATCTAAAGAAGATATTTACTAACCCAGTGAAGCTGTGAAAGGTCAGCGAATTTTAGTGACCTAGAGTTAGAAATCTATAGTCTTTTAGGCCTATATAGATTCTAGATCTGCGATAGATTCAGTGAAGATTCTTGCACAGCCCTGAAAAGTCCGAGAATTTTAGCGACTGCGTTAAAGTCTAGATCTACTGTAAATCAGTGAATATAATTCGCTCACAGCCGTGAAAAGTCCACGAATTTTAGTGCTATAGATCTAGAGTCTAGATTTAGGGTAGATTCAGTGAAGATAATTGGCCGTGAAAAGTCAGTAAAAGTTATTTCGGTTGTAAAAGCCAGGGAAACTACATTGATCTAGTTGAAAAAATATAAATTTTGTTTGAAAAAAAAACAGCCCTAATAGATCTAATACCCCCCCCCCCCCCCTCCAAAAACCATCATTAAGTAAGCAAATGTCAACTAAAGATACAAATAGGCGTATATATTACACGCTCTGTTTATTTATAAGATACACATAGGAACTAAATATGTACATTTCCATGACAGAGAATACACATTATGAAGGCATCTCAAAGAATGTTTCTTATTTTAAAAAAATGGAATAGATCTAGTAACCATTTGTAATGTTCTTTAATAAATCTTTGAAAAAAAATGGTTGTTTGAGGTTTTGGGATTACAGTCAAGTTGCCACTTGATTAAAATATAACTTTCATTACATTTTCTGTGGACATACCACAGCTGATGACATTGTTTCTGTGCTGGGTGGGATGTTGGTAATTTATTTATTTTTTCCAAAATCAAGTAGCAATAATTGATTTGATAAATGCATAGTTTTGTGTATGTTTTACAATGTATCACACAAATGGGCCGGACACACACACTCACACACACCACATAATATATATACACACACACACATCATACATTTCATCCTTTAAAAACCTCCTAAAATTTTGTCTTGGAAAAGTGCTACTAACCCTGCTGAGTAGCATAGACCAGGGAAGTGTACCCAGCAGAATTGGGTGTTATTGGTGTGCATTATTGAATCCTTAATAAAGGAAAAGACAAATTCATGTATCCATCCCCAGGTCAGAATCTCTTTTTGAAAGCCTATCATTCCACCACCAGACACTTGAGGTGTAAGCTAGCTGCCTCACAATTACCTTTAGTCCTTTGTTTCTGCTTTTAGTGAAACTATAAATTTTCTGGGTGGAATTCTCCTTTCATATAAATGTTTGATTGTTTCTTGAGTGCTAGTAGTTTTGATTATTTCTTGATTGATAGCTATAGTAGTTTTGATTGTTTCTTGAGTGATAGTAGTTTTGATTGTTTCTTGAATGATAGTAGTTTTGATTATTTCTTGAGTGATAGTAGTTTTGATTGTTTCTTGAATGATAGTAGTTTTGATTATTTCTTGAGTGATAGTAGTTTTGATTGTTTCTTGAGTGATAGTAGTTTTGATTGTTTCTTGAATGATAGTAGTTTTGATTATTTCTTGATTGATAGCTATAGTAGTTTTGATTGTTTCTTGAGTGATAGTAGTTTTGATTGTTTCTTGAATGATAGTGGTTTTGATTATTTCTTGAGTGATAGTAGTTTTGATTGTTTCTTGAATGATAGTAGTTTTGATTATTTCTTGAGTGATAGTAGTTTTGATTGTTTCTTGAGTGATAGTAGTTTTGATTGTTTCTTTATTAGAGATTAATAGTCAAAGAATATGAATTGCATGAAAAGGTTGAAATAAAAATTCAAATTCAGTACTTAGTTTTCAGACTAACTTATTTTCACTTATTCCAGAGGTTTTTTTTTTTTTTTTGCTTGAATAGGTTAAATATTAATCGACATAGATTTTTGGAAAGTTGTTTGTGTATTCACAGAAATGTTTAGGCTACATTTTTCTTGAATGTTTTTCTTGATTGTTATTGTACATTTGGTTCCAGCTCAGTACATTAAGTAGATGAGCTGTGTCTTTATGGCCTTGATTAACCTTAATGTTTTATTTTATTGTCCACAGTGTACAGAAATGTTAAAACCACGCTTTTTGCCCAGTCCAGTAGTTATCAAGAAAAGAATAGAAGGCTTAATAGAAAGAGAATATCTAGCTCGAGCGCCAGAAGACAGGTGACTTTTTTCTTCTTGTACTTTATATTATAGATATAGAGATACATTTGAATGAACACTATAAATATTTGACAGAGCCTTGTGCTCTGATTCCTTTAATAGTAAGTTTGATAATTTATGCATTATTGAAATTCAGGTTTTCTTCTTAAAATTCTCATTAAAACATTTGTGTACTGTTATGATTCAAATCTTTTTCCTGAATCTCAGTTATTTTTGTTTTTGTGTGTAGCAGCGAAAAATCCCTTTCAAAATAAAAAAAAAAGCATAATTAGTATTCAAAAGCTAGAATTTTTCAAATCCCTTTAAATATATAGTAATTATAAAAAGTAAGCTCCTTTCTCATGTTATAAAACAAATGTTATGATAAATGTCCCAAAGAATGTTTTTTTCTAATTAAATCAATATCTACATATATTTAAAAATGAATGTCCATGCTGAAAGAAATAATCTTGGTGGTCTAGAATTTAAAATATCTAATGCGAGAGTAAAGCAATAATTTATTTAAATATTGAAATAGTACAAGTTAATAAATAATGTACATTTTATTATTATGTCTGTTTCTTTCCAGAAAAATCTACACGTATGTTGCCTAAAACCTTTTTCCTCTACTCTGCTCAAATCTCAAGATTTTGGTCAAACTGGAGAATTTCTGACTGGATGAAAGTGTATGTCTAAGTGCTGTAGCTGAGGAAAGTTGTAACTGTCTTAGGGAGTAGCACAGTGGTCAAGTTTCCTATCAGCCGGTCCACTCTTCTCTCCACCATCTTCTCTATTCCTTCTATGCTTTACTCTCACCTCCGATGTAAATGGTCATTTGAGGGTTTCTTTTATCCATTTTTTTTTTCAATTCATTCATGGCTTTATCCTGCCCATGTGCTAACTGGTCCTAAAATTACAACCAAGAACAAAGCAAAATAATAAGGAAACATGTTTTAAGATTGCCTCTGATTACCAGTTGAGTTTTGTTTTACTTTGAGATGTGATTACCTTGATGACCAATTGAGACAGTGTTTAATTATTATGATTACCTTAGTTAGCACTTGAGGTAGTGCTTAATTTGAGCTTTGATTACCTCTGTTCCTGTTCTTGTGGTAGTGCTAACCCTGAGAAAGAATGACCCCTGCTATTGAGTTGATTCTTGTCTCAAGAAATGATTACCACTGCTACCAGTTGGGGCAATGAATGAGAGGAGTGCTTTCCCCTCTCTCCTGCCTGCCTTACAAGTAGTGGACCTTTTTTCTGGACCATACAATCTTGGCACCAACCAGTGCTTTTATCTTGAAATGCCATAGTACTCGTGACATGTATACATAATTGTTCACATTTTTTGTTTACCCCACGTAGAAGCGGTCATGTTTTCTTTTGTTACATTATACCTTGACATCTTTTTTTTTTTTTAGCAAGTCTCATATTGACCGTTCTAGATGAATGTTTCATTTTTTTTTAATATTCATTTCAAATGTATTAAATGAAGCTCTAATTTTATTTTTACTTTGCTGAAAATCATCAACCCTTCATGTGAAGCTAAGCAGAAGGATAAAACAAAAAGGGGGGGGGGGGGGGACATTTTCAGGTGATGCTTAGTAATGGCCTCTAGGAATAGAATGACTTCACAAATAGGATTGAATGCTCTGAGTTCACTAGGCCAGCAATGGTTAAGCCCTTCAAGAGAGATTAATTTATTTCAATTCATTATTAAAGCTGCTGTAGAGCTTGTATATTTGACTAGGAGAAAGAGAACATATTTGATATCTTTTTTCTTCTATGGTGAGGATGGTTACTGAAATGTCTGGTGAGACTTGAACCAGCAATTTCCTCCTCCAGTCAACAATACCACATTACTGCCCCTTGAGTTTTTTTTGTTTCAAATTCAATTTTAAAGACTTTTTTTTCTTTTTTTTTTGCCAATGATAAAAGACATAATGTGTTATCATGTTTTTATTTGATTGTTCTGTTTGAATTGAAAGAAGAGTGTCTGGTGAATGGAAAGTGAATACAACCAATAGTTTAGCTTGGTGACTTTGTAAGCCTCTTTATTGCAGGGGATTAGCCTTCTGAGTTCCATCACAGCAATCATTTTCCTGTACATTCTTTAAGAGTACAAAATTGTTCTACTATACATTATAAGCAATTGGATGACCTTGTTTTCCTATGATTTTTTGCTGTCCTTAAAGAACTTTTTTTCTGACATTTGTTTTCTCTTTGTCTAAAAATACATTTTTTTGATAGCCTGATGTGAGAACTATTAGACTAAATAAATTTTTGCGCAAACTGTTGCATACATTGATTACTTGTTGGACTTCATTTCATTTTTAGTTTTGTTGTTTGTTTTTTTTTTTTTTGGTTCTTGTCTCTGAATGTCTGACCTAAACATTCATTGCTTTCCCTGGTTGTAATTCATGCACATTTAGTCTGATGAAAGCCAGTAGGTTATTCTCTGCTCTTTAGCTGCCACACCCATTATTTAGACTTGGTGAGTTGGGTGAGAAATGGTTTCCTCTTCTTTTGTTTTCACCTGAAAGCTAAATGAATATGTGAACACATTGGGCAACCCCCTTTTTTTTAAACTGCTGATGTGAAGAAAGATTTAAATATAGTTTTTTTTTAAATGACAAACAACCAGTGAAAAGTACAAGAAACTACATGAGGTCCTTGGGTTACAACAGTCCAGAGTTGCTGTTTCCACTTAGTGGTTTTGTGTCAGAAATGCAATCTTCCTGTTCCTCTTCAGACATGCCTGCCCCAATATCTATATCTTCTGCCTCCAGATTCACCTGCACAGTATCTCCAGCACCCTCTGTAGCTTCTTCCTCCCAATCAGCCTGTTCTTTTTTTTCATGACTGTCATTTCATCGCTAAACATATTTTAAATTCCTGTATGTCTTTTTTTTTTTTTTGATAATTATGCAGGGTACTGTGTAAGGATAGGATAAGTGCTTACAGTATTTACATACTATATCAACATATGTTCTTACACTAATAATCTGTTTAATATGCGATGTAGCATTGGATTAATGTAACCTTAGGACCCCCTGTAATAGCTTACACACTAACAAAAATTTAAGGGCAGATAAGTTTGTATATTGTTAACCTTGTGTGTTATATTCTTTATAAAGTAAATTGATGTCTTTCTTCTGAATTTTCAATTAGTGAGTTTCATTCATTACAGAAGTACTAATATAAGTAGTTGCTTTACAATATGTATTCACTAAACTGTTTGTTTAGAAAAACAACTAATTAGTTTCTGCATTTTTTTAGGATACAGCTAAGTCATTTTCATTGTTTAAAAAAAAAATTGCAAATGAACTCTTAATATTGGTATGAATATGTGAATGCAATTATGATTTCTTTTTTTTAAATAAATATTTTTGTGATTTTATAGTAGTTTTGTTTGAAAGTAATTATTGATTTAGAGTTATGTCTGAAATTAATAATGGGGAGTGTCTAAAAGTGTCATTGGAGCAAACGTTGGAGAAGTGATTATTATAATGTAGTTGAACCCTTAATAAAACAAGTGGATAGACCAGATCAATAGTTTGTCCATCGTGGTTCGAGGATGACCACATTAGTCATCCAGGGGTAATGAGTGAATGGCTCAATTGATAAAATTAGGCTTTTAATGATTGCTTTTTTTTGTGTGAGATTTAGTTTAAATCTTGGAAACTTTCACTCAATGACATTTCACTATCTCTGAAATAAAATACCTGACATTAATTCAGTTTCAGTTTTGGATATTTGTGTTCTGTTTCAAGCAATTTATATTTTTGTTGTTGGATTGCCTGTAAGGCATGAATGTATGATGAACTTTCCCCTTTCAGACCTTGTGGTGTATAGGGCAGATGAAGTAAAGGTCATCTGTTTCTGTGGCCCACAGTTAACAAGGGTGTCATTTGGCTAGCACAACAACCAATCACCTTTACTTTTCCCCAACTAATGTCAGGTACCCATATAGTTGGGTGGAACTCAGAGGCGCCCAAAGATCCGGAAATATAAAAAATCCCAGGATTCGAACCCAGGAGCCCCAGTTCAAAAGCCAAGCACTTTACCGCTCAGCCACTGCGCTTCCACTGAATGAAGTAAGAACCAAAAATATCAGAAATTTTCCAATATTAAAACTTTAAAGCAGATTTTGCGCTTGTTATGGGTTGATGATGATGATTGATTATTATTGCTTTTAAATAGCATTTCTGTCATGTTCATATAGCAGTTTGTTCTATGGTCAATTTCTTTTTGGTGAGAAAAGATTTCTGAGCTGTTTTCATTCCCACAGCAAAGACAAATCAGTTTGAGTCAAATATCAAATTTGAAGTCTACATTGAAATTCAAATCCAGCCCATCGTCGAAGCCTAGCTTATGCCACTTCACACATCTAGCCATTAGGATGCATTGCCTGGAACTAAAACATTTGTGTTGAGTGATAGAGATGTACTTACAATGCTTTAATAGTTGTCACGATTATGTGTTATTATTCAGATGTGGGTACTGAATTTTACAGAAATTGAAAAAAAAAATACTTTAAAAAAAATTTCCCCTCTATTGAACAAAATGGCATCAATTACTTAAAAACAAAAGCTTTAGTCTGTATTTGAATTTGTCTCCATCATGGATGGAAGACTGATGTGTTTTGCCACTGAGCTATTCTATCACTATATCTATTCAAACATATATTGTTTGTTTAAAATTTGTATGATCAACCTAATTCTCTATGTTATTGTGATTATTGTCACAGGTTGCCCCATTGCAATATTTGTAAATTTTCCATAAAGAAACAAACTTAAGTAATTACAACTAATTGATTAACTAATTGGTTTAAGTCATCAACAATGAATATTTGCAAAGTTGAGAAGTGTGGGAAAAAAACTGTCCAAGGTTTGTACTAGACAGACCCAGTAACTTGATATAAGCTGGGTAATAGAGTAGTTGTTCTTTCATGTAGTTGAGCCGAGTGGCACAGGTCATCGCAACTAATACTTTTTTACATTTTACTGTTACCTTCAAAACATTCAAGTGCATATGTGGACCAAGTAGGGAAGAATTATTGGATGACAGAAGAGACACAATTGAGTTGATATTGTACATATCATTGAACTGATTCAGTTATTTCTCTAGGCCAATTCTTTCCTTTGGGGGACAAAATAGAAGGTTCTAGTAGCATTTGTATCTGCCAGGCACTTTTATGACAATGCCAAATATCATAGCAATTTATCAGAGACAAAAACGAATGCATTCCTTAGTATATTTCTATACAATTTGGTGCCGGTGTATTTAATTAAATCTTGTAGAATATCGACTTAGGTCAAACAGTTCATTATCTAACCACATCACAATGAAGAAAAGCATTGAAGTTTCCCTATTGATATCTATGGAACACCAATCAGCCCAATCTTATGGAATGGCACCTTCAATGATGAGCTACCAGGGAAAAAAAAAAAGCCTCACCATGTTATCTTGCTCCCAGATTGTGTACATGACTGGGCATTAGGTTCTAACTGCTGACAGTTCAAGTATCACATTATCTCTAAACACTGACCCAAACACTCTTGAACAGTTCAAGTATCACATATTATCTCTAAACACTGACCCAAACACTCTTGAACAGTTGACGTATCACATATCTCTAAACACTGACCCAAACACTCTTGAACAGTTGACGTATCACATATTATCTCTAAACACTGACCCAAACACTCTTGAACAGTTGACGTATCACATATCTCTAAACACTGACCCAAACACTCTTGAACAGTTGACGTATCACATATTATCTCTAAACACTGACCCAAACACTCTTGAACAGTTGACGTATCACATATCTCTAAACACTGACCCAAACACTCTTGAACAGTTGACGTATCACATATTATCTCTAAACACTGACCCAAACACTTGAATAGTTGAAGTATCACATATCTCTGAACACTGACCCAAACACTCTTGAACAGTTCAAGTATCACATATCTCTAAACACTGACCCAAAAACTTGGATAGTTGAAGTATCACATATCTCTAAACACTGACCCAAACACTCTTGAACAGTTCAAGTATCACATATCTCTAAACACTGACCCAAACACTCTTGAACAAAGAAAATAAACACAATTATGTGTCAAGTGTGTGTAACATTTTATTTCAGGTTTTTTTTTCCAACAACTTTTCACTGAGACATAGTTGACAATTATTGATCCAGCTGGAGATCAATTTAAACAAAATATTTTTTTTTTGGATATCCTTATCTACAAATTATGCAATAGCAGCCTTTGTCTCTAGGGTAAAAAGAAAACATCAAATGTTATGGGCATGCTAAGTTTTTAGCAAAAGAACTGAAGCTGCATAAGTCAAGATAAAGAAAAAGAAAGCAGCCTGGTCTGCCAGCCCTAAGACAGATGAATAAATATACATGAACTGTGGCAAACTCTGCCACTCCAGAATTGGCTTGATCAGTCCAGATTCTGCCCTGTCTTAAGACCATACCAAAGTCAGCAATTAATCTGTCTTTCGAGACAGAAGGAGACATAATTTAATATATAATTTTTAAAAAAAATATACAGTGTGTATGTGGTGGGGGCATCCCTGGAGCTAAAAATAAAATGAAGGCAGTCAACAAAAAGAAAATGAGAATATTTTTTGGTTGCATCAACCTGTCAGTTGACTTGCTCCATGACAACAGTAGGAAGGTATCCATGAAACACTCAGCAGTAATGCCACATCAACCTGTCAGTTGACTTGCTCCATGACAACAGTAGGAAGGTATCCATGAAACACTCAGCAGTAATGCCACATCAACCTGTCAATTGACTTGCTCCATGACAACAGTAGGAAGGTATCCATGAAACACTCAGCAGTAATGCCACATCAACCCACTCAAGTTGACTAAATGAACAACAAATGGAAAATAAAAAAAACAACTAGGTACCATTTTAGTGCATAGAGTGTTTATATTGGGTAGCAAAGTCTCTCTTCAGTGTTTTCCCTTTTCTGAAAGGTAATGAGAATCTCTAAAGCCATTAAGAATTGATTCAATGATAATGCTTGCCATCTTTCACTTTTAGAGTATTAATAAAATATTTCAGCAAAGTTAATATTATTTATATTTTAGTAGATACCTTCACTAATAAAATTTATTGTGGTAGTCTCTTATGTTCTCTACTTGAGTATCTCCTTTAGAGTCAGATTATTTTCAAAAAAGTCTACCTCCTGATTGCACTATTTTACTGAACAAAAAAGGTATAATAGCTGTAAGCTGATATAGTGTTGGATTTTTGTTACAAAAAAAAAAAAAAAAAAAAAAAAAAGGTACAACAAATTCATTGTCATGTAGATATATAGAAATAATATCAATAAATATACAAATAGCTGATAACACAAGAGTATTAACAGGGAATATCACAAATATATGGCCACTGTTCTGGCCAGAGCATAATTAAATTGTGCTTGAGGGAACACAACTGGAAAGTTTCCCTTAAGGCACATACTATGTTTATGCATAGACTACTTTTAACATGTTTGTACATCAAGTTTTACCTTAAAAAAATCATTATAAATAAATGTGTAATGGAAGGCCTTCATGGAAAATATATTGCATGAAATAATTTATAGCATGGTATTTATGTTTTATGCACAAGTAAAAGTGCAATCAAAAACTTTTGGAACAGCTCGATAGAAGTAAAAACTCTTTTCATTAAATAGTTCCACTAAACACAGAGAGATCTTTTATGTCATCGAAATTCTGCAGATCTTGGGGCATGTGTACTGCAGACATTTCTACAAAATCATCTGTCATTTTATTTCCTTTGCTTTGATCTGGTAGGGCACTTTCTTCCATCTCATCCCCATGACCTTTGTCAAGATGGCAGATCTCATCCAGTGAAATGCTGTTAAGAGATGAGATGGTGCTCTGACGTCGAAGGAGCTTTCTTCTGGCTTTGGCACTCTCATAGTACATCTTTGCCTCTATGGTGTCTGTAACTGGTGTGCCGTCAGCTTTGAAAGCTTCTGGCGCAATAGTGAAGACATCAACAGAGACCTGTGGTGAGAAGCCCACTGGCGGTTGCACTAGTGGACTAGTGCTATTTTTAACAGCCACTGGTCTTGACAAGGAGTCACTTGAACAATGAGATCTTGACTTTCCTTTTGTTCTTTTCAAAGTATCACAGCTAGATGATGATGAAGATAAGAGGCTAGTACAAGATCTCATATGAGCAAAGAATGGATTAGGAGGGCTATCTTTGCTAGCTTTAGTTTGCAATGGGAAGTCTATAGGTGAAGTATGTATAGAGGATGAACTCACCCCAGAGTCTTCTGCTATGAAATTCAATCGATTCAAATGTGTATTTTTTGGGCCCATTACCTGGCTAGCTGTCAGTTCTGGAGATGGCAATTTGGGACTGTTGCTCATTAATGGAATTTCAGTAGCTGCGAATACCTCATGATGAGGAGGGGAGGACATGCCTGAGTCATTATTTACATCCTTGTGGAATGCAGACCCAGGAATGAATTTCTGAAGATGGTCACAATTCTGAGGTGGGGTCCCAAAGATGCTTTCACTTTCACAAGATGAAGATGACAGCAAATAGTTCCGCCTGTGAGATAGTTCTTCAGGACAACTATCTGTCTCATCAAAGTTAACTGTATGATAGCTGTTTCTTGGGCTTATACTTTGATGCTTATGCCCGGAATAGTCAGTTGATAATGTAGACTCTAACATGTTCTGTGACCCTGAAGCTTTGGCTACGCCAAAAAATGGATTGCTAGAGTTCAAGTGAGGCTGTGGCGTGTAGAACTGGGGAGATGGGGTGCTGTTGGAGTTCTTGGAGGATCCTTCCATTCTGCTGATAAATTTTTTCAACTTGCGCATTTCTTGTACACTTTTAAGACGCAGAAATTTGATATCCTCAGAATTGATTACCCTCCTTGAAGGACCTTCACGCTTTATTTTGATTACATCTCTCATAGCCTATGATTTAAAAAATTAAAATGAGAAATGGATCATAATGGTTATTACAGATGTGAAAACAAAGTGAAAACAAACTAATGATGTTGTTTACAGTTAGAAATCTATATTTGAACTGAACTGTAAAAGAAAATGAAGCAGGGCTCATAAATAGAGGCCAGCCAGTAGTGTGGAAATGATAGGAAAACTATAATATGAGGAGTAGTTTTCACCATAATAAGACCAGCAGCAATGTATTTAAGTGAGACCTGGACACTGACTAAGACATCTGAAAATTTACTTAATACTTGGGGAAAAAAAATTCTTAGGAAAATCTATGGTGCCATACAGGATGAAACAGGGTGGAGGACACGCACTAACCATGAGATATATTCATTGTATGAATACCCACCATTAGTGACGGAAATAAAAAGAACAGACTACGTTGGGCAGGTCACCTTGAAAGAATGTCAAACAACAGAGGAGCGAAAATCGTATACAGGCAAAAACCAAAAGGCATGCGACCCAAAGGCAGATCCCGAAAGCGATGGATTAATGATGTGGAAGCAGATCTTAGGGTGTGGAGACGAAAGGCCCAGGAGAGATATGAATGGAAGGATGTGCTGAAGCAGGCTAAGCCCTCCATGGGCTGTAGCGCCACTGGGATGGATGGAGGAGTATTTTTGCCCATTTTGTGTGCTTCAGGATCTGCATTTACTTGATCAAGGGAGACTGACTCTGAGAAGGGACTGAACAACATAAGCAGCCCAAAAGGTTCATGGTGCCTTTGTGCCACATTTGTTCAGTTCTGGGTAACTTTACCAACCAATCTTAGCAGCTACAACAACAACAAAAAATTTTTTTTTTTCTGAAAAATATTGAATTCATTTTATATCTAGGTCAGGAGGACATTAATACTAACACTCCAATTCTCATAGTGATCATTGCTACAGCTGAGACAGTCTAGATCAGAGTGAATCAAGTCAACAACTCACCTGCTTGATCTCCTCTATGTGTAATAGTGTGTTGAACTCCATCAGCTGACTCATTCTCTCAAAGTTCTCATGAGTGTATGTAAAGTTAAATGTTGAAAACGGAGCTTTAGGGTCATCAAAAACATCAAAGTTAGCAAAGTCAAATTCCTCTTTTGTTTTTCTTGGAATGCCTAGAATGACAAGTTAATTGTAATCATTATACTGCACCAATTCACTTTCACTTATATTCTTTTAAAACTAAATGAAGTATGTTTGGAAAAACACAATTTTACTAAAGAAGCTGACAGTTTGCAAATTGTGTTAACTCAAAGTTAACAGTTATTAAGAAATTCAGGGGCAAACACAAAAAAGCCACTTTTTAAAATCATGTTCCGGTAGTTGAGTGAAGATGCCTGTTTCAATACCTAAGCCATTCTGAGTACTAAATATAATAACCTAGTTAAAAACCTAAACAGAAGTGTGTTGTTGTTTTTTTTAGTTGTTACCTCACCAAATTTCATAACAGGCAAGAATGACTAGAAAGTGTGCAAGTTACTAGAGTATAATCTGACAACATTATGTAGCATATGTAGAAGTACCAACGTGTTTTTGAGATCACTGTTTCCCAAACTGTATTCCTACTGTTCCACAAGCCATAGGTGTTCTTTAAACTACTGGAATAATTAACTAGTAGGCCACTACATGAATTAATCTCTCTAAAAGATAAGCAAAGTGTTCTGCTAAATACTCAGAATGTTCTACTAAGGAAAAAGCTTGGGAAACACTGTTTTAGATATTTTAAATATGTTTTCAAGGTATTTTTTAAAATTTGTTTTTTTAAAGCAAGAACTACTAATCAATGTAAACATTAGAAAAACAAAAGGCTTAGTAAAGTATGAGATAGCTAACCTGGTGCTTTGTAGTTTTTAAAAGTCTTGTTGATGAGAACAAAATGAAACACAATTGGGCAGTGCGGGTCGTTGGGATGACGGAATATGTACAGCTCCTTCATGCCTTCTCTATTAAACACACTGGTGTCTATAGGAGGAAAGGGCAGACGATTCAACTTGGCCCACTGCTCAGCAAGTTTCAGTTCCTGAAGAAAATTTAAAAAATCGATATTACAAATGATGAAAAGGAAATACAAAGCTTTCAATTCTGTCAATAGTGAATACTAGTTTCTTTTTAATATAATGACACCAATGAAGTTAAATCGAGATAATGAAGTCGGTTTCAAATATATCTTTAGTATCATCTTTTAATTTACAAATATTGTTTAAAAAGATTATTTTCGGGTCCCATATGTTTATGATGATTGCAGCAAAGTGAGAAGGCATGCACTATAATCCTGGGAGTCTGCAATATTGAGTCTCAAAGTATGAAATTTTAAAAGTTATTTTAATATTGCCTCTTTTTTTTCAAGAATTAAAGCTATTGATGAGTCTGCAGAGTAAAAGTCTTAACAATACTCTACTAAAAACAATATGTGATATGTTTACCTTGAATGGAGGAGTATTATCAGTGGCTCGGGCGCTAAAGTCAAAAGAAAGAATGATGTCTATCTGTCTTTGAGGTCGCAACACCAGAGGGTAAGGGGAGTTAAATGTAAGTCCCGCATCCACCATGTAGATATGCTTGATGTTGGTTGGGTGCATTTCAAATATACCTT